>CM014737.1:17813701-18413701 GCA_004329165.1 Spatholobus suberectus | reverse complement strand
CTGAAATGGTTTTTAACTCTATTTCAAAACACTTTTACATTCATTTTCAAAACCAAGAAAAAATGATTTGTGAATTTGGTTTTTGGTTTTAAAAAAAAAAATACCATCATTATATTTGACAATAGCCCTTCTTGCCACCACCACCACAACCACCGCCGTTGTCATCACCACTGTCACCGCCACTACTACTGTTGCCACCATTTCTGTAGCCACCATCACTACCACCACCACCATGACCACCGGCACCACTACCACAACTACCACGACCACCAGCATCACCACCACCATCACTGCTACCACAACTACCACCCATCACTCCTGCCACAACTACCACGACCACCAACATTGCCTCCACCACCACAAGCATTGCCTCCACCACCACAAGCTTCATCACCACTACCATCGTCAACGCCATGACCACGACCACGACCACGACCACGATCGTGACCACTAGCGCTGCTGCCACCACCACAAGCAATGTCACCACCACCACTAACTATGCCACCACGATCACCACCGGCACTGCCACAACCACTGCTGTCGGCACCGCCACGGTCACCACTGGTACCGCCACAACCACTGCCATCATCATCGGCATTACCACCGCCACCACCATCATTGTTGTCATCACCACTACTACTGTTGTCACCGCATAAACATATTCTTAAACTAATTTTAACAAAAAAAGAAATTTCAAAGTGAGTTTATTTTGAAACCAAAAATTAGAAAAAAAAACTAAAACTAATTTTTAAAAACTAAAAACTGGTTGTAGTTTTTGAAATTTTCAAAACTCACAACTAAAAACCACCCCAAACTGGTTGAGGGGGAGGGGGTGGAACCTATTTTACAACATGATATGGAAGTTTTAAATTTTGCGTGGGTGTGGATTGTTTCATTAACAACATTAAGTCTAGGATCATCTTCACCGAGACTAAACTATGGAAGCGAAGTTTGCCTCATGTCAAAAGTATTCAGTCTTTCTACCAATATGCCCTTACTTAGGTCCAATATTGCAAGATTGTTAAAATCATCTCCTATCCTGTCAATATTTCTAGATGGAATGTTTCGCAGGAAAATAAAAGATTCATACGAAATTTCTCTATAACAAGTACAAAATGTAGTCGAGAATGGGAAACAACAACAAAAATAAAAATGGAGTAACTCTTGAACCATAAAGAGAGAATTATACTAGAACTATTATAATCATGTTTTAGATTCTGTTTGGATAAATATCTCCATAGATACTAATGGGAGAAGAAAATAAGAAAATAAAAAAAGCTTCTCTCTTATAAGCTAAAATTAGCTTCTGCATAAACTAATATGTAAAAGCTCTTTCATATTAGCTTCTCTAAAAGTTAATTTTAACTTATGCATAAGTTAATTTTAACTTATAAAAGAAATTTATTTCATCTTTTTCGTTTTATTTTCTTTTCCAATAAGTGATTATGAAGAAATGTATTCAAATAGGGCGCTACACTCTCCCATATGAAAAGCCTTGGAGGTCCCTTTTATCTATTCTCACACCCCAATTTTTTTTTTTTTTACAAAAATATTCTTGATGGAAACACGTTTTCATTGTATTCAATGATACAATACACAACAGAAATAAGTTTTCGCTGTGTAATAAGTTGAGGTGGGGGTATTACTTTTCAATACACAACAGAAATATGTTTCTGTTTGTTTAATCTTTTTTTAAAAAACTAACACAGCATAAATAAGTTTCCATTGTGATAATTTTTTTTTAAAAAATAAAACAACGAAAAGAAGTTTCTGCATTCTCAACTTAGGCTCTCTCACACTTGCATTCAATGTTAGTCTCTTCTCAACCCTAATTAGCTTACACACACACCTCATGCTAACAACATTCTCTCGCACTCAACGTCACATAATCTATACACACACACACACTTTCTCACTCTCATAGTAATATTGTGTCACTTTCCTTTTTTGTAAAAAATTTAACATAACGAAAACATGTTTCTGTTGTATATTATAAAGTGACACCACCACCTCAACTTACAACACAACGGAAACTTACTTTCATTGTGTATTGTCAACTTACACTCTCTAACTTAGCTTACTACACAACAAAAATGTGTTTTCGTCAAAGATAATTTTATAAAAAAAGAAACAAAAAAGTTGGGGCGTGAGAATTCAAAAAAGGGGTGTGAGAATAACAATGGCCTTGTGCTCGACACTGAAAATCTTGGTAGGCTTGATATGTGAGCTTTTGAAACCAATAAAAGACAACAATTATATAATGCATAATTGAATTTTGTAATGCATTAAATATAATTTTCTTTAAATCAATATTAATAAATATCTTGTTTATTTTTTAATATCTTTAAATTCAGATAAATTTTAAAGAAACAAATTAAAAGGATTCAATAAAAAATATTTATAATTACAAATCAGATGCGTATAATTAATTTGATAAATAATTTCTTTCTTCAATGTAACAAAAAAAAAATGATAAATAGTTAATGAAACATAGATTAAAAGCTAAAACATTTATGACTATAAAAAAATATGCATATTTAATTTAAAAGTAAAAAAAATTAAAAACAATATGTATTATTTTTTTTATAAAATGATAAACTAGGAGAATAAATAGTTCTCACAAAATGTACGTTAATTTAATATATGATAGTGAATGGAGTAAATATAATTTTTTTATTTGGTTGTTGTTATTAGGTTTTAATATCTTTTTAGTTATCTAAATTATTTGGGTTTAGTTTATTTTAGGTTTCTCAAATTTAAAAGTGATTATTTTCGTCCCCTAATTTGGAAATAACTCACTTTTGATTTTTGTCAGGAGGATTAAAATGATCACAAAAAATAACCTTAAAGACCAAAAGTGAACTATTTTCAAATTAGGGAAAACAAAAATAATCACTTTTAAATTTGGGGGATCAAAAGAAAACTAAGTCCAAATTTGAGAGACCAAAAAGATATTTAAGCTTGGTTATTATTATGGCTAATAGTGTTTTTAGTCTTTGATCTTTTTTCAAATTTTGGTTTTAGTATCCGACTTTTAAAATATTGATTTTAGTCTTTATATATTTTTTTGAAATATCCAAAATTTGATCCCTCTATAAGGAAAACAAAATGTTAACTTTAGGGACTAAAAATTTGGATATTTTCAAAAATAAAGACGAAAATTATTAGTTTTAAAAGTTGACAATAAAAACCAAAATTTAGAAATTTTCGAGAGACTGAAAACACTATTAACCCTATTATTATTTATCAAAGGAGTATCCCTATTAAAATACCAACAGCTATTAAATATAAATGAAAAGCGTATTTAACTCTCTTGTATTTTATCTTTTTAATAAATAAAAAAATCAATTTTATCTTAATCAACCCTTAAATTTTATGTTATTTATAATTAATACTTTCCATTAAATTGAGATTAAATTATTAATAGAAAATACATTATGATTGTTTATTTAAGTTAAATCTTAGTCCTTTATTAATTTGAATTTTATAATTAATATTTTTTAAATATTAAAGCATAATAAAATAGTTTCAAATTTTCAAATTAGAATTTTTTTTTTTATGTTTTGATGTTTGAAAAAATTTATAAAAATTATAAAATAGAAAATTTTTAAATTATAAAGGAAGGTCAAAATGTGTTTTTAATAATTTAACTTTCAACTTTATAGAAGGGGTTTATCGTAAAAAAGAAAGTAAAATTTAAATATTAATTGAAATAAAATTAAAATTTAAAATATCTATTTATAAAAAAATAAAATTTAAGGAAATTTAAGTGTTTTTCATAAGTATATATAGTGATTCAAGAATTTCAATGAATAAAATTAAGTTAATTTGCATATATTTTTTATTTATAATTCAAAATTTTTATTAATAATTCAAAGATTAAGGATCATTAGAAAAATTTTACTCATATTTTATACTTTTTAAATTCAGATATTTATTTTATCTGTATATTATAGATACTTTTTCACATCTTTTATAACTATTAATTATAATAATAAATTTTACATATTAATTTTTTTTATCATTATTTACATATTAGATTTGACGTGTGTAATGCTAGAGCTTTAAATAAAAAAATTAAAACCCAAATAATAAAGTGAAATATGATTTTCCTCTTAAAGATTATATAAAGAAGCTTTCTTAGTATTTTTTTTTTTTAGAGATTACATGTTATTAGTGTGAAGTAACTATTAATTTTGTCACAACTAATCTTTGGCTCTCTGCTGAGAACCTGCCTGGCACGTAGTATATTAATGCCGAATTCTGTAATTCATAGTTGAAAGTGGAAGCAGCAACGGTACAGCGAAGGAGGAGCGTACGAAACTGGAAAAGCGAAAAGTCGAAAACCTGTTTGAACACGTGCGGAAGCATGGCTTCAAGGTGTGGTCCTATGGATGAAGCTGGCCCACACGTGTCTCCCACGTGAAAGACGTCTTCTTACCAAATCCAAATGCTATGAAATGGGGCTTCAAATTCCTCAGCTACTTACGTGTCTTTTTCACAAAAAATATACACATTGTGTAAATTAAATTAATTAATAATTAGCATATTATTATTGTATATTAAATATCTTGGTTATGTTTATCTATATATCGTTAAAATAAAGATAGGGATGATTTGGATCACATTTTCTAATAAATAATTTTGATTATTTTATGATATTTTATTTTATTACTTAATTATGCTTGTTATATTTAATTTATAAATAAATATCAAACAAGTCAAATTCTTTTATAAATAATTAAACGAAAATATATAAAACATTTACGACTAAATCCATTTTTTTTTTATAAATGTTTTCTTCCTTTTAACGTTAGAACAGTTTTTTTTTTTTAACATTAACGTATTACATTAATCATATAATCAAAATAAATATTATGCACCCAAAAAAAATATAGTATTTTAAAATTACATGTCATATATGTTCATATTTTTTTTTGTCTGGTGTATGATATGATATGATATGATATGATATGATTGAAGGATGCAAAGAGAGCACCAAAGTTTAGCAAAGCATAATGATTCGTCAATGACTTGCCAAGTCCATATTAATTCGCATACAAAAGCATTTTGCAAAGCTAAGCTTCGTGTCGGTTGCTCCTCTGATTCCAGGTGCCTGACTTGCCATCTCTATCCGATGCAACTTACAATGATAATTTGTGAAAGAGACTATGAATCCAAAAATTTCTTCAATTACCTTACTCTAGCTCCTTCTAAATTAGTATTGTGGAAATATATGGATATGTGTGTGTAAAGATCATAAAGTAATTTTATATATATTTTTAGTATAAAACTAACATCCACAAATAATCACTTACCCAAACCATAGAGTAATTATTTTATGATTCATTTATCTTAGATTATTAATTGTTTAAATCAGTTTCATTGTTTTTTTTTTCAAAATTCTGGTTCTGTATGAACTAAAGTTTTAAGCATACACACACACAGACATTAGTTTTATGCATAAAATTGGTAAATATTTTTATAAAGTCATTATTTATTAAATAGTTATTTGTTAGAAGTTAGATATTTAAATAATTAAAAATAAGGAAAAGAATTAGACCATCTCTAATATATTTCTGGATTAGTTCCTGTATACATATTGTTGTATGGTGACACAAGAATGTGTCTTCGGTGAGCTCCCACGGTGGTCGTTGGCGTCTTCGGTGGTGGCATCTGCAAGGACTCCAATGTCTAGGTCAGTAAGGATACCAGTGTGAGTGAGTATGAGAGAGAGCGTGTATACCTAATGGGTGTAGAGTCCTTTATATAGTGTGTTTTGGAGGAAAATTCTGTTAGAGTTAGGTGCCACATGGCAGCGTGCGTTTTGTAATACCCTGTTTTTTTTTCTAATGCATGATTCAGTGCATTGATAACTAAAAAGTGGAAATTAGATATGTAATCTAGTTAATTAAAAGAAATAAATAAATTATTGTTATGTATGGTATGTAGTATGTGGTGACGGTGGTGTGTTGTTTGTTTGAAATTCGGGTTTGAATTTAGGAAACTTGAAATATGTACTTGAGCTAATTTGAGTGTGTTGTTGGTGTGATTTTGGGTTCTTGAGAGAAAATAATTGAATTAAACTAGTTTTGAAATAAGGGGAGTGGTTTGGTGATATTTGGGCCTCAGTTGGCCAAAAGTCCGTGTGAGAGCTCTGGGAGGTTGAGTATAAAAGGAGGAGAGGGGAAGGATTTCCCTCATTCTCTCATTTTCTCTCTCTTTCATCTCTTCATTTTCTCTCTACCTCTTTCTAAAACTTCTCAAGCTTGTGAGGTTGTAAAAGAGTTTTAAGTTGAGTTAAGTGTTTGTGGCGAGAAAGGTGCGGATTTGTGGAAGATTTGACTCAAGACACCAGATTTTCAAGGAACCTAAATTTAGATTTGGAAGCTTTTAGAGGTAAGAGAAGCTTACTCTTGGTTGATTTTGTGTTTGTGGATATTGATATGTCAATTTAATGCTTTGGAATCGATTGATTTCGGTGAAACTCTTGTGTATGTGAGTTTTGACACAAAATGGGTTTTGAGTTTTGTGGATGATTTATGGATTAAATTGTTATGTAATTGATTAGAAATGTATTAGAAGTGATTAAGATTGTTTTGTGATGCTTGTTGTTGATTGATTTGGTAAAAAATGGGTGTTGGTGATTGATTTGCAAAGAAAACAAGTGAAAATCGCACTTAGAGATGGACAACTTGCTTAGCAACGGATATTTCAGTTGTTGGAAGTTTGTCATTTGCTCAGCGATGGAAATGTTTGCTTAGCGACGGATTTTTCGCTTAGCGACAGAATTCGCGTTCAGTGAGAGAAAAACAAAATTTTCTCTACTTTCTTATAATTTTGTTGGTTGTTGATGACTTTATTGACTCCTATGAATGTAAAATGTATATTTTAAGACAATTAGATGTTTAAATGGTTTTCTAAACTAGTTTTTGAGTTTTTCTTTATTATTATTGTTGAAGATTTGGTTGATAAGTTGTAAGTGTCTCGCTGAGCGAAACATATGTTCGCTGAGTGAGAATTATACCTGAGACTTGACTGCTCTCTGGAATTGAGTTTGCTGAGCGAGACTTATACTTGCTAAGCGAGAACCTTCGAGAGGGAAAGTGTGCTCTCTATATGAAAGGTACTCGCTGAACGAGCGTGTAATTCTGTTTTGTTATGTGAGAATTTGTAAGAAAGTGGTAGTTGGGTGGAAGGTTGCCTAAGTAGGAACCTTCACTAGTCGTAGAGTGTTGTGATAATGAGATATCTTATCTGTTGACCATGCAAGAGGTTGGATTGGGCCTATATAGGGTTGATGGTGATTGTTGGACCACAGGTGGTGCTGAGTGGGCCATGTGGTGATATGTTGATACATATATATGATATGATGATTGATTTTGGTTGAGCTGATGTTGTGATGACTCATGTATTGCATGCATATGTTGTTGGCTAAGGTTGTGTGGACCTTATGCTGTGGTGTTGCATTGTTATATATATATATATATATATATATATATATGTTGATTTGTTGTGGCTGTGTTGATGTCGTGTTGTAAGGCATGCATTCATGCATATGTTGGCGGTTGAGGTAGCAGACGATGGACCTCATGTCGTGGTGTGGATAGGCAGCGGAGGTAGCTGACAATGGACCTTATGCCGTGGTGCGAATAGGTGGCTGAGGTAGCTGATGATGGACCTCATGTCGTGGTGCGGGCAGGCATGTAAGTCGGATGCTGACCAGAGTTGGTACTCAGATGGGCCTCCAACCTAGTGCCTCAAGAATGTAGTAAATCCCTCGAGAGTTATGTCATTCATGCATTGACACTTTGGGGTTGAAAGTATGATGTGTTGTGCTGTAATGTATGGAAACTCATTCTTTGATGAATTGGATTCTAAATTAGTATGTTGATGATTTGATGATATGGATTGCATATTATATGCTTATTTTTGTATCGTAAGCTTACCCTTGCCTTGCTATTTGTTTTGTTGTGGTTGCCTTGTTGCTGGTTGTTGTCGTGTATTGCTGTGACTGTGATGATCACGTCTATTGGCGTGAAAGCAGAGGGTGAAGCTTCAGTAGACCTAGCTTTCCACAATTGATTGCTTGGAGGTTTCACTAGAGATGGTAGAAGGCCCGTTATGGTTGGAGATGTTCTGGAAGCTCTTTTGATTTCTTTTCTTTTTATGGTTAATGTATATATCGTATAGTTGACTAGCTATAGGGAGTTTTCTTTTGTATCCTTCTCCCTTGATATTGTATAACTTGGCTTGTATATTATATTGTTTCATCTCTTATATATACATATATACTTTATGGTATGGATGAGATTATAATAGCATGTTGATTATTTATTTTTGAACATCTTAGTAATGTATGAAGCAGTAAGTAGTACTGTAGTGATAGATAATTGTTACACGTTTGGGTGCCTAATTACACGCGTTCCTTGCTGTTAAGCGCTTCCTATGCTGTGTCGGGATAGAGGTGGAGTTGTTTGAGATAGCAAGGTTATACAAGCTGGGGTATCCATGGCCGTGTCAACCGGGATAGGTGAAATGGGAGCCGACTTAGAGCTGTAGGTTTGAGTAACCTCCAGAACAATTGCCCCCAAGTTGGTGATGCTTAGAGAAGCATTGTCAGCTTAAGAGCCTAAGTCGGCACCATAACAGTTGCCCCCAAGTCGGTGATGCTTGGAATAGGCATTATCGGCTTAGGAGCCTAAAAGAGGGTCTGGGATGATGTTGCCCCCAAGTCGGTAAGACTTCTGCTGGGAAAGGCTTGTTGACTTTGTAGCCGAAAGGTTTGAGTGTTTTTCCATTTTTCAGACAGTTGTGCCATATCTTTGGCGTAGCCGAGGCACATTAAATGCATAATGATTCGACATCTTAAACTCCGAGCGCTTCGAATTCCAAGAGATTTTGGTGGCTGTTTGAATTATTATGTTTTGAAAATCCTGGACTTGGGCCTGGCCCTGATATGGGCCCCGTAAAATAAAAGCTTAGGCTCTCACAGTTTCAGTACGCTTATCCTCATTCTGCTGCTAAGACTTTCTTTCTTCTTCATAAGAATTCTTTTTGCCTCCTATGTTTTCCTCCTTCAGCGAGAAGTATAAAGCTTTCTATTTACCTCGATTATTCTTCATCACCGGTCGTCTCGTATACTAAGGTAGCATTCTTGTTCTCGTCTTGACTTTAAGTAGTTCATTTGTATTGTTGTTTTTTCTGTATTGCATTGTGTTTTGTTTTGTCAAAGATGGACTCGCGTAGACTCAATGCTTCGTCTTCTGCCCACGGTGGTCGTGGTAGCTGCTTGGGGGTTTTTGTCGCTAACTGGTTGTTTTAGTTTGCAGCAGTTCCTCCGTTTCACCGCGCGGGTCGTTGTGGTCATGAGGGAGTCACTGGCCGCACCGGTTCTTCAACTAATCCTGCAGCTACACGTGGGGGGTGGGGTAACGGTCTGAGGTAGGATGGGTAGGCAAAGGTTAACAAGGAGGACTGATGAGCGTCCTTTAACAGTCGACCCAAATCAACCATAGTCGCCTGAGATCGTTATCTTCCTTGAGGTCCTAGAAAAATGTCAGAGCCCAACCACGATGCGACAGGTCTAAACGTTGACTGGGTGGATAAGGAGGTGGCTGAGACTCGGTTGTGTTTCAACTAGGCGGCTCTGGACGCATTGGTAGGTTGTCTTGAGCTGAGCCGAGGCACTATCGAGATGTCTTTCGACATAGTGGCTCCCGGAAATGACGGTCAAATTTGTTCGCAAGGCTGGAAGGACAACATGGGAACTCCACTAGACGAGACTGAGGCAGCGACGGCAGGGTACTTGTACCCTAATTTTCTGCCTGTGTACTTAACCTTTTTTGAGCACCTTAGGGTTAGGCTACCATTCATGGAATTCCAGGTGTCTATCATCAACTTCCTCAACGTCGCTCTTTCACAACTTCACCCTAACTCTTAGGTGTTCATTGTGGCATTTGAGAACCTATGTAGCTGGGAGGGAGTGGACTACACTCGGAGATTATTCCTATATTATTTTTCTCCAATCCGGTAGTCCTACGACAATAAATTCTTATTTGTGTCACTACGCAATGTCCGCGGTTTAGCTCTATTGAGGCCATTTCAAGAGTCCTACAAGGACTATAAAGATAAGTTTTTCTTCCTCCGACCTAGTATAAAAAGCTGGGAAGCTCCCTTTATGGTTCATGATGCGGGGGAGAATGTAATCGAGCCCTGGTTTTCGCTGTATTGGTCGTACGACCATTACTGCCTAAACTCGGGAAGGTTTTTGGTCTGGGATAGTGACTTTACACAGGATGAAACTTGAGCCCGGGACCATTTTTCTACTATGATAAAAAATCTGTAGGATTGCATCCCCTACCAGTGGTTAATTGGCACCACTCCTTCTGAGCGTCGCCAAAATTTTGGTGTGTTTGTGTGAAAGTTTCATAAGTTTACTTTTTGATTGTCTTGACACTTTATGCATCGTACGTTTTCTTGTAAATACAATAGTGAAATCCAAGATGGCCGACTTTGCCTTAACCTTTCAACAAGATAAAGCAACGAAGCCAAAAGAGCCAAGAAGGGCCAAGGCGAAGCTAAAGGCTGTTGAAAAAACCAAAGCGCCTATTCCCCTAGCCCCTACAGTGCCCAAGGGAATAATCATCAGGGAGGTTGGGGACCGAGATGCACCTATACCTGTAAGGTCAACTTCTGCTGAGGTGATTGCTTCCGATGTTGGCGCACAAACTGAGGTCGCAAAGACCGCTTCTGCTGACGTTGATTCTGTCGGCGTCGTTTCTGGGAAGAGGGCTATGATTGACAAAGCATAAGAGAAGGCCCTGCCTTTAAAGAGGTGCTAGGATGATCAACCTTCTCCCTTGACGGTGGAGTTGGTAAATCAACACATTTTAGCCGGGGAGCGGCTGTGTTTGGAAAGAAGATCCAGGGTGAGATGCGTAACCTGTGGAGTGAACTGGGCGCCCTTCGGGACGGGCTTGAGGGGTTGGGTGCTCTCTTTAGCCATATGTTTCACGACTATACCCAATACGTGTTGATGAAGGATGCTTTTGGCAGCAAAAACCCTCTAGACGTCCTGGCGGAGAAAGAGGCGATCATATCCTGGCTTAAGCAGGCCGAAGAAGGGGCACACATGGCCAAAGAGGAATCTGGTCGAAGAATCGTCGAGCTGGAGGAGGAAGTGCAAGCCTTGAAGGGGTAACTGGCGAAAGAGAAAGCTGATAAACTGCAGTTGGCCAATATTGAAGCTGTCTGCCGCTAATGTCAAATATGCTGAACTTGATATGGCCTATCCTCTCAACTCGGAGCTTCAGAAGACAAAGTCAAAAGTTTGGAAGTTGTGGTGCGGGAGTTAGAGGTTGGTATAGCGGCTTTTCAAGAGGAATCTCTTTTAATGTGCTGCCGCTGGATTGAATCCGTCCAGTTGTCCTTTGAGAATATAATGGATCAAGTGTGCTTCGTACTCCAGAGGAACATGGACCTTGCGTGTGCCCGACTAGATTGTGAAGTAATTGACGACGTTTAGCACGTGAACATAAATGGTGAGATGGAGCTGGTGGATCTTATCATTCCCACAGCTGATTCCGACGCTGACGATGGCATTGAGGAAGATGAAGTCAGTGTAGGGCATCAGGGTGTCGGGGTCGATTCCAAGCCTTAAGGGGATAAGCAAGATGCCGCAAGAGAACTTGCAGATAGGTTTATATCGACCTCGCAGGTAACGCCAACTATCCCTCCTTCTACCGAGGTTGTGACTAGGTGATGATCCTGAACCCAGAGATGCTGGTGTCTCTGAAAATGCTGCCAACGTCGAAGAGTGAAGGGCTGGGATGTCGACTTTGGTTGTAAAATTTTTGGTTTATGTTTCCATTAGACTACGTATACATTTGAATACTTTGAATATAAATGACAAACTTTGATGTTTTTTTGAGTGCCTTGCTCGTTGAGTACAATTTAGTGTGCGTGTTTTGCTTTGTATATAGATTGCTCTTCGCGCTTTAGTTAAACATTTGCATGCTTGCTTGACTTTATCTTTACACACTTCTCGATTTCCATCTCTGTCTTTATCTTCATTTTTAGCGATCTTCCTACCCTGGCTAGAGCAAATCCACGTACACGGGGTAGTTTGCATTTACTTTTCTTTGTCTTTATTTCTACTCCGGTTTGAGCGAATCCATGTATATGGGGTAGTTCGCATTTACTTTTCTTTTTCTTTATTCCCACCACGGCTGGAGTGAATCCATGTACACGGGGTAGTTCGCACTTAATTTTCTTCGTCTTCAGCGATCTTCCTACCCTGGCTGGAGCGAATCCACAAACACAGGGTAGTTCGCACTTAATATTCTTCATTTCCTTTTACTTCTGTGTATTCATTCAGCCCTGTATTTAGCTTTATATGGCAGGCAAACTCTCATTTTATAAATCACATGGGGCAAAAAATATTACTAGAGCCACAAGTTACAGTATGCAACTCTGTCCAGCTATACTATATGCTTAAATAACTACAAAGTCAAAATTAGCTTTACCAATCACGCCTCAACTGTAGTATTGTCTGAAGTTGCCCACATTCCATGTTCGCGGGATGGCAATCCCGGGTAGCGTCTCTAAGGCGTAAGCACTTGTTCCAATTTTTGAGGTAACCTAGTATGGGCCTTCCCATTTCTCAGCGAGTTTTCCTTGTCTGGCATTTCTCCTTCCTATGTCGGCACATCTCAAGACAAGATCACTGGGTTCGAAAGCGCGATGCACGACTTTCTTGTTATATCTCATCACAACTTGTCTTTTCAATGTAGCCTCTCTTATGGCAGCAACTTCCCTTCTTTCTTCTATTACATCTAACTCTGTACGTAGCAGTCCATCATTATCCTCTAGCCTTAGCTTAGCCATTCTCCACGCTGACTCTCCAATCTCTGCTGGGATCATTGCCTCCATGTTGTAAGTAAGGCAGAAAAGAGACTCTTCTGTGGAAGAGTATGTTGGAACCAAAGACGTAGAAGCGTCTAAACCCTCAATGTTTTGAAGATAACAAGCTTATTAATGTTCAAGTTTGTGCTTAAAGACTACCCCTATCACAGCTAAGAAGATCGTTTAGTAGACGTGTCAAAAAAGACTGTCCAATAAGACGTGCTTAAAGAAGATCGTCCAGTAGACGTATCAAAGTAGACCGTCCAATAAGACGTGCTTAAAGAAGATCGTCCAGTAGACGTGTCAAAGAAGATCGTCTAGTAAACGTGTCAAAGAAGACCGTCTAATAAGACGTGCTTAAAGAAGACCGTCCAGTGAACAATGAAGATGATCGTCTAAAGAACATATTCAACTATCTGATGCAAGCTTCCAACGACAAATATTCAAACGGCTAAGTTCTATTTTGAACATCCAATTTATCTATGCTAGTTTTTATTGAAACTAACATATTACTACTTCTGTGATCTAACGTTCAAATTGTTTGAACCATTAAATTACATCAGAGTCATTCTAGTGCAAGAGTGCAACAATATCTGATAAAGCAAGTCAATTTATCAAGTTGCTAAGATGAATGAAGAATACTTAGAAAAGCAGAACGCCAGCATAGTCCTGCACCTTCTGTTTTAGTGCAAGTCTAAAAGCTGTCGTGCCTGATCACTTTGAAAGGACAGTTTGCATGCTTCTCTTTGCATAACGAAGTCAAAGTATTCTATAACGGATCCTTTCCTGAAGACTATATATATATGCACCAACGAAGAAGCATAGAGATAGAAGAGACAATATAAGACGAAGAAAAGAAAAGAACAAAAGAAAAGAACAAAAGATATTAGTAACACTCTGATAGAAGCGTCTAGTGGATGATAGCAAAAATCTTGCAAAGATCTCAAAGCATTCTTGAGCTTTATCTTTCAAATCCTCACTACGTGAGTTGATATCAATTGTATATGTAACACCCTCACTTTTATTTAATTAATTGTTTTATTTATTTATTTATTCTATATATTTAATTTTGAAAAATCGGGAAGGAATCTAAAAATTCTGATCCCCACGATTAAACTCAGAATAGCAAAAACTATCTAATCATAATTTTCAATAATTTTTCCGAGTTGAAGCTCGGAGAAATTAGAAAATGACGATTTTGTCCTTATTTGTCAATATTAAGGGCTAACATGAGAAAAAGATTCAATTGATATTAACATGTCAAATTGAGTTTAAAATCATGTCATAGGTATTAAAATATAATTTTGGAAATTTTTTGGGAATTTTCTGAAATTCCTGTATAAAATGACCAAAATACCCCTAGTTGTTAGATAACCAACTCAGTATTGGTTTGACATCCAAAAATGATGAAAATGATATTTTAGCACATTTCTAGGTAAAATATGTAATTTTATAATTTTCATAAAAAATTTGAGCATTTATTGAATTAAAATGAATTTAATATGAATTTTCTAAGCTTAAAATATATAATATATATATTTTATAATTCGAAAAAAATTAAAATTTATTTTTAGAAATTATTTTTGATGAAAAATATTACATTTCTTCAGATTTATATTTAAATTAATTATTTTGATATTAAAAGTTCTTTTTTTCAAGTTTAGGCGATTTTATCGGTATCGGCTAATTAATTAACAGTCAAAATTTATACTGTAAATCTTTGGGACAGCTGCTATCCCACGTTGAGACTCTAGAGGGGAGGTGATTCATCACCTACATGCAATATTTGTCCCTAATTAAGCTAAAAAGAAAAAGGAAAAATTAAAATTTTGACATCATAGATGACATAACTCCATGGACACCTAAGCTCACTCTTCCTCTATAAATACCCCTCCGTAGAAGCTGAATTCATCATCCTCCTCCTCCATTGAGATAGCCAAAATCTCCTCCATAGCCACCTTCCTCCATAAATATTTTTTACATCAAAATTCTGCTAGTTTTCATTAACTAGTACGAAAATCCTCTTTGTAGGAGCTCTGCACCAACAACATCACTAACTCTTTGAGGTAATGGGGGGAGTGAGGTTGGTTCTAATTTTCAATTACTTTGCATGTTGGTAGGAAAGGTTTTCCCCTAAACCTTTCAATGTTTAAGTTTATTAAGTTTTATAAATATTATAATGTTTAGTATTAAATTCAAGCTTTTACTAAGTTGTTATGTTGCTCAAGTTTAGATCATTAAAATACATTTATTAAGTAGTTATGCTGCTCAAATTTAGACAACTATAGTATAATTATTAAGTTGTTATACTGCTCGAATTCAAACAATTATAGTAGAATTACTAAGTAGTTATGCTGTCCAAATTTAAAAAATATATATTTTTAGATGTTATAATAAATAATTAAATAATTAAATTATCAAATTTTGGTAATACTCAATTAGTTTAGCAAAAATAATAGAAGAAATAAACCATAAATCTCATAATATGAAACTAAAGATAGAAATTATTTTACAAGCTATTTATGAATTTATTTTTAGAAAACTATTATAAAAATTTCAGTTTAAGTTCTTATCGTTCAGGTAAGGTCTAGACACACTAATAGACCATTTGTAAAAATTTCATAAATTTTAAAGCTTATTTAGTACTTCTAATTGTGCTCTATAAGTGCTTGTGGACACATTTTTCTTAGAAATACTAAATTTCAAAAATTTTTGAAAAAATTCTAAAAATTCATGATAAAATTCTAATTATTTTTCTAAGTTTAAAATTATTTTTATGGAATTTTTTGACCATTCTATGATTTATTTCTTAATTATCAATCTTTATTTTAATTTGTATATCTTTATTTTTATTGAATTATTGCTTATGTGCTTTGATTTGAATTATGAATTATATGAATGATATGTATGGATCAAATCTCTGTAATATAAGGCAGAGATATTAGTAGAAATTATACTGGTACTCAAATACTTGAGACTAGAATAAACCTTTAGAAATTAATGGGTTAGTGAGTAATGTAAAGCAAGGGACATGCAGTGGCATGACACCCTGTTAGGAAAGCTACAGTTTGGTACGCTGAGGAATGAAAGGTGGGGACCCAGTTGGGGAGGTCTTGGGGGTAGGCATCGAGTAATGAAAGTCCTAATAGCCAGGGTAACGTCTGTGAGCTGGGATATTCACCTGACCAAGTTCGATAACCCCGACAACTGCTCAGCATTCTGGGATTGGTTTGAGAGTATACCTCTATAAATGGACGTCTTGATTGATATCTGTTCCTCATTAATGATGAGGACTGTACCATGTGATAATGTTGATGAGGTATATGTACTCCCAGTCACTTCCTAGGTTCTGTTAAGAACTATTACTCACTGATGGGAAGTATGGATCCATACCAAGTCAATGGTAGTGTAGTATAACTTAGAATAAACCCTAGGTTCCCTTCATTAATTGTATTTAAATTCCTACCATACATGTGAAAGTGATTTAGAACAAATCACCTCACTCCATTATTTTTGTTATGCATGTTCAATCGTGATTTTTGAAGATGGAGACGCCGGTTCTGTTTAATTTGCATATATCATATCCAGATGGAGGAGTATGGGATTACGATCAGGACACAAACATCTTAACCTACACAGGTCTGATGTCTATGACTTTTCTATCCCCTATTCCTGGGGCTGAGATGTTTCCACTGACATGTATGATACCTATTTCCTATACGACTGCTCTCCCACCATATTTTATTTATGCTCCTCACGTTCTACCACCGCCACCACCACTAGTAGATTCGAACATCCCTATGATAGCTCCTTATTTAGATGCCCCTCCACTTCCTCCCGAGTTACCTATTGTGGACGCTCCAGTTGTAGACGAGCCAGCACCCATACCTGCCGATGATGGATCTCCTATGGAGGTAGTACTCGCTGAGTCACCTGTGGCCTCCCCTGATATTGAGTACCAAGTGGGTATAGCTAATGGGTGGCATACCTCTTCATCATCTTCTTCTGGACTTGGGGTACCACATGAGGTACCTAATGGACAGGCATACCATGCAGCAGAGGACGCATCAGAGAAGACCCCTTCAGATGAGGACCATTAGAGACTTTAGTATTTAGTAAGGGATAGGGTAGATGGTACTGCTCTGTATAGGAACCTTTTGGATGTATATATTGGGTTAGGTAGTATATGTCTTTTGATGTACTTATGATTGTTATGTACTACCCAAACCATGATGTACAGTTGGATATATATATACATAAGCAGTTTTTATTATTTTATTTCTATTTCTAAATTCTGTTTTGCTAGTATTTAAAAAATAAAAAAATTTGCTTACATTTTCATCAACTTAACGTAATAATTAAATTAATATATATTATATTTAGAATTAAAGGAATGTTACAGTATAAACACTTGTTGTGTTGTGAAAGCCTGGAGAGGCTTAGCGTGAAATAATACTTGGGTTAAGCAATCTAGGGTGATTGCGTTGTAAAGCCTGAAAAGGCCGTGAACAATACTTGTAACCTAAGGTTGGTTAGTGAATACCTTCTGGGTGAAGGGACTGGACGTAGCTTAGGTTAAGTGAACCAGTATAAAACTTTTTGTGTTCTTTTTCTCTCTATCCCTACGCTTGAAAATGTTTTCACACTGATCAACTGGTTTTGAAAAAGTTTTTAAACGCACAATTCAACCCCCCTTTCTTTTGCGCTTTTTCTATTTTAGAGTAGAAGGTTGTGCATATGCCCATAAGACATATGGTAGTTGCTCAACCCAACACCCCTTCGCTTCATCTAAAAGTCGTTTGAGCCCTTTGAGGATGACTTAGTTTGTTGCCTCTGCCTGCTCGTTCGTTTGGGGATGTTCAACCGACGTAAAGTGCTGCTTAATCTTTAACCTGGCCAAGAACTCCTGGAAGCTTCTGTCTGTAAATTGAGTGTCGCTATTTGACACTAGAACGTCGGGTATTCTGAACCTGCAAATAATCTGCCGGAATACGAAGTTTTCTGCATTCCTCGTCGTGATGGTGGCTACTGCTTCTACTTTGATCCACTTGGTGAAATAGTCGATAACTACCACCAAATACTTAACCTAGCTGGGTGCTTTGGGAAAGGGGCCGAGTATATCAATACCCTACCATATGAAAGGCCATGGGGAAGTAATCATACCCAAATCTTCAAAGGAGGGCCAGATGAATGTTGGAGCATTTTTGACATTTGTCACACTTTTTAGTGAACTCTATAGCGTCATTTTCTAATGTCAACCAATAATAGCCCGCTCTGAGTACCTTCTTAGCCAATGCTTTGCCTCCTAAATGTTGGCTGTAGCATCTCTCATGTATCTCGACCATCACGTATTCAGACTTTGGCTTTCTCAAACATCTAAGCAACGGTTATGAGAAGCCACACTGGTATAGTTTATCATTCACTATGCAAAAATAAGCTGCGGATTGCTCTAGCCTCCTTGCTTCTTTTCTGTCTTCTGGGGTGACGCCTTCATTCAAATAGTTAATAATAGGGAACATCGAACTATGCTCCAACTCAATCGCCAATACGAGATTAGACTCGTGAATTGTCTGTTGAATGATTGTCCTATTATTACCAGAAGACTTCACGCTAGCCAACTTTGATAAAATAACTGCCCTGACATTCCTCTCTCGGGGAATATAGACAAAGTCTATATTGTTAAACTTTGCCATGAGAGTCTTGACTTTCGCCAGATACTTCTGCAATATTGACTCTTTGGCTTGATAGGCCCATTAATATGTGAGATCATCAATTGAGAATCGCTACATACGCGCAACGACGTGAAGCCAATGTCGACCGCCTTAATAAGTTCGGCTATGCATACCTCGTATTCTGCCTGGTTATTGGAGGTGGGAAACGTAAAGGTTAACGACTGTCCCAACACAACGCCGTCCACAGACTTTAACATTATGCCGACTTCGCTTCCTTTCTCATTGGATGACCCATCTACAAAAAGAGTCTAGGTTAAACTTCCGGATGAAGACTCCGCCGGAGTCAATTTTGCTATAAAGTCAGTTAACGCTTGGGCTTTTAGAGCCTGCCTCGGTTCATATTGAATCCCTTATTTTGATAATTTTATGGCCTACGTCATCATCCTCCCTGCTAACTCGGGCCTGTGTAGAATGTGCCGGATTGGCTAATTTGTTCTTACTATGATTTGATGCGATTGGAAGCATGGTCTTAACCTTCTAGCCACCATTACCAGAGCAAACACAACTTTCTCCATCTTGGGGTATCTCGGTTCAGCTCCTTGGAGAGCTCTACTAACAAAGAAAACTGACTTTTGCCCTTCTGGTGTCTTTCCTATTAGCGTGGCACTCACGGCTTCATCGGCCACAGTTAAGTATAAGTACAATACTTCACCCATCTCAGGTTTAGTGAGTAAGGGGGGAGAGGATAAAGTCTCTTTCAACCTTATGAATGCAGCTTCACAATCATCTGTCCATTCAAAAGGTTTACCCTTCCTTAAAAGCTCGAAAAAAGGGAGAGCATTTTGTGTTGATCTAGCTATAAATCTCGTTAACGCAGCTAGACGCCCTGTTAATTTTTGAACCTCCTTTACGCTTTAAGGGCTCTTCATCTACAGTATAGCCTAGCACTTCTCTAGGTTTAACTCAATCCCCCTCTCAGATAGCACATACCCCAGAAATTTTCTCGTCGAGACACCAAATACGCATTTGTTGGGGTTTAGCCTCATGTTAAAATTTTCCAACTGGGTGAAAGTTTCTTCCAAGTCCTGAAGATGTGTCGAAGGGGTGGCACTTTTTATGATCATATCATCAACATATATTTCCAAATTCCGCCCTATCTATGCCTCAAACACCTTGTTCATCATTCTCTGATACGTGGCCTCGACGTTCTTCAACCCGAAGGACATCATCTTATAGCAATAACTAGCCTTCTTAGTCATAAAAGCCATTTTCTCCTGATCGCCCACATATAGAGGGATCTAGTTGTATCCGGAATAAGTGTCCATAAAAGACAGGTAATGGAATCCAGATGAACCATCCACCAGCTTGTCAATGTCAGGCACAGGGTATGAGTCCTTCAGGCAGTGCTTGTTTAGGTTAGTGTAATCAACATACATTCTCCATTTGCCATTCTGCTTCTTCACGAGCACTACATTGGCTAGCTAGGTGGTATACTTCACTTCTTGAATGAATTTGGCTTTTAGCAACTCCTCCACCTGTTTGTCAATCTTCTGTAGGCATTCAGGGGCCATCTTTCTCCTTCTCTGACACACTGGTTTCATGGAGGGATCAACCTCTAATCGGTGGCAAAAGAGATTGGGGTCTATCTCGGACATGTCTATCGGCTTCCATGCGAACAAGCGAGCATTGTTCTTCATAAGCGTCGACAGATCCTTCTTCATTTTTCGTTTAGGTCGGCACCAATCCTCGCGACCTAATCCTTCTCCTTCCCAATATGAACTGGGATGCATTTTGCTTCAGGCTCTAGACAGCGTATCAAGGTATCTCTCTTTATCTCATCTCGACAGTCTAATTCTGTTAGGAGTACTTCTCCTTCTCTGGGATTAGGCTTATAATCGATATCAAGGTTGTGGCTGACTTTAAGGACTCCTTGTAGCATTCTCTTGCTTTCCTTTGGTCTCCCCGAAAGGTGACTACCTTCATATTATCTTCGACAAATTTTATAGCCAGATGCGAGACCGAGATAACAGCCCTTAATGCATTCAACGTCAGTCTGCCCAAGTATATGAGGACTTAGCGTCCACAACAATGAACCGCGTGGTTACGGTTCTTGTGCATGGCGGCTTCCTAAATGTCACGTGGAGCTTTATGTAACCCACTGGCGTTATGTGATGTCCGAAGAATCCTATCAAATCTTCGTTGTATGGCATCAACTCGAACTTCAGGATTCTTAACTTCTTGAAAAGTTCGTAAAACATAACATCGGCAGAGCTGCCGATGTCTACCAGTAGCCTACGAACCTCCTTGTTTGCCATCAAAGCATTCAACACTAGGGGATCATCATGGTTTGGCATAACATTAGCGTTGTCTGAGTCATTGAAGGTTAAGGGCGGCGCTCTCTTCTTCACGAGGCTATCACCAGCACGAACCCCAGAAGAAGTTGCCATTACCTTTCTGGCATACCTCTTTCTCGCGTTGTTCGATAGACCTCCTCCTGAGAATTTGCTTGCGATGACGTATATGATTTCATGGCTTTGCACGGGAGATTGGACAGGAGATCGTGTGGGTCGCTAGGATGACAACCGTCTAGGAGACTGGCGGCGTATTGCATGTACCTTGACATCATCTCGCAATGGCTGGGGTGGTGAATGGCTTCTCATAGGACTATGTCGGCGTGGTGATTTGTCTCTCTGGGGTGGAGAGCGCCCTCCTTGGGCTCCTTGATCTCTCTTTCCTTGATGGTGAAGGGCGTCGTCCTTTGTCATTACGACCCCCATTCTTGACAAAGCGGTTTAGTCTCCCTCATCTGATCAACACTTCAATTGTGTCCTTTAGCTGAAAACATTCATCTATGTCATGGCTTGGTGCCATGTGAAACCGGCAATATTTGGATTGATCTCCTACTTCTTTATTTCTTATTGGCTTCGGGAGTTTTATCCCTTCTTCCACAAACTCCACATTATATACCTCGTTCAAAATTCTTGCTCTAGAGGTATTCAACAACATATATTCTTCAAACCTTGGGCCTCTTTTGTATAAACCTCGGTCCTCATGATGCGATGGTTTATTGGCCTTTGCTTTTGGATTCTTCTTCTACGATGCAATCTCGACCGTTTTCACCTAACTGACCTCCAACACGTTTTCATAGTTAATGTATTTCTCTGCCTTCTTCAAAAACTCCTCCATTGAAGTCGGAGGTGTTTTAGCAATTGACATGAAGAAGGGCGAGCCTGGTCTTACCTCATCTTTAGCTAGCATCAAACCCACTCTGGGTTATAAATTTTCAGCAACCCTTGCCTCTTGGTTGAATCTGCCGATGTAATCTCTCAACGGCTCATCCGCGCCCTGGTAGATCCTCCTTAGGTTGGCCTTAGTCTTTGGCCTGGCCTTGCTAGTCGCAAAGGTAGTCTTGAATTTTTCTCTCAGCATCGTCCATGAGTCAATGGACCTCGGTTGCAGAGATTAGAGCCACTTCAATGCCATTCCCTTCAACGAGAGTGGGAACACTCTGCATGTTAACGAGGCCGATGCTCCTTTGTATGACATTGTTGACTCAAACATCGAGAGGTGGTCATTTGGATCAGCAGATCATCATACAACTCCAGCGAAGGCAGCTGTTGCACCTGCTTCGAGACTTACAAATTCAGGATCCTCAGCGAAAACGGAAGATTGAACAAAATCATCTCATTCTCCTCGTCCAACTTTATCGCCATATGCGCATCATGTATCTCCAGCGCAGGCTTCAGAGTGGATGCAGCGGACCTCTCAGTATGGTCGTAAGTGTTCTCCATAACCTTCTTACTATCTCTCTTTTCCCGGAGTTCAGCGATGGTCTTCTCCTGCTCCTTCAACGCCTCCCTCTATTGTTGCAGTAGTGCAACAAGGTCCGCCATGGTGACTGACGGTGCCGAAACAGCGTTTGCGCTAGGAGTCACCTCAGGAGTGGCAGAAGCAGCCTCACCATCCTTAGGCGATGGTGGTGGAAGCTTTGGTGGTGAATGTGCCACAACAGACTTGCGATATCTTGTGCTAACCATCACGATCTTCAAAGAACTAAGAAAATGAAGGAAATGAAGAGAATCAAAAAATGATTCCCACAGATGGCACTAATGTAGTGTGGTGAACACAAGAATGTGTCTCCGGTGAGCTCTCACGGTGGTCGTTGGCGTCTCTGTTGGTGGCATCTACAAGGACTTTGATGCCTAAGTCAGTATGGATACCAGTGTGAATGAGTATGAGAGAGAGCGTGTACCTGATGGGTGTAGAGTCCTTTATATAGTGTGTTTTGGAAGAAAATTCTGTTAGAGCTAGTGCCACGTGGCAGCGTGGGTTTGGGTGCTTAATTACACGTGTTCCTTGCTGTTAGGTGCTTCCCATGCTATACCGAGATAGAGGTGGAGTCGGTCTGAGATAGCAAGGGTATACAAGCCGGGGTATCTGCGGCTATGTCGACCAGGATAGGTGAAATGGGAGCTGACTTAAAGTTATAGGTCTGAGTAACCTCCAGAACACATACATATACATACATACATACATATATATATATATATATATATATATATATATATATATATATATATAATTTGTTATTACAGATAAAACTCACTTTAATATTTTTTTTAATTTCAAAGACATTTAGTCTTTAATTGTTAGTTTAAAAATAGAATAAACCATTAATTTTATCCTTAAAGTATTACTCTTTCTCCTAAATAGTCCTTAAAGTAACAAAATTATATAAGTAATTCCTCAAGTATTAGAAATCATGCTATATAGTCCTCTAAGTATTGAAAAATCCTTCAAATTAGTCCCTCAAAGTTATTAAAATATATTAACTCAAGAACTAAACTGAGAAATATTCAATACTTTAAGGACTACTTATATAGTTTTATTATTTTGAGAACTACATAGGAGAGATGATAATACTTGAGTGATCAAGTTGATGGTTTATTCTAAGAATATTGTATATATGTTCATCAAACATAGCTCTTGCCTTTGGCATTTGGGCCTCGGGGTTTTGCTATTTACACTTTCATGATTTGCTAGATACACTCCTTTTTAACGTAAAATTATTCAAATAACCTTTTTTTTTCCTCCTTTTCAATCATCACTTTCCGCTCGTCCTATTTCACTACACTCCCTTTTGATTTTACCATATTTTGCTACCTACGGTCTCACCACACTCCCCCTCCTATTTCTCTTCTCGGTGTTTTTGACGATTTCATTTCTTGGCTTATTCTTTGGTTACGCCTAAGGCTATCAAATAACATATGTACTATATTCATGTACAAGACCACATCTTGATTTTGGCATTACATAATAACCTTGGTCAAATGCACCACTTTTATTATGCAAATTACTTGAGGCATTTTTCACAAAGAATTGCATATCAGGTTTAATCACAAAATTAATGTACATCTTATTATTTGGAGGAGTTTTCACAACCACTCCAAGCAAGTGGTCCTACACCTATAAATCAATTATGATACAGGTTAAGCATTTATTATTGTGTCAAGGAGCTCAGTATATAGTAAAGATTCAATTTATAAATAAATGGAATTGCCAGAAAATACTAGGGCGATATCATAACCTTAGGCATACCTCACCAAAAAATAACTCGAGAAATGAAATTACTAGAAAATGATGAGAAGAAAAACGAGGAGAGGGAGAGAAGTGCGATGAAATCGCAAGTGGAGAAGTAGGGTAAAATTAGATGGGGGAATGTGATAAAACGGGTAAGGAGTGACGTTTGAAAAAGACAGAAAAAATAAAATTATTTAAATAATTTTATGTAAAAAAGAAAAAGAAAAAGGGAGTGTATTTAACAAATGGAAAAAGGTAACTAGAAAAAGCCTTATGATCATAGGTGTGTTGAGCTTCAATTTTAAGGAGTTAATTGGTGTATTAAGTTAATTTCTAAAATTACAGTCACTTATTCATTTAATTTTAATAATTATAAAAATATCATTTTAATTTTTAAAATAATGAAATATTAATTGTTTTAATTTTAATTTTTATAATTTTAGAAATTAAAATAACTTTTTTATAATTTTAACTAAAAAAAGTAACGTTTGATAATTTTAAAAATTAAAATAATTTTCATTAATGTTAAAAATTAATTAATCAGTATTCGTATGAATTAATTTAATGTATCATTTCCAAGCAATTCCTTCAAGTCCTTATCAGCAAAGGAGCTATTGTGCAAAAGCACTGGTTGATCGCTGTTTGTGACCTAGAAGCAATAGCGGGGGTTTTGATGAGTGACATGGATGAATAAAATTAGTTGAACTTTAAATTTTGGAGTAGGTAATTATTAAAGGATTTTTAGGTACCTTCGTTAGTAACCAACAATGACCATCCTTGCAAAATTAGTCTGAGAGGAAAACAGGCCTATATTCGGAAGGAAAAGAAAATATATAGCATAAAAATGTACTGTGAAAGAAAGATATTATGAGTCTGGTGTCAACGGTCAATGGATAAAGGTTAAGATATACCGTGTCTCGATGAAATTTTAATCGAGAAAGTAATCACAGATTTGACATATAATATCTTTATCATCGTTTGAACGATTAACAAAATCTCTAAAACAAAAAAAAAAGTAAAATGAAATTACGACTCATAAAATCCCCATTATTTTTATCTTCTTTAAAGTGAGGTGGGATGAAGTGAAGGTAATTGATAATTGGATTAAATATGTTTTTTAGTTTTTAAAAATATTATGAATTTTAGTATGATTTTAGTCTTTTATTAAAAATTAAAAATACGTGTTTTGTGTTACTAAAAAAAAAGTGTTTTGTGAAAATGTGAGAATTAAAAATAAATAAAATATTTTAGTACTAAAATAAAAATATGTAATATTTTTTAAACGAAAAATATATTTAATTCTTGTTAATCTTTCATTTAACTTTATTCATATATATAATCACAATTTTAATTATTATTTTTTTAATCTATAATTATGAGTATACTTTTTTCTTTTTTTTTTTTCACTTGACAGAACAAATCCTAACTAATGACACGTAACTTCTTTTTACAGCCCCAAAACACTTGTTTTTATGTCCATGCGCGGTACATAACACATTGATCCATTCATTCCCTTTAATGCACACACAAACCTTTAATGACAGATCTAAGCAAGCTTGTATTTTATTTTCCATTTTTATAATTATAACAGATCTAAGCTAGCTTTAATTACAAACAAATTAAATAAATCATTACCCCAAGATTTATTTATTCAATTCTCTCGCTTTAATAGTTCATATGACACGTTTAATATTCTCAAACTCCCTGTAGAAACCAGCAACGGTGAATAAATAAAGTTTACACCACCAAGTGGCTGTTTTGGTAAATCCACATTGGGTCGCCGTCTTAACTCAAAACAAGGGTCGCTCTAACCGCCAGTTTCCAAACAAAATCTATGGGGGCGGGAAGTGGATCCAAATACTGCTTTTCCAATTTCTTTGTCCTTTTTATTTTATTTTTATTTTCTCCTTTGATAATTGATTGCTTAGGACTTCCAATAACGGTTCCCATTTGTCAACCAAAGAAAAGCACTATCCCATGCTAAATGGCCCATGGTTTTCCAACTTTGGATATATTTCATTATTTTTTCTCTCTCTCTATATATGTCTATCTTTCTTCAAATACATATAACATGACATCTAACTTTCCCCCAACCTTCTCTGACATCCCCAGAAATATCATATCATCCAAAACATAAGCTTTATTTTGTGTCGATTTTGCACTGTTTCTACAAATATCAAAGATCTTCTTCCTCTTTTAGTCAAACCATACCTATTTCATTTGCGCACTGATCTACCAAGTTTTGTAAGATCACAATTCACAACCCCTGGAGAAAAAAGGGAAAATAAATATTTTAAAGTTTCATTTTTGACAATTTCTAGAATCAAGGTATCTAGTGTTTCTGTTTTTCCTTGTATGTGCTGTTATGAATCAAAAACAGTTGAAGCAAAATTGAACTGGGTAGTTTAGCTTCAAGGACATGGTGGTGATCAAGAGGGTTATATAAACCCTTCTGATGTTGGCGTGAAAGTGACAAAGCCTTGTTCAGTGATCACATTGAAGATTTGGGTTCACACATGAAGGGAGATATTGGTGGTGTCTCGGTGGAAATGGAGGGTGGTTTGGTGGAGCAGGGTGGAGACACAGCTGGACATGTTAACAAGGTTGGCTATGGGAAAAGGGTCATTGTCAAGAAGAGGAAACCTTACCATCGTAGGCTTAATAAGAAGGCAGTGCCTAAGGTCCCAAAGGCACTTCAGGAGCTATTTGTTTCATGCAGGGAAACTTTCAAGGGTCCTGGCACTGTTCCCTCACCACAAGATGTTCGGAAACTGTGTCACATTCTTGGTATGATCTTCTTTATGTTTATTTTTTAGTCTAAATTTGATATGCTTGTATATGAAAATCTGTGAATTTTGATGTTTACTACCTATGATCAGCCACAATTTCGAAGTAGAATGCCCTTTAATATAAATTATTTTCTTGAGATGGAAAGTGTGCGCCCATTCATGTTGCTTGGAGGGGGCGTTTTTAGCTTTTGCAGCACACTAAGGGTTCAATTCTTTTGTCTTCACGCCGTAGTGTTTTTTTATTCATTTTTAAATTTTAGTTCTGCATATTTTGTTCCTTTTTCAAATTGATAATATAACGTCCATTGTCTTTAGTTTGTATGTGTTTTGTTCTAATAGAGATGGGTATTCAAGTGAATCTGGTTCCATTCTCTTGGGATGAGTTATTGACTGATCGGTACTTTTCATTTTTTCATTCCCTTTCAAAAATTAAATAAATTCCGAATTTCAAGTTTCAACACGAGAAAGAAAAGAAAACAATTGAAGTGCATTTATTGATTAAGAGAATGTGAACATTTGAAAACAATTTACCACTCTTTGTTAGGGGAAAAGATAATTACCAGTTAACTCTTGTCTAAAAGTTTATCATACGCACAAAATAATATGCATTTTATGACGAACTAGTATATGCAAGTCATATTCTATCATCGTATACCTAATGTGTATAGGTATTTAATTTTCTTCCTAACACAGGTTCTTAATTCCTATTTGCCTCATCTGAAGTGTTGTTGTGATGCTTTAATAACCAGATAACATGAAGCCAGAAGATGTTGGGCTAAGATCTGATCTGCAGTTTTTCAAGCCTGAAAATGTTGTCAAAGAGAACCAAAGGGTCACATACACAACCATATATAGGTGTGAGAATTTCTCGGTAAGTCTTGTGACCTCAAATTTTAGTCATTGTTCACCAATGCAATTGCTAACTACATGTGTTCTTAATTTAATGGCACTTATTTTCTTTTGTGATGCAGCTCTGTATCTTTTTCCTACCTGCAAAGGGAGTCATTCCCCTCCACAACCACCCAGGAATGACTGTTTTCAGTAAGCTTCTTTTGGGTCAAATGCACATTAAGTCCTATGATTGGGTTGATCCTGAGGTCTCTTACAATTTGTTGCACCAACCATCTCAGTGTGAGTATCCATATCTCTATCAAAATTAAATGAACCTGAATTCATGGGATATATTAGTATTTTAAATTTGACCCCATGCACTAGCTGTTTTTGCAGTGAGATTGGCAAGTTTAAAAGCTAATGATGTGTTCACAGCACCCTGTGACACTTCAGTTCTGTATCCAAAAAGTCGAGGCAACATCCATGAATTCACAGCTATAACTCCATGTGCTGTGCTTGACGTCCTTGGGCCCCCTTATTCCAAAGAAGATGGCAGGGATTGCTCCTACTACAGAGATCACCCTTATGCTGCTTTTCCAATTCCAAGTAAGCAACACTTTAACTGTAGACAACAATTATATTAGGAATTGTCAGTGTTTATAATTAGCTTCTATAGAAGGTCTGCTTTTAGACTTTTGTCCCTTAAAACCGACTTTTATTTTTAAGAACTTTTTTAAATTGTTTGACAGAACTTCTCTTTGAGGAAAAGAAAAGTTAAAAAAATTGAACCAAATGCTAAGGAATTGTTTGTTTTACTTTTAAGATCAATTTCTCCTACCATGCGCATGTTTCAATATAAAATTTATGGCTTTGATTAATTTGGACACATGTCTCAATTACATTTAATTGTTCAAAATCAATTCTATAGTCCAATTAGTTTGTATAGAATTATATAGTTTATAGTTTATGGGTTTGCAACTTGCAAGTAGTCTGTTTTTTATGGTATTTATCTTGGATTCCCTAACAGGAAACTTTATGCTTTTTTTTATAAAAAAAAAAAAACAAAACAAAACGGGGCCTTCAAATATTTCTATTGCTTGGATATCTTTGGTCAAGTTTGCAACCATAAAGCTGTCAACTGTGACCTCACGTGGCACAGTGACCGGTAGTACTAAATTTGGAAAACAATTTTCCTCATTTAAACGTGAGCTACATGAGGTGGCAGGTGTTGATTGGATCCAAATTAGTCTAACATGCATAAGAATTTACCTCAACTATGCTATGTTCATTATTGTTGAATCTGACCAATAATGATTCTGAATGCTGCAGATGGAGAAAGTGGTAAGGTGAAAGAAGAAAATGATAGTTACGGATGGTTGGAAGAAATTGAGATGCCAGAAAACTCTCAAATGGACGGAATTGAGTATCTGGGTCCTCAAATTATAGAGACTGCCCTATAGATAAGATCAACATTTGACACATTCCATAGCACGTCCTCTTAGCTGTTCTTATTGTGCATACCACAGGCATAAATATAGAAATCCCCCACGTCTCTCCATGTGTTGATTTTTGTTCTCTAGTGCTTAAATTTTACTACGTTTAAAGTAAAGCTCTGATACAATTATTTTATTGTTAGCTGTTATATTTTGGCTGTTATATAACCAAATTGACATTATATATGGGGTTGATTCTAAAGAAAAGAAAATCTGTGGGCTTGACCGCTTGAGTCTGTTCACCTGTCAAATACTTTTGATTCGTTATTTTGTTAGCTTGGTTCCAGGTTGTAAGGTTAAAAATGTGTAGACTTGAGCAAGAATTTGGAAACAAGTGGTGAACAATGTTGACTTGTTTAAGGAAACCATTAATGTGGGAAACCTTTCCCAAATACAGGGTCAAAGGTCTGCATTTCGCGGGATATTTCTGGCTAATATTTGCTATGGAGAATAAAAACAATAGTTTGTCATTGATAATGGGGATAAAACAAAAGAGAGAAAAAAAAGATAACATCATTAAAAGTCAGTGATTCCTTGGAGAATTTTGTCTATGTAAATAACAACTATTTTTGAAATTGAATAATATTCAAAGAAAAGCTTTTGAAAGAAGTTACATTAAGTTTATCTACCTAAAACTTACTAGGTTAAATATTTCGAGTTATATTTCGATTTCTTTAAAATATATCTTTAAAGAGGGGTAAGGAAATTTAAGTGTGATTAAGTCTGAAATCAAGAATTAACTTCATAATCGGCTTAAATGACTAAAGCTTGTGAGAATATTTCGAAGTCTCTTTGAAGAGCCAAATGTTCTAATTACAACGGTTATCAAATATCTATCCTTTTATCCTCTTTTTTTTTTTTTTAAAGAGATTGAGATTCTAGTTGAAAAAAAATGTAAAAGTAGAAATATGAAATTATTTAATGTTATATTATAAATTCGAGTCTTTATGAGTTTTCATAATTATTTTTAAAATCAAAATTATATTTATATGTATTATTCTATTCTTGCAATCATATTTTTTATATTAACATGTATTATGAATTTTTACTTTAACTTAATATTTTTAATTAGTTATTCAATTAATTTTATTTTTTTAATTTATATTATACTTTAATATTTTATTAATATTATATATTTTAATTTTAGAAAATAATACTTTATCAATTAAATTAATTTTAACGTTTTAAAAATAAAAAAGTCGAATATTTGTATTTTAATGTATGTTCTTTATTATCAATAAAAAAAATACTTTTAAATGTTTTTCAAATGCATATTCATACAATGTATAAAATACTTGTTAATAGTCTATAAACAATAAAATTTATCGTTCAGCTAGTTTTACCACCCTTTGCACGGATTTATTAATTTGTTAACACAATAATTTTAATAAAATATAAATTTGATTGCATGTTAAAATTTAATTAATTTTATATTATTAATATTGGGATTGAACATTTGGATTGAAAATTTTAGGCCCCGTTTGAGGTGGTCGCGAGTTTTTGGTTTTTGGTTTTCAAATACAATTTTCGAAACAAAACGCATTTGGCAAAAATGGAGCTGAAATGGTTTTTAACCCAATTTTAAAACACTTTTACATTCATGTTCAAAACCAAGAAAAAGGATTTGTGAATTTGGTTTTTGGTTTAAAAAAAAAAATACCATCATTATATTTGACAATAGCCCTTCTTGCCACCACCACCACCACAACCACCGTTGTTGTCATCACCACTGTCACCGCCACTACTACTGTTGCCGCCATTTCTGTAGCCACCGTCACCACCACCACCACCATGACCACCGGCATTGGCACCACCATCACCATCACCACTACCACAACTACCACGACCACCGGCATCACCACCACCATCACCGCTACCACAACTACCACCCATCACTACTGCCACAACTACCACGACCACTAGCATTGCCTCCACCACCACAAGCTTCATCACCACTACCATCGTCAACGCCATGACCATGACCACGACCACGACCACGATCGTGACCACTAGCGCTGCTGCCACCACCACAAGCAATGTCACCACCACCACTAACTATGCCACCACGATCACCACCGGCACTGCCACAACCACTGCTGTCGGCACCGCCACGGTCACCACTGGTACCGCCACAACCACTGCCATCATCATCGGCATTACCACCGCCACCACCATCATTGTTGTCATCACCACTACTACTGTTGTCACCACATAAATATATTCTTAAACTAATTTTAACAAAAAAGAAATTTCAAAGTGAGTTTATTTTGAAACCAAAAATTAGAAAAAAAAAACTAAAACTAATTTTTAAAAACTAAAAACTGGTTGTAGTTTTTGAAATTTTCAAAACTCACAACTAAAAACCACCCCAAGCGGGCCCTTAGAAATAAATACATAATATAAAACTAATTAATAATTCTTAAATACATTAAGAATTTCTTTTTAATCATAACAATTCTAACTATTCATATCTGTATACACTAGTCAGTTACTAGCCCAATTTTACCTCCTCCAAAGCCATCAATCTTCATTACCTCCAACATTTTTGCAACTCGTGTAGTATATTCTTTTGATAGTTTCTAATCTAAATTTAATATTTTGAATAAATTACATTGATATCCTTTGAGATTTTTTGAGATTGTACATAATCTTTTATTTTTTTAATGTTTACGATAACTTTCCTTATAGGGGTTTATGGTATAATATTTTTCAAATAATTAAAGGGGTTAATGTAATATTTAAAGAGTGTCAATGTAATGTTTATCAAACAATTAAGGAGATTAGTGTAAAAATAAAAAAGGAGAGGTATCGGGCAAATTTTGACAAAACCTCAAGAGGTGTTAGTGTAATTTATTCTAATTTTTTCTCTTACTTTAATTTTAAAAAAATAAAACGAGGAAAAATAGGCATGATTTTAATAAAAGGAATATATATTCTAAGACGATTAAAAATTTATCTATAAACCAAGCATTTATCTCAATCACCCAAATTAAATAGCTAGTCACTTCTTTTTATCCAAACAATTAAGAACACCTAATTAAATAAAAAGAAATAAAAAGTCATTTTATATCCTAAAAGATTAATGGTCTTGAACATTTGTCTTTTAAAAGATAAATTGATTTTGAATTCCTTAAATATTTTAATCTATTGTTCATTTTAGTCCCCATGCCATTGAGTATCAATTAACATATAAACTACTAATTTTATCCTTAAAATTTTACTTTCTCTCCTACTTCATCTATCAAGTACATGAAAACAAGAACTGTTTTCTAAAGTTTTGTCACACCTTCCACATTTGTCTTTGACGTCAATAAGGGTTTGTTGAGGACTTTTAAATGTGAAGTTGGCATGTTAGTTGCCACTTGGACAATTCGTTCTCTCTCCTCTGTGTGTATCTTTCTTTTGCCAAAATACTTAAGTTTGGTCCCTAATTAAAAGAAAATATGAAATAACAAGGTTTATGCACTTCAGTTTGTGCCTTAACGATTAATAAGCATTTACATTGAAAAAGAAGAAAGGAAGGTGTACTGTTTGGTTGGTGGTGAGCATTGAATGTTGCGTTTGGTGTTCCCTTAGCATAGGACAATGCACTATGTGATAGATAAAAGGGGTGTTCATAATACACACAACGAAATAAAAGGGATCTATTTTAGGTTTAAAATTCATTATCACGATAAAATTAAATGTGGTTACCTGGATATTAGCTCTTGAAGCATAAATAATTTTCTTCAATTTTATGAAGACTCCACATGTATCCACACTGAGACTGATCTTTGCTATCAACTCCTTGATGAGTGGAACTACATAACACAAAATAACCCCTCTATAATAATTTAGTGTGTGACCAATGAGAAAGAGGAAAATTGATAGTTTTGTCAGTGTATCAAGATGCTATTTTATAACTAGCTATTAAAGATACATTTTTTGATCTTATCTAATAAAATCAAAAAGATTTGATTTTGTTGCTATTTTAAAGATAGCATTTGAAATCCTTTTAACTAAGTCAAAATTTTCTCTTTTAATTTTTGCATGTAAAGCTCACTCATAAAATATTATAATAATTACAGTAACTATTCACATAATAGTCTTAGATACACAATAATTACAGTAACTAATCACATGAAAGGGTACCTTATATATATGTGTGTTTATATTAATTATATTCTTGGTGCTAGCAAAGAATATAATAATTTCCACATAACAATAGTTATTAATTTAATTTAAATTAAATTCTCTAATTTAATTTATTAAATAAAATAATTTCTTTAGCAAAGATTAGTACACTCATTTGTGTGTGACCTCGTAGGTTCAATACTAAGCCGGTAGTAAATTAATCAAATTAATTTACTAATCAAGGTAGACGTCTAGTAACACTCTTTAACATCCGGATAGTATGAAGTAATATTTTTACTTTCAAGAACCAATAAAAGAATAAAGTGATATTTCCTTCCATCATTTACAGCTTCGGGTTAACTCTAGAGCATAGTATTAATGTCAAACTCTAATAAATTAATCCATATGTTTAATTAGTGAATGACTTAAGAAACTATTTTCTTCATTCATTCAATTTGCCCTGTCCAAGGTCTTAATTTTATCATGGAGCTCAAACTCATTACCAAGAGTTGATGGATTCCTTCTTGATTAACCATTAATTCTACAAGTATTTAATTATATCCAATGTCCATTCAAGTAGTACCCCAAGGCATTAGGTGTCCGGGATTAAAATATAATAAATATCTTGTTAATTATTATGATAATCTTAGGTCAAAGGAAATTATTACGCTTCTTCTTGAGAATTTCCTATTGACAATTTAAGGTAATGTTAACCATTAGAAATTCTCAATTGAGTCAGTTTAATGATCACATCCTCATGTGCATCATTTATATATGTAAATTAATAAATGAGATCTATTAATATTTATCCAATAAATACTATCACATATATATTGATTTATCCCGATTATTGATGTCCTATTTACAATAATCCTATGATCAAGAACATTTTAGATTAAAATTTTGAAAGGCTTGTTTCTCATTATCATAATCTCTATTATGATAACAAGCCTATAATTCTAATCAAGGACCTTATCAAATTAATTATTTAACTTAAACAGTAAAGTATGAGAATGAAAATAAAATAGTACTTTATTATTAAAACTAGAATTGATTACATGATGAATTGGATCTTGAGCAAACACATTTATTCCCAACACTATTAAGGTATATGTTTATAATAAACTATTATTTACATATTCAATATTGTATACAATTGTATCTATATATGTTATAACTCTATTCAACTGAATTGATTTTGTTGCAATAGTTTCTGCAACATAGTTTCCTATACATTTAGAGTTGCACTTTGAATATAGGATCAATTATTTTTTTGCACCAGAAACACATTTCTACTAAGAGCATTTCAAATTCTTATCTCTACTTTCTCTTTCAGTTTTCTATCCTTTTCTCTCACTTTTTGTTCACTTGAACTTCAACAATTCTATATTGTCATTCTTATGTTAAGTTCCCCACACAAACCAACATTTTAAAGTTAATAACAACAATTAAACAAGAATTCAAGCCATATAATCAGATTAGGGAGCAAGATAATAAATGGAAACAACATAAATAAAAGGTAACAACAACAACAACAACAAGGAAAAATGGAAATAGAAGTATTAGGAAAGTAAAAAGCTAAGGGTTTTGGGGGCAAAACCTACCCAAGCCCATCTAACATGAAGGCATTTAAACCAAGAACAAACCCACTCCCCCCTATACCTCACGTGCTTGCCAAGAAGAAGAGGAGAAGATGAGCTCTTGAAGTCTCCAACGAGGTGATGTGTGGTGGTGGTCTTGGAGGAGGGTTGAAGGAAGAGAGAAATGGTGGTTCTTTGTGTAAGAAAATTTTGAAATGGAGCTAGGGAGAGAGAGGACAAGGTTCGGCTAGAATAGAGGAGGAAGAAGAGTGAAAAAAATTTGTCCACAACTAGGCTTTTTATAGAGAATGGTAGGTTATCTAAAAAAGGGCAAAAAGGTAAGTCTATTTTTTCTTTTACTTTTGGTATTTTTTTTCTTTCACAACATGTGAGGAATTTAAAGGAGTGGGTTTGCAGAGCAGATTTAAACATGTCATACCTCTGCTCTCTCAAGTTTTTGCATTTCGTTTTCTTTGTAAAGGAATCGATCAGTCCTGTTAAAAATGTCTTAAACTTTGGTACCTTGATTTTTATATCAATTGAATGAATTTTTCATTGATACTTTGTGAGCACCTTAATTATTGATTGAAAATAATTTCCAAAATTTAAAATTAATTTTTTAATAATTTAATTCAAATTTTTAAGTATTTATTTGGTATTTTTGAGTTAAAAATTCATAAAAATTTCATTTTAACTCAAAAAATTCTAAAATTTTTATGGAAATTATAAAATTAAATATCTAATCCAAAAATGAACTGAGAATGTTCATTTTGTCTCTCCTATATGTGACACCCATTCACATTGAATATAACCTATACTTATTTACTTATTTAATAATGCTAGTAAAATTTTTCTTCGCTTTTAATAATAGAAAATTTGTAAATTTAACAAAATTTTAAAATGGTAATAAAAAATACAAATTATATGTATTCATTGTAGAACTGTACATCATGACTTCAAGATTAGAAAAATTACTAAAATACGGAGAGATCAAAATATACATCAACATAGTTACTATTTATTCCCAATACATCAAAAAGATCTTAGTCAGAGCAGTGTCCATCTACCCTATCCCATAAAATAAAAAACTATCAGACTAGCCCAATAGGTCCTCATCAACAGTTCGGTCTTCATTAATCATGATCAATCATGCATAAAAGAAAAAGTAATGGAGTGAGGTGATTTGTTCTAATATCACTTTTACATGTATGATGGGAGTTCTATCATAAAATACAGATAAAACACAGTTGACAGTAAAAGAGGAACTGAAAGTTTATTCTATGTTATACTATCCTTGATTCGGTATGGATCCATATTCTTCATTAGTGGGTAATAGTTCTTAACAGAACTTGGGAAGTGACTAGGAGTACATATATCTCTTTCAACATCATCTCATGGTACAGTCCTCATCATCATTAAGGAACAAAATAACAATTTAAGATATTCATTTATAGAGGTATACTTTCACCAATCTTGATGATGCTGAGTAGTTGTTGGAGTTATCAAGTTGGTTAAGTGATTGTCCCAGCTTAAGAGCGCTACCTTGGCCATTAGGATGCTCACCACTCGATACCATACCTTCTAGACCTAACCATGGGTCCTAGCCTTTCATCCCGTAGTATACCAAACTGTAGCTTCTCTAGTAGGGTGCCATGCTACTATATGCCACTTGCTTTATATTACTCACTAATTTATCACTTCCTAACTTCTCAAATAGAGCTTTCCCTGGTCTCAATTAATTTGAGTACCAGTACAACCAACATTTCTGTCTTATATTGCAAAAATTGCATAATACCAAAATTTTAACAGAATAACGACATAGAAATTATAGTTTAATTACTAAAATTTTGGCAAAATAAAAACTAAATAAATACATTTTAATTTTCTAAATTTGAGCAGAGTAATAACTTAGCAAGTGCATTTTAACTTTCTAGAATTGAGCAGAGTAACAACTTAGCAAGTATAATTTAATAATTTAAATTTGAGTAGAGTAACAACTTACTAATTATAATTTAATAATCTAAATTTGAGCAGAGTAACAACTTAACAAAAATTAAAGTTTAACATCAAAAAATATAATAATAATAATAATAATAATAATAATAATAAAACTTAAGCCTAAACGAGTTTAGGGGAAGACCCTTCATACCAACATGCAAAGTGACAATAATTTAGAACCAACCCCACTCCCCCATTACCTCTAAGGTTGTTGATGAAGAGGATGAAGTTGTTGGTGCAAAGCTCCAAGGAAGAGAGTTTTTACTAATTAATGTAAAATAGTAAAATTTAAGTAAAATAAGAGAGAAAAAGAAAAAAAACTTTAGAGAGAGAAGCTCTCCTTCATTCGGCTAACTTGAAAGAGGAAGAGGTGTGTGAAAAAATGTCCAAAGATTTCCTATTTATAGAAGGAGGGGGGTTAGGTGTTCCCCTAATGACATCATCGCTTATGTAATAAATTAGGTTTTTTATTTATTTTTAATTCAATTATAAGACATATTCAAACTTAGGGACACATAAACATATTAGAGTGGTGAATCAGCCCCCCCTTAGGCTTGGGACGTGGTCAATGTGCTGTCCTAGCTTTATCAGTATCAATTTTATCTGTAGTTAAATTAGCTGGTATTGATAAAATCGCCTAAACTTAATAAAATTGACTTTTAATATAAAAAAATGAAATTAAATGTAAAACTAGACAAATACATTATTTGTCATCAAAAATAAATTTCTAAAGATTAATTTTAATTTTTATTAATTTATTTCAAAATTTATCTATTTATTTTGTATTTTTAAGCTAAAAAAATTCATAATAAATTCATTTTAATTCAATAAATACCAAAATTTTTGTGAAAATTCTAAAATTAAATATTTCACCTATAAATAATCTAAAATTACCATTTTCACCATTTTTAGTTGTCAAACCAATATTGACTAACTTATCAGACACCTAGGGGCATTTTGGTCATTTTACACAGAAATTTCATAAAATTTCTAGAAAATTTTAAAAATTATATTTTAATATATATGACATGATTTCAAGCTCAAAAATGACATATTGATGTCAATTGAATCTTTTTCTTATGTAAACCCTTTATTGTCGAGAAATAGGAACAAAATTGTCGTTTTCTAATTTTTTCGGACTTAGGCTCAAAAAAATTATGATTAAATAATTCTTGAAATTTTGAGCGTAATAGTGGGAATCAAAATTTTGAATTTTCCTCTCGATTTTTCAGAATTAAATCGTCAAATATTATAAAAATAGTTGAAAAAATTGAAATAGTGGTGTTTCATTTTTCAGTGTTTTTCTTTCAAAATAAATTTTTTATAATTAAATATACTTTGTATAAAATTTTTAAAATATTTTGAGGTTAAAAAGTCTTTGGTTGGTTTCTGTAGTCAACTAGGGGTATTTTTGTCATTCTAAAATTATTATTAATTATTCTAAGCACATAAATGACTTAAAATAAATTTTAGACACTTCTAACTATTTTTATCTATTTTCTCAATTATACAGTCCTTCTAGGGGTAAACTAGTCATTGTACCCTTTTTCAGACTCTGTTTCCAAAAAATTATTAAAAATCTAAACTAAGTGCTACTAATACAAATGTAACCGTAGGGATCAAATTTTTAAGATTCCCATCTGGTTCTCAAAAATAAATGCAGAATAATTAGGAAAATAATTTGATAGGCAAAAATAGTTTTAGTAGACAAAGGAGGGCAGTTTGGTCATTTTCCATAGGAGTCTCAGAAAATTTCGAGAAAATTCCCAAAATTGTATTTAATATATATGACACGTTTCTAACCTCAAAATGACAATTCACAGTCATTTCCTCATGTTAGCCCTTAATGTAGACAAATTAGGATTAACTGCTAGTTTCTTAATTTTTTGGTTATTAGAGACAATTTCACATATATTAAGAATTTAAATATGGTATTAAAGTAAGGATGTTACAATGTGTGTGGTGGCGCTGCCACTACAACAGCCACACATAGCCATGGAGAACCAACAACGGAGGAGAGACAAAGAAAAAGATGAAGGGGAAGAGAAAATAAAGAGAGAGAGAGAGAGAGACGGGGGAAGGAAAGAAAAAAAAAGGGAGAGCACGACTAACTAAAATCACTTCCGGTGGTGACATGCAACGATCACTCACGGTGATGGGGACACTTTTCCCGTTTTTGTTTTTGTTTTTTATCTTTTAATTTTTGTTTTTTATTCATTTTTCTATTGCACTTTTCTATATTTTAAAGAGGAGAACTAAGAAATGAAGAAAGGTTTTAAGTATCAATATTAATCGATTATTTGGTTATCCACCATTTTAGAAAAATAAATAACTAATTTTTAACTTTGAATATAAAATGGTTAAATCTTATAACCAATTTTAATTAATCAATCATTACAAAACAAGTTAAATATAATTATAGTTAAATTTTATAAAACTGGTTAAAATGAATACCCCTAGTAGGGATGGAAATAGGCTGGCCGGACAAGGCTTTGTTTAAATAGACCTAGCCTATTTTAAAAATCCATGGCTTAAGCCAGACCTGTTACTTGTCATAGGCTTTTTCTTAGGCCTAGCCTGACCATTTTGAAAGCTTGACTTGTCCTTTTAGCCTACTTAAAAGCTTATTTCATAAGAAAGCTTTTAAATAGGTATGCCATATCCCTAAATAAATTAACCAACTAATAGGCTAATGGAGAAAAACTCTATGTAAAACAAAATATAAATTATGAAAATTAAAACCAATTACTCAAGGCATGAGATCGAGGAGAAAATATGTAGGTTAGATTTCATAAGAGTTGAGTCTAACTTGTTTATATGATGTAAACTTATTTTTAAGGTCTAATATGACCTTCATGATAACTTATTTAAAAGTTTATTTTGCAACAAGTTCTCTAAATACGACATAGATTTATCCTTCAATAAGATTATATGTTTGATTCTTTACGAAGATAAAGTGCTTAATATTTAAATAGGTAAAATAAACACATAACTTTAATACATTATAAAATTTTAATATAATAATAATGTTAACAAAAGATTTCTATTTATATTTACTTAAATAGGTTTTCCTGTTCGGCCTAAAAGGCTTTTTAAATGGCTTAATTAAAGCTTGGTCTTTTTAAACAAATAAGCTTCTATAAAAGCCTTGGCCTAGTTTATTTAGTAAAAAAATCTGGCCTAGCTTGGCCTAATGTAAGCTAGACCGTAGGCCACTGTTAGACAGTATGATGACCCGAATACAACCACCATGAATTGTCACAAGGAAATGGAAAGAAATCGCTCTCTAATTGTATATTTTGATTTTAAATTTAATTAGGAAAATTCTTTATTAATTTGCTTGTAAAAATATGGATATATTTTTTTTGGATAAATCGGCTTATCGTCAACGCATTGCGAAAAGAAAGACATTCATGAAGATAAACACATAATATATCACCATACGATAACAAATAGCACGCCTAGCATGCAAAGTATAAAGTACATAACCATAGCAGGGTCCAACATAGACGCAACTACATCATATAACATAAAAATAGTGGGAGAGGTGTGTGACAATGAACCCAAAATACAACACAAAAGGGGGAGGGGATACATAACTCACTCCCTATAACTGGTCACCTCTACTCAAAAGATAAACACAGACTGCATTGTCCCCTAGAGAGACAATGAGGAGAGGTAGAGGGTGAGTCGTTATCATCATCATCGTCTCCCATGAAAGAAACATGGCCTAAGCCTTATCCACGAGAAGTGTGTGTACTAAAGAGCCTTTGGTACTTGCAAGCATTACCCATTCAACGAGGAGAAGGTACACATGCAGGAACAGTAGGTGGGGGCTGCAGAACCTCTCGAGCGAACTCCGTGAAATCCACCCAAATCGTGACCGGAATCGTAGAAATCAAGGCATCGTGTGGCGTGTAGTGGGTGAGAAGCAGACTATCAAAATGCACTTGACGGGCGTCAGCATCTATTGTCCAACCATCTCGTCCATCGTGGATGGTCGGTGTCAACTCTACACTGAAACCATCACTCTAAGAGGGAAACCCCATCTGCTCCCACGATCAAGGGCAATCATGATCATCACAGTCACACACACACACACAAATTGCACAAGCAAGGATAAGCTACCTAAAAGAACAAACTTAACATTTAAAACATACAACATAACAAGCATAAATCCATGTATACACTTAATTATAGCACATAAACATACCTAGGACTCATTTTGTTTCATTATTATTCTTGATTAAAATGTGACCAAGCATGCAAATGCAAACCATGATCCTAGACTCTCCATAGAAATATAAAACTGAGCGACCAACCCGGATATTCCTTAATCATGGTATAATCAACACAGATACGCTCACTAGGGTTCTCAAAGCGGCACGTGCCAAAAGTTATTTAGGGAATACTGGCCACTGATCATAGGAACCAGTGCACTCGTCAGGATTTATGTATAGGGGAATTGCCATCGCGACCTAGGGTTTGCAAGACCACGGTCTCTTGTGGAATCATGCCATTTGTAGTCCTCAAGCTTTCACAACCGACTTACACTCGTATATTCCTGTGAATACCAACACCTTCAGTACCATATGCTCACAACAATGCATGTGTGCATGACAATCAATTCATCACAAACAGACATTGATGACAACATATATCAACAACCGCTTATCATTCATACCCAGATAAGCTTTTGTCAACAGTTTTATAGCATAATCAACATGCCATCAAGTCAATTATTCACCAAGTCATGCCTTTTGCAACTTTTACCATGAAACTCTTTTAATCCAACTTTTATCAGGTCTTATATATTATTATAAATTCTGTATTTAAAATATTAAAATTAGATAAGAAAATAAATTTATGAAATCATCAAGTTAAAGCTTAGGTCTTATAAAACATAGTTTTATGAGTCTTACTACTAATCACTTTTTAATTAAATTACCAAAAATACATTTTAAAATACATAAAACAAAAAGGATATATTTTATTGAAAATCATGTTTAACTTTACTTTAAAAGATTCACAATTAGGTATTAAGTGTAAAATATAGTGCTTTTATAAAGCTATGTAAAAAGTTTTTTCTTTTTATTAAAACAGACTCTAGTAGTTGTTGGTTTCTGGCCTTTATTTCAAAAATCATTTTGAACTAGTAAACAATTTTTGCTTAACATGATCCATATTTGGTTGAAAAGGATATGTTGTCTATTTTCTAAGATATTAGAGATCACCTCAAGAAAAATCTACAAAAAAAGATACAATAATAACAAGATAGTAAGATTAGGATGACTTATTAGAGGACCAACGAACAATTTTTGTTATTTTTCATATCCAACCAAAACTTTACAAGCCCAAACCATTTATTTTTCGAAACTAAACTTAAAAAACTTTCCAAAATGACCAAGATCATTAAAAACAAAGGTCTACACGATTTTATATGATTTTTGAAAGTTCACAATTCTCAAAACCACTTTCAGTCAGGAAACAAGTACATCCTTCAGCTTCTAAAATTTATTAAAAATAGAAAAACGTAGTAAATATAGGTAAACCATAATGCTTGAAAATCTTATTATGTCTAGTTTTGTTCATTCTAAGAGTTTCCATAGGTACACAATAGAGTCTTCCAAAATCGCATTTTACTGCACACTGCCAGATCAGTGTTTTTAGAAATCATGCACAACTTTCAAAAGGCTTAATTTTTTTTTCTTAAACTTTTAACATGTTTAGAGTCTATGTTGGAGCAAATTGTGTCTAGTTTAAAACAAAACAACAACCACTCAAAAATATTAACCACAACTCTAGATATAAGAAAAACAGTGAACCGTGCTCAGGTAGAAAACAAAAACAACATTAAGAACATTTTACATACATGCTCGAGAATGGTTTCTTCATCAAGTTCACTACCTTTAAAAATACCAACAACATTTATAAAGTAATAAACACACCAAAAGCAGAACCATCACAACTAAGCATATAGAAAAAGAGTTAGTTTTGCTTACTCTCTAACAAGATCCTTCAAACTTTGGAAGAGGGTTTTGCAACTCCTTCAATCTTTGGCAAGATGAACCATCAACCAACACCATGAATGGTCAATATATGTCATGAATACAATGAAAGAACAAGATTTAGAACCAAAGAAGCAAAGAGAAAGGTTTAGACCAATTAGGTCTTGATAGAAATGGAAGTACGAAGATAGAAGAAGATGAAAAGGATGCAACTTACCTAACACCAACTCTCTTGGACACTCAAGCTACTAACAATCTCCTTCAACACTTAGAATTTTTCAGAACAAGAGAGTGAACCTTCTCTTTAGCTCATGGTTTTGGGGGGAGGAAATGAGAAGAAACTTTGCTTAATGCTACTCATAAGACAACTTAAGTGAGGGTAGTTTGGTAACTCGCAAAATGGATGCAAGATTTAATAAAATTGAAAAGCCAAAATCCACCTTCTCCACCAAGGGAGAGTGGATGGCCAAGCCACCAAAACCATGGGTGGTTTGATGGTTTCAAGTACACTTAAGTACACTTGATAAGATATTGTGTAGGAATTTGTGAAAAGCATCTAGTTAGTTTGCAACTAATCTAGTTTGTCTAGGAAATTAATGGTTAGCTTAGTTGGGTTGGGCTTCGGACGTGTGGCTCTACGTTTAGACAGTAGAAATTTTAAATTTCTCACACTGTCAAAGAAAATGCAGCCAAATACCAGAATTTATGAAATTAGGTTTAAGGCTTTTAACACTTAAATCAATTAAAACAATTTAATTGATATTATAATCTAAATGATTTTATGACTCTCTAGAATTTCTCTAGATAGGGTTGAATTGGTTTTGCCCAAGTCAGACAGCCAAATGTACTTTATCTGATAGGATTCTAGATACATTTTCTAACAGACAGATTCGTTGGGAATAAGATTGGCTTGAAAGTAAGGAAAAATATCAACTTGACTAGAATTCAATCATAATTAAATTTAATTATTTATAATTAAATTTCATAACCTTACACTGTCCATCAAATCTCTGTAGATATTTCTTTGCTTATCTGATAACAATACAAATCAAATTCCAGTAGAATTCTTCCATAGAAACTTACACTAGACATCAAACATAAGTCTTAATTAATTATTTTCAATGGAAATTAAATTAAATTTTCTCTTTTAAATTATTCAAACACTTATTTACAGATTAGCAAGAAACAGGCATTATAGATAGTCTATTCTATTTCCATCCTTCTAGTCATAAGTGCAAGGCAACACATGAATACTACTTCTCACACTAGTAACAACCCTGAGTGCAAGATGACACATAAATATGTCCTCTCACACTAGTAACAACCCTTAGTGGGAGACAACACATGTAAAATCGACCATTACGTCAATAATCACAATTTCATCTCAATTAATTATTTAAACTATTCTCATGGATGATCAAAAACAACGTAGAAGTTTTACCTCAGGCAACTTTCGCAAGTTTTCTACCCTTGCTTGAGGTCCTACCATAAGTAACCCCTACCAAAGAAAAGTTAAGGTCCTCCTCTCTACTAAGCAAAGGTCTTCCTAGGAGCAACCTATACCATCATGAATTCCTCGTCTTTAGATTCAACGTTTTCCATCTACGATGAATAACGTACGTTGTTAAATTTTATTGTAGGCTCTTATTAGGATTCCACTTGAAGGTTTTAAGATACTTGATTCCACTACTTAATCCCTGAATTTTCTATTTTAGATATAAAAATTCAATTACTAAAACTTGGGAATTTGTGAAAATACCTTTTTTAAAATACTAAAACAACATAATTACTTCATAATTTATAAAATCAATTAAAATTATAAATTATAAATTATAAAGAAATAATATCAAAATATATTATTCTTAAAGAAAATAAAATTCCGCTAAGTGCAAAATTTACCATTTTGCCGTTAGTTTCATTTTCTCCAAAATAAATGTTTTTTACTTACAAAAATTATCAAATATACCAAATAAATTCTAAAAATTATTTTCGAATGAAATTAATTCAAAATAATATAATAATAACTATAAAAATGATAAATTACATATTTGACCTTTTTAGAATTTATTTTAAAATTTTTCTCAAAACTACCTAGATTGGCTTCCTTTTTTAACACTCTTTGTTAAAAATTTATTACAAATTATATAAAAACTTTTTAATCTGTATTTAAGTGAAATTTTTTTTTGATCTTCATTCAAATTTTTACTTAATTAAAAATATTTATTTAGTATTTTCTACTAACTAGTTTATGATGAAACTTCGAAATTCATCCTCTTTCGTCAAGTTCTTCTATTCCACAAATTGAGACAGCAACTTGCTGCCCTTGGACAGCTTGAACATGCAACAAGCATCACTATAACGTTTTATTAAAATTTTGTTAAATGTTTTAAGTATTTTAGGTAGTTTTATGCCTTAAAACTTCCCAAATACCCCATAATTCACCAAAATTAATTTGAGGGCAGCAACCAACATTTTTAAATAGCCACTTAATCAACCAAATTCATACAAAATTTTGTGGCATATAAAGCACCCCAAACCTTGCTTTAACAACCAAAATCCAAGCAATATAATATATCATTTTCAACCATATTCATCAACTTTCATAAGTACAATAAAACTCATAAAAAGCATACTTTTTCTAACAACAAAATCATCACTCGACAACGTATAGTTTCATGGATCTTAAGACATCAATCAATCCGGAGAAATCACCTTTCATAGGAACAACAATAAGAAATCAATTTTAGCCTTTTTATGGCCTAAACCATCACCAAATTCAAGCAATTCATAACATTTCAAAATCAACCAAAAGATACATGTTTCAACCCACTAGTAATTTAGCTAACACAAAAAAAGGAGAAAGGCAAGCTTCCCTTAACTTAAGATGTCAAACTAGGAGTTGTTGGGTGTTCGAAATGGAAAAGTTCTTGAACTTTTGAGTGGCTTCTTGTAAAAATCTACCACACATCATCATCCAAACATTTCCACAGTTTAAAATCAAAAGAAAATGAGTTAGGAAAGGGGGAAGGAACTTGCTCAATCAAGAGGAAAAAAGAGAAAAAAATTGTAAGAAAACTTACCAAAAGATTTTAGGATCATGCACTAACCTAAGGGAGGAAAACCTTGGTGGGAGAATCACTTGTTCTTGATTTTCTTTTGAAACTTTAGAAGTAAGAGAAAGAAGCAAAAATTTTGGGAAAGGAAGTGTGTATATGTCGTGGCCAAGTAAGGAAGAAAATGATCGTGTCTTCTTGAGAGTCATACCCGTGACTGGGGTAGGTAGGGCGATAAAGTCTAGGAAACTCACTCCCAACTTTATTGGTCCTTACCAAATCCTTCGTCGAGTCAGACCCGTTGCTTATCAGATAAGAGGATGAAGTAGCTTAGAGGTCAGGATATTAAGTTGGTTAGAGTAGTGTGGAATGACGTGAGTGGACAATCCATGTGGGGAGCTTGAAGAGAAGGTGAAGGAACAATATTCGAATTTTTTCCCAGGTAAGAGAATTTTCGAGGACAAAAATTTTCTTGTTGGGGAGGATTGTAACACCTGTGTTTTCCCTAATGTGTGATTTAGTGATTTAATAGCTAAAAGTGGAAATTAAAATTTAATTTTGATAATTAAGACGAAATAAATAAGTTGTGATTATGTCATTGTTGTTTTATGTTGTGTTGCCTTGGAATTTTGGCCTAAATTTTTGGAACTTGAGGAAAATGTTGTTTGAGCCAAATGTATTTGTTGATGGTACCCATCTAGGTTGTTGAGTGGATAGTAGTGTTGGGCTAGTTGTGGGCCTTAGGAAGTGATAGTTAGACTATAGGGGTTAGTGAGCCCAAAGCCTCTCTTAGGGCCTATGAACCCTTGTAAAAACATAAAAACCTTTCCCTCCATTTTGACAAAAAGGCTTTCCTATAAACACTCTCAAACTTTCTTAATTCACCTCACTCAATTCTTCAAGTATGAAGCCAAATCCCAAGACAAATCCTATTTTCTGGGTAGTGTGAGAGTAGTAAAGCTGTTATTGAGTCCCTTCCAAGAAGATTAGCTTCAGAGTTTTCCCCTTTTCATTCTCTTTTTTCAAAAATTTAGACTTTGGAAGCTCTAACAGGTAAAGAAAGCTTACACTAGTTAATTTCTTGATCTCTATATGTGTTTATGATAGAATGTTGCCTTCGTTTGTGCTGAAAAATGAGATTGAATGAATTATACTTGGATCTTGTTGAAAAATGGGTTTGTTGGTGAATGTGATGATTTGTTGTTGAAATGTTGTAATGGCTATGAAATCTGATAAACATGTTGATGTTGGATGTTTGGTGATGTTGTTTGACCTCCAGAAACTGATTTTGGGGTGAGGGAGGAGATGAAAGTTTGGATTTTTGGGTTTTTTTTTTTAAGAAAGTCTCTATTTCTAGTTGTGAACAATTGTTGAGCGACAAGAGCTCTCGCTGAGCAAGAATTGCCCTTAAGAGTAGAGTGAGGCTTTCAGGTTTAAACTTCATTGAGCAACTCTTGATGTCACTGAGCAAGTGTTCTTGAGTTTGTTGTAGTTGGGAGGGAAGAAATTTGCTAAGTGGTGTTTAGCTTGCTGAGTAAGAAATCTAAAAATTTTTAGAGAGTGGTTTGTTGGACGAGGAATAAACTTACTAAGCAATTTCATGTCTTGAGGAATTAGTGTTCTCTGTGGTAAGCCTTCCGCTGAGCGAATAATGTGTTTGGTTAGCAAGAGGCATGTTTTTTAAATTTTGTTGCCCTTTGGAGTGGTTGGCCGCTGAGCGAGAGTGAAACTTGCTGAGTGAATCATGATTGAGAAAAAAAAATTGGTAGACGTCCTTGAAATGGATTCGTTGTGCGATCTCGGTTATCGCTAAGTGAGAGTCTTTAAAGATAGAAAGGGTGTTCTTTGGAGGTGTATTCGTTTAGCGGGACTTATGGTCACTGAGTGAGAACCTTTGTGGAGGAAAGTAGACCCTTTGTAAGAAGGTCTTCATTGAGCGAGTATATGGATTGCTGAGCGAGTTGGTTAGGCAGTTTGTTGTCTTAGTTGAGATTTATTTGTGTTTTAAATGGCTTTGAGGAGGATTCTTAGCGTGAACCTATTGTAAGTTGTTGAATATGTGGTTGAAATGGAAGGTTGCTTGGATAGGACCTCTATTTGTTGTAAGTGAAATTATTTTGGGATTTCATTAGGGTATAGACTGCTTGGATGGGGCCTTGCCTATTTGCCATGTATGGTGTTGAACTGAGCCTACATGGGATTGGTAGTGGTTGTTTGGCCATGTGTGATGTTGAATTGAGCCCACGTGGTGTTGTTGTGAAAATTGTTGAATTATCGATGTTGAGGTGACATTGTTGGTATATACATGCATTGCATGCATATGTTGGCGACTGAGATAGCTGATGATGGACTTTACGCCGTGGTGCGAGTAGGCATGTAAGTTGGTTGGCTGACTGGAGCAGATGACTCAGGCAAGGCCTCCAACCTAGTGTTGGATGAGATATGGGGTAGCTATCATGGGCCTTCGGGGATAAGTGGATAGCGATTTTGTAGGGGACTGAGGTAATTCAAACCTTGAGTTGTGGTGAGCCATCACCCATATACATTTATCCTGACAAATCACATAATCTTACCCTTAGATTAGAGTTTGGCAATCCTTGAATGGTAAGAGGCACGTGATGAGGTGTTGTTGACCTTATGTTAGGGATTGAGACCTAGCAGATCGCTCGAATTGTTGTAAATCTCTCAAGAGTAGAGTCTTCATGCATTAGCACAATGGTTAGTGTAGTTGATTCATCATGTGGTTATACATCACGGATTTGTCTGTGGGGCCTTATGTATGAATGTATATGATAATGTTATATCATGGTGATTGATGTGTATGTTCCTCTTATGATGGGCAAGTATGACTTTATTGCCAGTTGTTTCCTTTTGATTATATGTTATGTTGTTTTAAGTAAGCTTACCTTTGCCTTGTTGTTGTTGTTGATGTTGTTACGGTTGTTGCTCTTGTTTGGCTATGATGATCACGTTTTTGGGTGTAGGAGCAGATAAAAGCTCTAATGGATCCAGCTACTCACAATTGATGGTGGAGCTTTTGGGTTATAGGCGATGGAATGTGGCGGATTACATTCCCTTTTTGACTCCTATTTTTTTTTTTTTGGGATAGTTGCTTTTGGTTTTTCGTTTATGTATATAATGTATAGTTGGACTAGTATTAGGGAGTGTTTTATACTATTCTCCCTGTGTTAATGTATATCATGTAGTGTAATCAGACTTGGCTTGGACCGGCTGGTTGGACGGGGAACCAGCCATACAACCGGCCCAAGCCACTTGTTGGATCGGATATGCTATAGAACCGGTACGAACCAATGTGACTCGGACGGTTTGAACGTTGAACCGGCGACTCGGTGGGTCATGTTGAATCGGCTAGGTCTTACCTTTTTTTTTAGTCCCAAAAACGACGTTGTTTTCTAATTAGGGCTTAAAACAGAACCTTTTCTGTTTTGAGTGATTTCTTCCCTTTCCTTCTGCTCTCTTCGTTGCGCAATCGTGGTCCTTCGCCATCCTCGTCGGCTCGTTGTCCACCAGTAGTGCTTGCGTCACTGTCGTCGTGCCTCCTCATCTCGCTTCTCCTTCGTCATTGGCATTGAGACACTTAACAGTGACCATGCAACACCCTCCTTGTACGTGCCTCCTCCTTTTTTCCCAGGCCCAACAGTGCGACTCCCTCCGACCCTCGTGCGTCGTGCCTCCTTGTCATCAGTTTTGCTTCGTCATCGGTGACGGAATCACCACAGTGACCACACAAACAAAAGCCTTCCTTCACTTTGCTATTGGAAGTTCGAAGAAGCCACAAATCCGTAACCCTTACTCGCATTTCCACAGAGGATAGAGTCATTGATTGATCAATTTTGTAAGATTAATTCCAATTTCCAAATACTTGTGCAATTGTACAGTTGTAGTCACAAATGTCTTTTATGAAAGTTTATTATCTATCTATCTTTGTTTTGTGTGGCTGCGTGTCTGTGTACAATACAGAGACTTTTAAAAAAATGTGTGTTATTGTTAGAACTTAGAATATGGTTTGACTTACATTGTCATTTTGGTTGATGTATTCTACAAGATGTTGTATGATAATTTGTGTTGTGAATTTTTTGAGAATTTTTAAGGTATAGTTTACTTTTCTTTATGATTTTTTGAAATATAAAACTTTACAGGTTATGAAATATTTATAATTTTTAATATGGACCGGGCCATGCGGTTCAACTAATGACCCACCGGTTCGACTAGTGACCCAGTGACCTAGTACCCTGATCGAGTCGATGATCGGTCCGAGTCTGATAACATTGATATCATGATTATATGCCTGATGTATATAAAGTTTTGACTCGCATAGTTGTATATGGTATCGTAATATTGGTTGAGTCAAATGAGTCATATTTTTGATAGTCATATGTGTTTGTACATCTAGGTGGTGAGGTTGCAATTGATAGTGATTGAGAAAAAAAATATTTATTCCAGAAAGGTGAAGCTGAAAGGCTGAGTATGGGTCTTTGAAATACTTAAATACAAGACATTTTATAAATTGAACTTTTTCTCTAAGAACCAAAGAAATAATGTTGTGTTGTAGCAGTAGAGGATTGTTACATTCTTGGTATCAGAGCACGGTTATGTCTTTTAGGTTAACCTATGGGAAATAGATCCAACGTGCTTTTGTTGTGTGTTTCTGATATGGTGATATGTGTTGATTGTTTCGGTTATGTTGTCGTGGTATGCATCCTTCCATGAGAGAAATTATCATGATTGGATGACTTATGAGTGTGTTGTTATGTTGTGATTGGTTTTGTAGGATCTCGATGAGGGGATCTAATCGACCACCACCACCTCTAGTTGATTTCTCTCAAATTGCAAGAGCTATGGAGGTGATGGTTGCTGTTATGGCCCAACAGCAAAATACTGTGGCCAGTAGCAGACTGCCATGGCTCAGCAGCATCAGGTTGTAATGGCACAATTAGGGTTATCCCAAGCTGTTATTGAAGCTAATCCTGCTGTAGTGCCTCCCAAATTCTAAGGATTGGCTGAATTCTGAAAGAATGACCCTCCCATTTCAAGGGTATGTCAGATTAGGTTGCAGCTCATTTGCAGATGCGAGAGATGGAGAAGATCTTTAGGGCTATGGTTTGTCTAGATGACTGAAAGTCACCTATGCCACGTACATGCTGGTTAGTGAAGTAGAGTACTGGTGGCAGGGAACCCAATAGCTGATGGAGACACGAGGTGAGGCTATCACTTGGGCTAGTTTTTGGGAGTGCTTCTTGGAAAAGTACTTTCCAGCAAGTGCTAAGCATGTGAAAGAGATGAAGTTCCTCAGGTTGTACCAAGGGAACATGACTGTGAGTGAATACACGAACAAGTTTGAATACTTAGCCTGGTTTTACTCACAAATAATCACCGAGGAGTAGAGATGCCACAAGTTCGAAGAGGGCTTGAGACATGAGCTGAAGAGGATGATAGTCCCTATGACTATCAGGGAGTTCCTTACACTTGTAGAGAAGTCCAAGACGGTGGAGCATTTGGAGTGGTTTGGACGCATAGCCCTGGATCCAAAAGAGAAGGGTAATAGAGGAAGCCCTATAGTAGATCGTAGGGATAACAATAGTCCCTCTAGACCTCAACAGCTTGGTGTTTCGGTTTCTTAAAGTCGTTCATCGGTCACGCCTCAGACTGGATTGTAGGAGGTCTGATGCTTCAGGTGTGGAGGACCACATTATGCTAATCAGTGTTCCTTGAGGAGCAACATTTGCTACAAGTGTCAAAAGCCTGGTCATATCGCTAAAGATTGTGGATCCTAGATAAAGGCAGAGTCTACAATGAATGCCGTAAGAGCTATAAAGCCCACAACAGTTGGTTGTGCCTTTACTATGAATTGAGTGGAAGCCTTCCGTGTTGATGATCTGATACAAGGCAGTGTGAGATTGCTAGTAATCTCCTATCTGTACTATTTAATTCAAGCACCACGCATTCTTTCATTTCCTATGAGTGTGTGGAGAAATTGTAGTTTCCTACCTGTCCTTTATCCTTTGATTTGCTTGCCTCTAGACTGACGACTACTCTTGTAGCCACCTCTATTGTTTGTACTAAATGCCTAATTGTTGTTAGTGGATGCAGTTATAAGGTCAATTTGATTTGTCTCCCTTTGTCTGATTTGGATGTGATCTTAGGGATGGATTGGTTACCTTCCAACAATATACTGATTGATTGTGCCAAAAAATCCCGTATCTTTCCTGGTTTTGAAGATTTTGGGTTTATCATTGCCAATCATGCCCAGACTTCTTTGCAAGAATAAGTTGGAGGGTACATGATCTTGTCTTTCTTAGAAGTCAAGAGTGACCTAGAATTGAATTTTGTGGCAGTAGTTAGAGAGTTCCCAGAAGTTTTTCTTGAGGAAATACCTAGTTTGCCTCTATAGCGAAAGGTAGAGTTTGCTATAGACTTGGTTTTGGGTGCAGGATCGATGTTGACAGCTCCTTATAGGATGGCATCGGCAGAGTTAGCTGAGTTGAAGAAATAGGTGGAAAAGTTGTTAGTGAAGAAGAAGGACGGTAGTTCAAGGTTATGTATGGACTATCGGCAGTTGAACAAGATCATCATCAAGAATAAGTATCCATTGCCAAGGATTGATGACTTGATGGATTAGTTGAGAGAAGCAATCGTGTTCTCAAAGATAGACTTGAGGTCTGGATACCATCAGATATGGGCGAAGGACGAAGACAGCTTTTCAGACTTGGTATGGGCATTATGAGTATGTATTGATGCCATTTGGAGTGACGAATACCTCTGCCATATTTATGGATTATATGAACAGGATCTTTTGTCCTTTCTTGGATAAGTTTGTCGTTGTGTTCATCAATGACATCCTAGTTTATTCCCGTTCACATAAAGGGCATGAAGAGCACTTGAAGACTGTGCTGACAATTTTAAAGGAGAAACAGTTGTATACAAAGCTATCTAAGTGTGAGTTCTGGTTGGATGAGGTAAAGTTCTTGGGGCATGTGATATCATCCAGTGGGATTGTAGTGGACCCTAAAAAGGTGAAGACTGTGTTGTTTTGGGAATGTTCGAAGATGGCCACTGAGATTAGGAGTTTTGTTAGGTTAGCTGGTTACTACTGAAGGTTCATAAAAGGTTTTTCAAGTATAGTTGCATTGTTGACCCAACTTACCCGCAAGGATCAATCGTTTGCTTGGACTGAAGCTTGTGAGAATAGTTTTCAAGGGTTGAAGAAAAGGCTGACTATTTCTTTCGTCTTAGTATTAGCTGATCCTAGTGAGCCTTTCGAGGTTTACTGTGATGCTTCTCATCAAGGATTGGGGTATGTGTTGATGCAGCATAAAATAGTTGTGGCTTATGCATCAAGACAGTTGAAGAATCATGAGAGGAATTATCCTACCCATGATTTAGAGTTGGCCATAGTCGTGTTTGCCTTGAAGATATGGAAGCATTATTTGTATGGAGCAAGGTTTGATGTGTTCAATGATCGCAAGAGCTTGAAGTATCTGTTTGATCAAAATGAGCTAAACATGAGGCAGAGCTGGTGGATGGAGATCCTGAAAGATTATGATTTCTGGTTAATGTACCATCCTAGTAAGGCGAATGTAGTGGTGGATGCTCTAAGTAGGAAAACGGTTGACATGTCGGCACTGATGGTGAAGGAGTTGGAGCTAGTAAAGAGGTTCATAGATCTAAACTTGTATGTGGAGATGTCGCTTGGTCGTATCAGTTGCGGTATGATCACGGTAGCCAGTGGTTTCCTTAAGATGGTCAAAGAAAAGCAGTTGATGGATCTTAGTCTTTGCAAGGCCAAGGAATTGTTAGGCATTGAGTGGGCGGTGGATTTTAGCTTAGGTGAAGACGGTATTTTGAGGTTCAAAGGTAGAGTGTGCATACCTCAAGACCCTGAGTTGAAAAAGCTTGTTATGGATGAAGGTCACAAAAATAAGTTGAGTTTGCATCTAGGTACCACTAAGATGTATCAGGACTTGAAGAAGATGTTTTGGTGGTCTGGTATGGAAAAGGATGCGGCAGAGTATGTGGCAGCCTATCTAACTTGTCAGAAGGCTAAGGTGGAGCATCAGAGACCTGATGGTTTGCTGTAGATGATGGAAGTTCCTAAGTGGAAGTGGGATAGCATCATTGTGGATTTATTAGTGAGCTTGCCTAGAACGGTGAAGGGTTTTGATGTTATTTTGGTCATTATTGATAGGTTGACGAAGTGTGCTCACTTTTTTACCTATTAACATCAAGTTTTCTCTAGAAAGGTTGACGCAATTGTACATCAAGGAAATAGTGAGACATTATAAGGTACCTTCTAGTATCATTTCAGATAGGGATTCAAGGTTTACGTCGAGGTTTTGGCAGAGTCTTCTCTAGACATTGGGTTTGAAGTTGAGACTCAGTTCTACATATCACCCATAGACGAATGGCCAGTCAGAAAGGATGATTTAGTCCTTAGAGGACCTTTTGAGAGCATGTGTGTTGGATCACCTTGGTAGTTGGGATGAAGTTCTACCTTTGGTGGAATTCACGTACAACAACAGTTTTCATGCGAGCATTAGAATGGCACTATTTGAAGCTTTGTATGACAGGATGTGTAGAACGCCTTTATGTTGGTATCAAGATGGAGAGAGTATGTTTGCAAGGCCAGAATTGATCCAACAGGCGATAGAAAAGGTGAAGAGGATTCAAGGAAACATGAGAATTACCCAAAGTCGCCAAAAAAGTCATACGCTGATAAGCGAAGGAAACCTCTTGAGTTTGAAGAAGATGACCATGTTTTTTGAGAAAGTCACACTCGTGACTGGGTAGGTAGGGTAATAAAGTCTAGGAAACTGACTCCTAAGTTTATTAGTCCTCACCAAATCCTTTGGCGAGTTAGACTTGTTGCTTATCAGATAGCTTTTCCTCCTTTCTTGTCCAATATTCATAATGTCTTTCATGTATCTTAGTTAAGGAAGTATACTCATGACCCTACGCATGTCATAGAACCTGATTTGGTATAGATTTGAGATAACTTAACCTATAAGATGCTACTTGTAAGGATCATGGATAAGAGAATGAAGTAGCTCAAAGGTAAGGATATTAAGTTAGTTAGAGTAGTATGGAATGACATGACTGGAGAGTCTACGTGGGAGCTTGAAAAGAAGATGAAGGAACAATATTCGAATCTTTTCCCAAGTAAGAGAATTTTCAAGTATGAAAATTTTTCTTGTTAGGGAGAATTGTAATACTTGTGTTTTTCCTAATGTGTGGTTTAGTGATCTAATAACCAAAAGTGGAAATTAAAATTTAATTTTGATAATTAAGACGACATAAATAAGTTGTGGTTATGTGATTGTTGTTTTATGTTGTGTTGCCTAAGAAATTTGATTTGAATTTTTGGAACTTGAGAAAAATATTGTTTGAACCAAATGTATTTGTTGATGGTATCCATTTGGGTTGTTGAATGAACAATAGTGTTGGGCCAATTGTGGGCTTTAGGGAGTGATAGTTAGACTATAGGGGCTAATGAGCCCAAAGCCTCTCTTAGGGCCTAGGAACTCTTGTAAAAACATAAAAACCTTTCCTTCCTTCATTTTGCCAAAACAGCTTTCCTACAAACACTCTCAAACTTTCTTAACTCATCCCATTCAATTCTTCAAGTGTAAAGCCAAATCCCAAGACAATCCTATTTTCTAGGTGGTGTCAGGGTAGTAAAGCTATTATTGAGTCCTTTCCAAGAAGATTGGCTCTAGAGTTTTCCCCTTTCTTCTAAAAATTTGAACTTTGGAAGCTCCAACAAGTAATGGAAGCTCACACTAGTTAATTTCTTGATCTCTATATGTGTTTATCATAGAATGTTGCCTTGGTTTGTGTTGAAAAATGAGATTGAATGAGTTATGTTTGGATCTTGTTGAAAAATGGGTTTGTTGGTGAATGTGATGATTTGTTGTTGAAATATTGTAATGGTTGTGAAATCTGATAGATATGTCGATGTTGGATGTTCGGTGATGTTGCTTGAACTCTGGAAACTGATTTTGGGGTGAGGGAAGAGATGAAAGTTTGGATTTTTGGGTTTTTGGAAGAGAGTCTCTGTTTCTGGTTGTGAACAATCGTTGAGCGACGAGGGTTCTCGCTAGTGAGAATTGCCCCTAGGAGTAGAGTGAGGTTTTCGGGTTTGAACTTTGCTGAGCGACTCTTGATGTCACTGAGTGAGTGTTCTTGAGTTTGTCATAGTTGGGAGAAGGAAGAAATCCACTAAGCGATGTTCAATCACTGAATGAGAATTCATGTGAAATCTAGAAATTTTTCAAGAGTGGTTTGTTGAGCAGGTAAGTGACTTGCTGAGCAAGTGTTGTAATATCCCGGGCACTAATGAGGGTAGGGAGTGATTGCAGGTGCAAAAGAGATAAGGCACAGACAAGGAGCGACTCTTGGCAAGCTGCCAACAGGAGGGAAACATGAATGAATCAAATACACACCCGAATGAGAGGGATCCAAAGGCTATGCAGGTATGGGACTGTATAGTTGAGGATAGCTTAAAGGAATTAATAAGTGCTACCTATACCAACAAGATGCATCTACTTTTCGGTAGCCTATCACTTAAGAACTCCATAGTTAAGCGTGCTTGACTTGGAGCAATTTAAGGATGGGTGGCCTACTGGGAAGTTTCCCAAGAAGCGTGTGAGTGAGGACAAAACAAGCTGAAAAGTCTTGTGTTGGTTTGTGGGGACAGTCACTCATCTTGAAAGCAACTAGGTGTTACAAAGTGGTATCAGAGCAGGCATCTCTCCCAGTACGATGCGATTCGAAGACGAATCAAGCAGAAGCTGGTGGGCATGTAACATCCCGGGCGTTGATGAGGGTGGGGAGTGATTGCCGGGGCAAAAGAGATAAGGCATGGACAAGGAGTGGCTCTTAGTAGGCTTCCAGCGGGAGGGAAACATGAATGAATGGAATACACACCCGAATGAGAGGGATCCTGATATGATCCTAATGGGAATCATACTGTTTTTATGGATCTTCCTTTGAGTTGATTATCTTGTTTAACAAAGTATAGACAAAATAAGAAGATGAAATAGCACAAAGAGTAAAAAAAAAGAGAATGACACTAAAATTAAAAAAAAAAGAGAATGGAAAGGAAATGGCAAGTATATGAATTAAAATAAAAAGACGGGAAAAGGAAAGGAGATGGCAGAAGACGCCACACTCTATAGAGAATGATAAGTTTAGCGAAGATTCGCCACAAAGGTATGGAAACCTTTGATAAGAACCACGAAGGTTCTATCTAAGAACCCAAAAGCGACACAGCTCTTAAACTCACAAAAAGGAGTGAAAATATAATCTTATTCAAAAGTGTGAAAACAAAGGAAACACATCCCAATTTATAGGGAAAAGTAGCACCTCCCCTCATTTATTACAAATGGGCAGCTAGGTTTGCTTGGCCTAGTGTAATTTAGCCCAAGCCCAAGAAAAGGAGGCAGCACTTTAATCCTATTTTCTCTATGCGCATAAATTAGCACAAAAACAATAGGCCCAATTACAAAATTATTTCAAAACAAGAGAAGAAAACTAAATACATAATGAAATAAAAGTCATGCCCCTACATTGGGCCCTTCATTAACTTGGATTACTTGGACCATCTTGAGTGCTTCTCCTTCTAGATTTGACTTAAGTGAGAGAAGGTTATTCACTGCTGGATCTAAAACTTCCTTGGCCTTTACTTTTGACCTTGTCATGGGCCCACCAAGTCCTTGTAGTGCATCCTCAAGCTTTTCTTCCTTTGGACTTCCAATTGGGCCTCCTTGGTCTCCATCATTCCCTCCCTCTTCGAAAGAATTCGTCCTCGAATTTGATCCTTCATTACCTACATCAAAATGACTTAAGTCAGCCACATTGAATGTTGCACTAACTCCATACTCACCTGGTAAGTCAATCTTGTAGGCATTGTCATTGATCTTTTCTAAGACCTGGAAAGGTCCACCCCCTCTAGGTAAGAGCTTAGATTTCCTTTGCATTGGAAACCTTTCCTTTTGCATGTGCACCCACACCCAATCTCTGGGTTCAAATGTAACATGCTTTCTTCCCTTATTGGCTTGTTTAGCATATTGCTCCATCTTTTTTTCAATTTGGACCTTGACTTGTTCATGGAGCTTCCTCACATATTCAGCTCTAGCTTTCCCATCCTTATGAACCAAAGAAGAGATGTTAGGCAGAGGTAATAAATCAAGAGGAGTAAGGGGATTAAAACCATACACAATTTCAAAAGGGGATAAATTAGTAGTAGCATGCACAGCCTTATTGTAAGCAAATTCAACAAGAGGTAAGCATTCTTCCCATGTTTTTATGTTCCTCTTGATGATTGTTCGAAGCAAGGTTGTAAGGGTCCTATTCACCACCTCAGTCTGCCCATCCGTTTGTGGATGACAAGTGGTAGAGAAAAGAAGCTTGGTCCCAAGTTTCCCCCACAAGGTCCTCCAAAAGTGACTTAGAAACTTTGAGTCACGATTCGAGACTATGCTTTTAGGCATTCCGTGAAGCCTTACCACTTCCTTGAAGAACAAGTCGGCCACATGAATGGCATCATCTACCTTGTGGCAAGGGATGAAGTGGGCCATTTTGGAGAATCTATCGACCACCACAAAAATGGAGTCACTTCCCTTCTTGGAATGAGGCAACCCTAGCACAAAATCCATAGACAAGTCAATCCAGGGGGAATTATGAATGGGTAGGGGAGTATAAAGACCATGAGGCATTACCTTTGATTTTGCTCTTTTACATATAATGCACCTCTCACAAAGTTTATGCACATCATGCTTCATGCTAGGCCAATAAAAATGCTCATGCAACACATCTAAAGTCTTTTGTATCCCAAAATGCCCCATTAAACCCCCCTCATGAGCTTCCTTAAGCAATAATTCACGTAAAGAGCTCTTAGGTACACACAAACATTTTTCTTTGAACAAGTAACCATCTTGCCTAAAGAACCCCTCATGAGCTACATTTTCACATGCAGCATACATTTTAGAGAAATCATCATCATGCATATACAATTCCTTGATGTGTTCAAAACCAAGCATCTTAGTTTCAAGAATAGCTAGTAAAGTATACCTTCTAGAAAGCGCATCAGCCACGACATTTACCTTTCCTTGCTTGTGTTTGATCACATAAGGAAATTGTTCGAGGTATTCAACCCACTTGGCATGCCTTTTGTTGAGCTTACCTTGCCCTTTTAAGTACTTTAGTGACTCATGATCACTATGGATTACAAATTCTTTCGGCAAGAGGTAATGTTGCCAAGTGTGCAATGCTCTTATGAGTGCATACAATTCCTTATCATAGGTGGAATAATTTAAGATTGAAACATGCAATTTTTCACTAAAGTATGCAATTGGATTACCCTCTTGCAATAAAACAGCCCCAATCCCCACATTTGATGCATCACATTCAAGTTCAAAGGACTTAGAAAAATTAGGTAATGCTAGTATGGTTGCATTAGTGAGCCTATCCTTAAGTGTATTAAAGCTTCTCTCTTGCGCTTCCCCCCACTTAAAACTCACATTTTTCTTTACTATCGCATTTAAGGGCATGGCTATGGTGCTAAAGTCTTTTACAAACCTCCTATAAAAGCTAGCTAACCCATGAAAGCTTCTCACTTCACTTATTGACTGAGGTGTAGGCCACTCCTGAATAGCTTTTATCTTTTCCTCATCCACTTGCACTCCCTTAGCACTAACAACAAAGCCTAGGAAAACCACATGGTCGGTGCAAAAAACACACTTCTCTAAGTTAGCATACAATTTTTCCTTTCTAAGCACACTTAATACGACCCTAAGGTGTTCAAGGTGCTCTTCTAAGGTTATGCTATAGATTAATATGTCATCAAAGTATACCACTACAACCTTGCCTAGAAACTCTCTCAGCACATGGTTCATCAACCTCATAAAGGTGCTAGGGGCATTCGTAAGCCCAAAGGGCATCACCAACCACTCATACAATCCATATTTAGTTTTAAAGGCTGTTTTCCACTCATCCCCTTCTCTTATCCTAATTTGATGGTACCCACTTTTTAAATCAACTTTAGAAAAGTAACATGCACCATGCAATTCATCAAGTAAATCATCTAGCCTAGGGATGGGATGCCTATATTTGACAGTTATATTATTTACAGCCCTACAATCAGTACACATTCTCCAAGAACCGTCCTTTTTGGGGACAAGGATGATAGGCACAGCACAGGGACTTAAACTCTCCCTCACCCTATTCTTTTTGCAATAGCTCCTCCACTTGTTTTTGAATCTCTTTAGTCTCTTGAGGATTTGTCCTATAGGCGGGCCTATTGGGCAAAGAGGCTCCTGGAATGAAGTCCATTTGGTGCTCAATTCCTCTCAAAGGAGGCAGTCCAGGAGGAACACTTTTTGGAAAGACATCTTCAAATTCCTGCAAAAGAGAATCAATTTCACTAGGAAGGGGTTTAGAGTTAGAGTTTAAGTACAGGTCCTTGTACAAACAGATATACATCTCTTGCTTTGCAAAGCAAGCTCTCTTAATCTCACTCTCCCTAGCAAATAAATTTTCTATTTTCTTCTCAGTTACAATTTTTGTCTTTATTCTTCTCTTGCCCCTTTGACTTTTCCTTCATGTCCTTCTTCTCTTGCTCCCTCTTTAGCTTTAGGGTTACTTGGTCTTCACAAACCTCCTTAGGAGTGAGGGGTACAAGTGTGATCTTCAAGGAATCATGAACAAAAGAGTACTTGTTAGAAAAACCATCATGAAGAGCATGTTTATCAAATTGCCAAGGCCTTCCAAGTAGAATATGACCAGCCTCTATAGGAACAACATCACACAAAAGATCATCATTATATTTACCAATTGAAAAGCTTACCGATACTTGTTGATTCACTAACAACTCACCACTCTCACTTAGCCATTGGAGCTTGTAGGGTCACGGGTGAGGTGTTGTTTTGAGGTTAAGTTTACTTACCAAACGAGTGCTTGCCACATTGGTACAACTTCCCCCATCAATAATCAACGAGCACACTTTGCCTTGAATGTTGCATCTTGTATGGAAGATGTTCTCCTTTTGGCTTTGGTCCTTTGCCATGACTTGATTACCTAAGAGTCTCCTTACCATTAAGAAGTCCCCATCGGGAGCATAAACTTCACATTCTTCTTCACCTTCGCTTGAGGGTGGGGAATTTGGACATGAGTCACTAGAGAGGTGTCCATTTTCCCTTATCACCATTACCTTCTTGTTTGGGCATTGAGAAGCTATGTGTCCACTTCCCAAGCACTTGCAACACTTAATGTTCCTGCTTTTAGAAGAAGAAGAAGAAGAACCATTAGTGGAAGGAAAATTATTAGAGTTCTTAGAAACTATACCTTCCTTGAGATGTGTAGGGGTGCCTTCCTTCAGTTGTTTGTCCTTCCAAGTAGAAGACTTAGGGTTGTAAGAGGACTTCTTCCATGCACCTTTTCTTTTGAGTTGTTGCTCCACCTTTATGGCTTGATGCACTAAGTCATCAAGTTCTTCATAGTTTTGCAACTCAACGATGTCTCCTATCTCAAGATTTAGACCATGAAGGAAACGTGCCATGGTAGCCTCCCTTTCTTCAACAACATTGGCCCTTATCATGGCCACCTCCATCTCTTTGAAATACTCATCAACATTTCGACTTCCTTGGGTAAGCCTTTGGAGTTTATTGTGCAACTCCCTATGGTACCATGAAGGTACAAATCTCTTTCTCATTAAACTTTTCATCTCCTCCCAAGTATCTATGAGGTACCGTATTTCTTTCCCTCTCCTTTTGCACTTGGTCCCACCAAATTAAGGCATAGTCAGAAAATTCAAGGGCAGCCACCTTTACCTTCCTCTCTTCATTATAATGGTGGTAGGAAAAAATCTGCTCAACCTTAGTTTCCCACTCTAAATAGGCCTCGGGATCATTCTTTCCTTGGAAAGAAGGGACTTGGGTCTTTACTCCTCCTAACTCTCCTATTCTTTCATCACTCCTATACCTTCTATGTCTCCTTTCATAACTTCTTTCACTCCTCCCATGTCTCCTTCTCCTTTCATGGTTTCTCCTATCTCTCCTTTCTCTACCCGAATAGTAGGAATCTTCATCCTCATGCGAGACCTCATGCTGAGAGTCTCTCCTCCTTTCATTATCTAACCTTGTGTTAATCTCCACCCTAAACTTCTCTAACTCTCTTGTTAAGGTGTGCATTAAGGTTGCCGTCCTAGGGGACGGGGGTGTACTTCCTCCACTCATCTTTTTAGAAAAATGTGGTAAGATTGAAGGACCTTACCACTCTTCTCACGTGTTTACACTCTTTGAGATGAGTCCACTCGTGTTTCTCTCAAAAATTGGCTTTTGATTTTTTTAATTGAAAATGCTCTTGCCTTTTACCACTCAAGCCCTCTTTTTAAGTTCTTAAATAAATTCCAAGCATGCATCAATTATCAAAAGCACATACAATTGTAACAAGTCTCACAAAAGTTATCACTTAGAAGTCGATAAAAGGAAAAACTCTAAACAAAAAAAAAAAGAAAAAAGGAATTTAAAAGACAAACAAGAAAAGCTAATTAGAAAAGGGTAAAACTCAAATGGAATTGCAAGAAAGACAAAAAAGGAATAATGAAAGAGATAAAGAAGAAATGCGCAAGTTTGGATATTGAGAACAGCACCACTCTTATGAATTCCTTAAGGCAACCAAATTAAGATTATTTAAGTGCAAGGGGCAATTTTTTTTTTTAATTCTTCATTTTTTTTAATTTTTTTTTACTATTCTTTTTTTTATTGTTCTAGAATATATATATATATATATATATATATATATATATATATATATATATATATATATATTACCCCTATTTGTTTTGCACTTGCAATAGATATTATATGCCTAATAAGGTATATAGTCTTTCAGGTGCTATAAGATGTGAAATGAATTGCGCAAAATTAAAGAGAAATAAATTATGCAGAATTAAGGATAATTATGACAATTAAGACTCGATTATGACATAATTAAGGACAGTTAATGATGATAAATGGCAATAATTGACAATTAATGACAATTAATGGCATAATAAAGACAATAAACAAGGCAATAAAGGACACACAAACACAAGAACACTACCAACTCTAGGATCTGGGCTCTGATACCACATGATATGATCCTAATGGGAATCATACTGTTTTTACGGATCTTCCTTTGAGTTGATTATCTTGTTTAACAAAGTATAGACAAAATAAGAAGATGAAATAGCACAAAGAGTAAAAAAAAAGAGAATGACACTAAAATTAAAAAAAAGAGAATGGAAAGGAAATGGCAAGTATATGAATTAAAATAAAAAGACGGGAAAAGAAAAGGAGATGGCAGAAGACGCCACACTCTATAGAGAATGATAAGTCCAGCGAAGATTCGCTACAAAGGTATGGAAACCTTTGATAAGAACCAAGAAGGTTCTATCTAAGAACCCAAAAGAGACACAGCTCTTAAACTCACAAAAAGGAGTGAAAATATAATCTTATTCAAAAGTGTGAAAACAAAGGAAACACATCCCAATTTATAGGGAAAAGTAGCACCTCCCCTCATTTATTACAAATGGGCAGCTAGGTTTGCTTGGCCTAGTGTAATTTAGCCCAAGCCCAAGAAAAGGAGGCAGCACTTTAACCCTATTTTCTCTATGCGCATAAATTAGCCCAAAAACAATAGGCCCAATTACAAAATTATTCCAAAACAAGAGAAGAAAACTAAATACATAATGAAATAAAAGTCATGCCCCTACATTAGGCCCTTCATTAACTTGGATTACTTGGACCATCTTGAGTGCTTCTCCTTCTAGATTTGACTTAAGTGAGAGAAGGTTATTCACTGCTGGATCTAAAACTTCCTTGGCCTTCTTTACTTTTGACCTTGTCATGGGCCCACCAAGTCCTTGTAGTGAATCCTCAAGTTTTTCTTCCTTTGGACTTCCAATTGGGCCTCCTTGGTCTCCATCAGATCCATAGGTTGTGTAGGTATGGGATTATACAGTTGAGGATAGCTTAAAGGAATTAATAAGTGCTACCTATACCAACAAGATGCATCTACTTTTCGGTAGCCTATCACTTAAGCACTCCACAAGTAAGCGTGCTTGACTTAGAGCAGTTTAAGGATGGGTGACCTACTAGGAAATTTCCCAGGAAACGTGTGAGTGAGGACAAAGCACGCTAAAAAGTCTTGTGTTGGTTTGGGACAGTCACTCATCCTGAAAGCGGCCAGGCGTTACAAGTGTGGGCATCCCAAATGGCTTGGAAGTGGTTCGCTAGATGAGGACTAAACTCGATAAGTGATTTTATGTCTTGAAGAGTTGGTGTTCCCTATGGTAAGCCTTCTACTGAGCAAGTAATGTGTTTGCTCGGTGGGAGACATGTTTTTAAAATTTTGTTGCGCTTTGGAGTGGTTGGCTGCTAAGCAAGAGTGAAACTTGTTGAGTGAATCATGATTGAGGAAAAAATTTTGGTGGAGGTCCTTGAAACGAATTCTTTGAGCGATCTCAGTTATCGCTAAGCAAGAATCTCTAAAGATAGAAATGGTGCTCTCTGGAGTGGGTATTCGCTTAGTGGGACTTATGGTCTTTGAGCAAGAACCTTCGTGGAGGAAAGTGGACTCTCTGTAAGAAGGTATTTGTTGAGCGAGTATATGGATCGCTGAGTGAGTTGGTTAGGCAGTTTGTTGTCTCAATTGAGATTTATTTAGGTTTTAAATGGCTTTGTGGAGGATTCTTAGTGTGAACATGTTATAAGTTGTTGAATATGTGGTTGAAGTGGAAGGTTGCTTGGATAGGACCTCTATTTGTTGTAAGGGAAATTGTTTTAAGATTTCACTGGGGTATAGACTGCTTGGATGAGACCTTACTTATTTGCCATGTGTGGTGCAAAATTAAGCCTGCATGGGGTTGGTAGTGATTGTTTGGCGATGTGTAGTGTTGAATTGAGCCCACGTGGAGTTATTCTAAAAATTATTGAATTGTTGATGTTGAGGTGATGCTGTTGGTATGTACATGCTTTGCATGCATATGTTGGCGGCTGAGGTAGCTAGTGATGGACCTCACACCGTGGTGCGAGTAGGCACATAAGTTGGTTAGCTGACTAGAGCGAACGACTTAGACAAGGCTTTCAACCTAGTGCTGGATGAGACGTAGGGTCACTGTCATGGGCCTTTGGGGATAAGTGGATGGGCGATTCCGTAGGGGGCCAAGGTAATGCAAACCTTGGGTCGCGATGAGCCACCACCCACATACATTTATCTTGACAAATCACATAATCTTATATGTAGTCAAAGTTTAGCAATCCCTGAATGGTGAAAGGCACGTGACGAGGTGTTGTTGACGCCATGTTAGGGGATGAGACCTGGTTGATTGCTCGAATTGTTGTAAATATCTCGAGAGTAGAGTCTTCATGCATTGACATAGTGGTTGGTGTAGTTGATTCATCATGTGGTTATGCATCACGGATTTGTTTGTGGGGCCTTATGTATAAATGTATATGACGATGTTATATCATGGTGATTGATGTGTATGTTCCCCTTATGATGGGCAAATATGACTTTATTGTCAATTGTTTTCTTTTGATTATATGTTATGTTATTTTAAGTAAGCTTACCTTTGCCTTGTTGTTGTTGTTGTGGTTGTTGCTCTTGTTTGGCTGTGATGATCACTCATGTCTTCGGGCGTAGGAGCAGATGGCGAGGCTTTAGTGGATCTAGCTGCTCATAGTTGATGGTGGAAGCTTTTGGGTCGGAGGCGATGGAATGTGGTAGATTATATTCCCTTTTTGACTCCTAATTCTTTTTTTTGGCATAGTTGCTTTTGGTTTTCCCTTTTTGTATATGATGTATAGTTGGACCAACACTAGGGAGTGTGTTTTGTACCCCTCTCCCTGTGGTAATGTATATCATGACTGTATGGCTGATGTATATATAGTTCTGACTCATGTAGTTGTATATGGTATCGTGATATTGGTTGAGTTAGATGAGCCGTATTTTTTATATTCATATGTGTTTGTCCATCTAGGTGATGGGGTTGTTGTCGATAGTGACTTGCAAAAATAAAAAAGATTTATTCTAGAAGGGTGGAGTAGAAAGGCTGAGTATAGGTTTTTGAAATACCTAACTACAAGATGTTTTATAAAATGAACTTTTTCTCTAAGAACCAAAGAAATAATGTTGTGTTGCAGTGGTAGAGGGTCGTTACAGTTTGCTCACCTTCATAGTGTAATTCTACACTGTTAGTGATCGACTAACTTTAATACACTTATTATGGCTTTGTACTTGACTTTATTGGATATTTATTGTGTCTAATATTGATATTCTAGTTGAGTTTTGTATGTTTGGATTTAATTGGGCTTTAATGTAAATCTTGGTTAACTTTTGAATTTTAATGTGTTTTAACTTTTTCTCCTTGTTTAGGTCATAACTTGGGCACCAAAAATGCATTTGAGGTGAACTAATTTGGCTTGGATCATGGAGTAATTTGTACTTAAAGTTTGGGACATTTTTGTGTCTAGACAAGCTGATATAGGTGGGGTATTTTAAGCATATCTTGAGTTTTAGAGGTCTAAAAGACACGAAACCAATGCCCAAATCTCAAAGATAGATTTATCTATAACTTTCATGAATACATCGAAAGCTAATTCAACTATCTTGAGGGTTGAATAAATCAAAGAAGTATCAGGCGTGATATGCTTTGCAACTTAGCTATCTCTTAAGGAATTAATTAGTAATTGGGCCAATTAACATCTAGTGGGCCCATATTTGGGCTTAGGCCTTAATTTGCTAGGTATATTTTAGTTAAACATATCTTTAGGACATTAGAGGGAAAGTCTCCATAGAGTTTGAAATGTACTTTGTCTCCCACTTGGGTTTTCATCTTTTTCAACTTTCTTTCCCCTTTTTGATGATTTTGTGTGAAGCCTTCATGGAGGGCTAAACATCTTTTGATCAATTCACTAGTTTAAGGATTCTTTTACGGATCTTAAGGTTTGGTTTTATATTGTTTTTCAATTTTTGGTTTGATTTCTTTCTTTACTAATCTTAATTCTTTTCTAAATCTTGATTGTGAATCCCTTTTAGGTTTGTGTGTCATCATCTAAATTTGGGTTTACATTCTTGATTAATATGTTGAACTCATGATTTGGCATATTCTAACTAGGATTGATAGGGTCTTTGATGCTTAATCATTGGCTTGATAAAGAATCGGTTTAGAAATTGATTTGGTAACTTAGAGCGTGCTTGGCTATCTAACTTAGATTAATTAAATTCTGAATTCTTAATTCAATAGGTATTGTCAAACAAGAATTAAATCAAGAATAGGAATTAAATCTTCAGAAATTAATGATAGGTCTAATTAGAAAACTTAACCGATGGATTGATCCTTTTTATTGAATTGAATTCTCTTTTAATTGCAATATGTTTTCTTTCTTGAACTTAACCTTTTTTTTTTTTTTCTAAATGTTCTTAATCGGTTGATAACAACTAAAGCTCCTTGAAAGATGACCAAGGTTGTTTTCCTTGTATTGTGTGTTTTACTTGTTATTTGACCCTTGTATAGTACCAGTTTTGGTAGAATTTTCTACTAATGTTGGTTTGTACGTTTGATATTATCTGCTCTATGTCTACTTTATTATGGTCATATGTACGTTATGATGTTGACGTGTATTTATATTGTGGTGTTACATATTAAGAGTTATGCAAATTTAATTTGAGCAAAGATGTTGAAGGACTAACATGTATAAAAGAATCTCACTACAATTAATAAATAGTTAATTGTTTTTCTATTAACTAACCAACCTTATTTAATTAAAAGCATAATAGTAGATTAATTTAGTCAATGTAAGGTGACACATACATAGCTAACGTTCCTTAGGGTTTTAAAATTTGAATTCAATTACCAATTAAGAATAAAATTTGAAATAAAATCTCCCTCCAATTACGCGCTTGAACGTGGTCTACACGGAAGGAAGAGCCTTTAGGAAGTTTTCAAAAAGAATAAACCAAATTTGGCTTAAGAAAAATGGTTACAAAACAAAGTTTCTTTTTACTAATAAAAACATTAGTAGTATAATAATATTATCATAATAATTACTAATTTGAAGTTCATATTAATTTCCATGAGTTAAATATAATATTAATAGCTAATACTATATTTTATATGATATAAATTAAGTGACAAAAATTGATATTGAAATACATTAGTAGTTAGATAAAATATAAGTAATAATTTTAATTACAAATAATGTTGACTTATAATATCGATGTTATAATTATTGGTAACAAATGATATTGGTCACTACAATTAATATATATTACATGGCATTTAAATTTTTCAATTGAGATTTTGGTAATGTATGACCTTGCTTATTTATGTCATTTCTTGTAATTAAAAGAAGAAGTTAGGTTAAACACTTTATATAAAGTACTTAAGTGACTTATTTTTTAAGAAGAAATTATAAAAATAACGAGCTTTTAAATAAGTTGGCTCATGAAACTTTTTGAAGCCTTTAAAGTGATCTCTATTTGAATCCCGCCCATAGCTGTGTAGAAGGCAAGGCAAATAAGGCAATTGCCTTAGGCCTCATTATATTTTCACTAATTATTATTGTCATTATTATTAATTGAGAGTGTAAGTATGTAACATTAGTTTGGAGATGAAAAGTCACATAGTGATTTTTTAACGACTCTTTTCAAATGTAAATATATTAAATGTTTTCTATAAATAGTAGATCAATCCATTTCTTTTATTAAGATTCGATTTGAACAATGTTTACAATATGAAACCATTTTTTCCTTTTAATTTGAATGCAAAAAAAATAAAAAATAAAAACTTTAGATAAGGATGAATTGAAAAAAAAATTATATTAATCTCGAAAAGTCTTTAAGATTTAGTGAACATTCTAATATTGATGGTCTTGAATTATTTTCAAAATTGAAAATATTAAAAAGTGTTAAGAGAAGAAATTAATAATTCAATAGAAATATTAAATTATATAAAAAAATTATATTCTTTTCCAAAAATATGCATTGCTTATATAAAATATTATTAATAGTACCTGTAATGATTGCTAAATATCGCCAAAAGAAGTTTTTTAAAATTAAAATTGTTTAAATCTTATCTAACATCAACAATGATATGAAATAGATTAAATGAATTAGTTAATTTATCTATTAAGAATGAAATATTAGAATTACTTTAGTTTTGCAACTCTAAAAACTAAGAGACTAATATAAGAATTGATAATTTATGTTATATTAAATTTCTCTAAAAGATTTGCCTTAGACCGCATCTTCTAGACACGGTTCTAATTCCGCATCTTGTCATGTGTTACATTTTATGCTTTTTCTTTTCTTTGTTCGTGGCGTGGCTTGTCTTTGCTTTGAATTTTGCACCTTTCACTGTAACTCAATCCTTGCCCACTCACGTATCAAATCTTTATTTTATTATACTACATTTTCTTTGATTGTCAAAATTTATAAATGATTTTATTTAATGTTGTCTCGAATGAATTTTTTGGCAGTTTTTTAATCTATAAAAATAATATTCATTAATTACCTTAGTAAGCTTATTTGACTATTTAAAATAACCTCTTATTTATTAATTTCTCCAAAATTATTATAATTTTTTATATCTTAAATTGATTTTATCAATCCTTATATTATTATAAATTAATATATGCTATTTTTAAATAAAATCAGAACTTTTGTTAAAATATTTTACCAAACAACTTTACCATAAAAGTGGCTTTTAAGGTAAAAAAAATAAAAAATACCAAACAATGTTAACTTATTAAAGTCTTTTTTTTAAATTGTAACTTAAAAGTAACTTCAAGTAAAAAAAAAAAAAAAGGTAGGTCAAACACAACCTTAATAACTGTGTGAACAACTAATTTTATTTGAGTAAATAAAAGATAAAATATGGAGGAAATGAGGAAAATTGAAGAAAGGAGAGAGAAAGAAAATAAAGATAAAAAATAATAACTAAAAATTAAAATAAAAAATTCTATTTATCTTGATCCAATAAAATCCAAAAATCTGATTTACTCCTATTTTATTTTTTGTAATCCATTATAAGCAAATGTTAAAATGAAAATTTAAAAATTAATAAAATAAAAACAAGATAATCTAAAGACTTCTAAAATATTGTGGTTCATCAATTTTGTCTTTATTCTAATAATAATAGTTTATTAATGTCTTAGAAGTGCTTTTTTGGATGGTAGTCTTTGAGGTCAACCACATCCAAGGTCTCGTCAATAGTTTTCAAGCCACCAGAGGTTTCTTATTACCGAATGGAAAAGAGAGAGATGTCTACATCGAGAGGTATGAGAATGTCTTTTGCTTTGGTGCTATTTATTCATGAAGAAATAGACTATGTATTGACAGTGTAAAACAGTTTTATATTATCATTTAATCATAAATTACTGATATAGTAAGTTTATTGACTTTTATAATAATTATCTTAAAAGTCATGCCAACAGTAATTTATAATTAATTGACAGTATAAAACTTTTTATATTGACGATGCATGACTATTAAACTCTTCATTCATTATTGCATAGAGGAAAATCCTTTTCAGTTGTAATTCAATCGATGTGTGTCTCTTATTGTTATTATTATTATTTTTAAATTTTTTGCTAATAAGAATCAAATATTTTCACATGTGAAATATATGTTCCCTTAACTACTGAATTTGGTGAGTAATCAAATTACCTCTAGAATCTATTTTAAATCATCATCATTATTATTTTTTACTAACTTAAATTTAGCAATTTTAGATGTGGGTTTAAAGTAAAATTAAATTAAAGGAATTATTAGAATAAAATAAATTTCTACCCTAATAAATTAAAAAATAAAAAAAGATGGATGAAATTGATTTTTCACACATCTAATTAATTATTACCTGAGTTGTGTTATATAACTTGTTGTTAGAAACATTCTTAAGTATTGTGTTTAATGGTTTAGATGTAGTTATAAAACTGTTTGAAATATATAGTTTTTTATAATATCTTCATTATTTTGATATATTGATTTCAAAGTACACTAGAATTGTTCTTCATGATTGTGTTGACAACCAATCAACCAACCATAGAGGTTCGTCTCGCTGCGTTTTCTAGTTGAGCGTTTACCACTAAATTGATAATACTTTTCTAATGAAAATGTGATCATTTTATTAAGTACTTTAAAGATATTGATTGAAAAAACATTTTTTTATTAGGTCATAGTAACTAATTTTAAAATATTAATATATGAAATACTTTAATTTAACATTTTATTTCTTTTGCCAATATATTCGTAACACTCCTAGAAAAATGCTAAAAAGGATAAAATGATTATCTGCATGTTTGAAAACCCATCAAAAAGTAAAAAATCACGTCAATTTAGTCACAAAATGAGGAACCTAAAATTATTATTTTTGTAAGTTTTTTAAAAAGTAATAAAATAATTATTTTTAAATTAAACTAATTTAAATAAATATTTGGTTTTAAAAAAGCAATAAAAAATTATTGGGCCAAGGCCTCGTTCACGAGAAGAGTTTCTGTTCTGGTTTTAAATTAAACTAATTTCTTATTTTCTCTTGAGCTTCTCAAATCTCAATCCTCCAACCCAAACCCAATAATTTCAAATAAATTTAAATATGACTTTTTTTGGAAATTTTATTTATCAATACAATTCAAACTCATGTAAATCCACCGAATGCGTTTTAGGAAAGTTTTAAAATAATTAATTTTTTTAATTCATAAAAAGTAAAATTATAATTATTTAAATAATGGTTACTTAGTGGAATTTTAATTTAACAGAGATATATAAAACATAAATACTTTGATAAAAATGATAAATTCTACGCATTAACTTAAATACTTTAGATTTATTTTTCTTGTTTGATTTTTTTCAGTTATACTTTTATCTTGTTTTACTTGATCTAATAACAATCTCATGTTTCCGGCCTATTTATCTCCTAATTGAATTAAAAGTTCAATGTGCATAGTTGAAATATTAATCTAATATCTAAGTTGTATGTTGTACGATATTTAATTAAAAAACTTTATTATTTTTTGCCCTTAGTGTAGCCCTAGTGGTATATATCTTTCAATTTGAAGAAAAGTGATATATATCATAATATACTACCAAATTATATATTTGAATGAATTAACTTTAATTTTATATTATCTTTTGTATTGTTTAAGTTAATTTAAATTTAAATTTGATTAAAAATAATAAATATTGATTAATTTTTTGGGTATTTTTTACAATTTATTTTTTATTTTTATTTATTAATTATTTTTCACTTTATTGTATGAAATTTATTATTTGAGTGTGGAATTTTCACAGTTGAGTATAAATTGACATGATTAGACTTAAATTTGATTTTAATAAAATATTATTCATTGTTTATTAATTATTTGTTGTTATGAATTAAAATCATAAAAAAAGTAAATAAAAAGAAATATTTATGGATAAAAAGAATTGTTGTGATTATAGTATATAAGTGACATAAGATTCAAATAAAAAAATCTTTATATGTTTTCAAATTAAAACAAAGAATTTAAAATTAATAAAGAGATTATCATATAAAAATCATTATTAGTGCATTTATTAACACATATTTGTTGTTCATATATATGAGGGGTTAAAAATTAAAAAATATTAATGAAATTATCAATACATATTTTTTTGGATATATCATTAAGAATTTTTTTTTCTTATAAAACTCCATCTTTTAAGCATTTTTCTTTTTCTTAATAATTGCAAATGTAAAACATACAAAATAATGTCAACAACCAAACTTAAAAAGCTAAATATTAGAAAAACTTTGGAAAAAATAATCTAAAAAAATAAAAAACCATAGAAGTTTACCTTAAGGAAATAAGATGAAAAAAAATATAAAAAGATAAAACATAAACAACAAAAACAATAATAAAAAAGACACCTTACAAAAAAAAGACAAAAAACCAAAAAAAAAAAAAAACGAAACTATAAAACAAAAAATAAATAAAAGAATTGAATAACAGTGAAAGATAGATATAACAAAATGATGAACTAAGTAAAACTAAAAAATAAAAAAGAAAGCATTAGAATTCGTAAATTTTAAAACTTTCGATCATTTTAGACATTATTGTTAGCAGTGGAGTCAAAATTGAAAGACATTGCGTAGAGAAAGAAACTATGACACGACTTGCTATTCACTAAATAAATTATTTATACTACTTATAAAACTTTTTAAAAAGGAAAGTTTGAATGGTCAAATTACAGACATCGCTAATTATAAAAAACATTTCATAAATTTTAATAAATTGAATACCATATTATATAAAATAAAAATTCATATAAGATTTAATGATTTAATTATTGATTTAATCAAAATATATGCTCATTGTAATAACCTTAATTATGTATTTTTTTATGAATTGAAAAATAAATAAAAAAGCTAGTGATATTTCGACAAGAAAATAATCAATGTGGTGCTGCCATGTGGCATTTGTCTATGTGCCAAAACCTTTCTTTTATAATATATAATTGAAAATCAATTGATTTCTCTTCATGCTTGTGTTCATAACCAATTTATAATACTAATTAGGTATGAGATTTAACATGTGGTTCATTGTTGTGTTTTCTGTAACGCCTGACCACTTTCAGGATGAGTGACTGTCCACACAAACCAACACAAGACTTTTCAGCGTGCTTTGTCTTCACTCACACGCTTCTTGGGAAACTTCCCAGTAGGTCACCCATCCCTAAATTGCTCCAAGTCAAGCACGCTTAACTATGGAGCTCTTAAGTGATGGGCTACCGAAAAGTAGATGCATCTTGTTGGTATAAGTAGCACTTATTAATTCCTTAGTGTTATCCTCAACTGTATAGTCCCATACCTGCACAGCCTCTGGATCCCTCTCATTCGGGTGTGTATTTGATTCATTCATGTACCCCTCCCACTGGAAGCCTACCAGGAGCCGCTCCTTGTTCGTGCCTCATTTCTTTTGCACCGGCGATCACTCCTTGCCCTCGTCAGCACCCGAGATGTTACATTTTCTAGTCGAGAGAATGTGCCTACCACTAAATTAATGTAAAGTATGGGGAAACACAAGAAGAGGGGTTGAATTGTGTTTTAAACTTTTTTGCAAATCCTTTTGAAAGATTGTATATCATCTTTTGAAAACAAACAATGGAAGATAGTTTTAGAAACAAGCTTTGTTATAACTCTTTTATCAAAAATGCTTAAATCAAACAATAGTTTGAAACACAATGTTAGTTAAGCAAAGATAAAAGATCAAAGTAAAGAACAAAGCACCTAGAGAATTTTATACTGGTTCATCTCACCCGAGACTACATCCAGTTCTTGGCACACCACCAAGTTTTACTAACTTATCCAAAGTTACAAGTATTCTTTCATACAAGCTTCTTCAGACTTAACCCAAGTAGTATTTCACTTGCCTCTCCAAGCAAATACCTAAGTATTCTTTTTCACAAAGCTTATTCAAGATTCAACCAAAATTACTAAGAAATTTGGTTAAAGGTAAAACTCTATTGTCTTATCAAACAGATTTACAAATTAAGTTTAAATATCTTTTTCTCTTAGAGATTTACAAGATGTACAAGTTTTCTTAGAAAGCTAAAGCTTAAGGTTTACAGAGCAGAAGAATATGTAATTGTGTAGCAAGAACTCTTTTGTTTGTACAACTGATCTCTAGTATTTATAGAGGTCTTGAAAGATAGTCTTTGAAGCTTTAAGATCGAACTTTTCTTCATCTGTTCTCCTTTAGGGAGAAAACATTTATTGGGGTATTTAATGCAACATTAAATATCTTTCACCAACTTGTCACTTTGATATGATAAAGCAATTTACTTATCTTCCTTTTCTCATATCATATCTTGTATCAGTGAGCATGTTTGCTTTTTGCTCGGACAAGTACACTATTGTTCTCCTTTTTAGCAAGCAATGCTTCTTTTCAAGGAGTAGGTACATTGACATGCTTACCTTTTTCGAAGATATTGGCACGTTAAATCAAGAAAGGTATACAAACTAATACGTGTAACATCTCCAATTTTGGGTAGCATACATAAGAATATATTTATGGTTAAAATTACTCATAGGTAATAATAATAATAGTTACCCTTACACTCACACGGTTTAAGAGAAGAAGGGAAGCAAAAGCTAGAGAAAGAAAGAGGAAAAAAAGAAGGAAGGAAAAGAAGAAGAAAAGAGAAGGAGAAAAGGAAAAAGAGAAGAGGAGCAGAGATCCCCAAGCTTGGAGCTCATCTTTGTGCATCCCTAACATGAGTACTTCCTCCTTGTTCTCCCTTACCCTTTGGATTAGTGATTGTCCCCCTTTTCTCCATTTTTCCTCTTGAACCCTTAGTTTGGGTTTTTGTGGCTATTTGATGATTATGCATGATTGAGCTATTTTGGATAGATTAATTGGTTATAAATGTAATAGAAGTGTTTTGGGATTGTTTATGGTCGTTTGGAATCGCTGGGTGGCTATTAATAACCTTAGGCATTGTAGATTTTACAAAAATCATGATTTACTGAATTGTTGCTATAGCTAAGCAAAAAGGAGTTGTGGCTGAGCAAAAATCAAATTTTAGTTGAGTGAGAGAAAGTTTTAGTTGAGCGAGAGGACTTCTAGAAATAGGTCTAGAAGCCTCATGAAGGCTCGCTAAGCGAAATTTTGAGTGCAAAAAGAGTGTTTTTTCCTCACATAGTGAGATAAATTCTAGCTAAGTGATATGCCATGCCCAATCACTACGCAAAATCCTCATTCACTAAGCAAAGGTACACCTTTAGAAGGTGGGGTTTAGTGTGGTTGTACCCTTTCTATGCTTGTTCTTGTATGTTTGCCATTAGTTGTTATGTTGTGTTGCAATGCTTGATGATAATTGCTTGAGTAGTTGTAGTATATTGCGTCCATGTGACTATCGCTTCTGCCTAGTATAGTTTATATGTAATAATAAACCTTATGTAACAAGACATTTAAGATACTATCAGATGCCTCCTTAACAAAAGGTGGGAAATTTTCCCTAAGTTTATGAAAGGTTTTTATGAAAGGAAAGTATTTGTTTTTAAAGAAAGATGTTTTAAAAGGAAAGCTGTGTTTTCAAAGAAAAGCACATCCTTAGTAATGTTAGGACCTCCTCGGTACCGATCATGTCTGAGTTGCACACTCGGCATACTACGATGTGCAAATCGTAGTGAGGATTTCGAGGTTAACAAGAAGAGATGAGGTTTTATACAATTCCAAATGACTTGTAAGAAGAAAAGGCTATGAGGGCCCCTAAGCCAAATGGGGAGGGACTGTCATCCTTTCGACACAGGGAAAAACAACGTTCTTCCATAATGTATGAACAGGAGGGAATTCCTTTGATAACGGAACATAGTTCAGCCACTTTTGAACATAGTATATGTATGATGTGAATGCCTATGTGAGGCATGTATGATGCCCTATGGGGGTCAAAGATGATGTGTATGCCTTATTTATAGGTGAGTTAATTTAAGCCTAGTTGAGGGAACCTATGTGCCTGGAGAGGACACAGTCTATGAGAGTTGTTACCTAGTGGGTATACGAGAGGTTTGCCCTAAAGAGAGATTATGTATAAGTCCTGAAAAGACAGATAAAGATAAAAAATAAAGAAAGGAAAGTCCTTATCAAATGTCTTAGGAAATGAGATGTCTAGGAGAAGAATAAAAAGAGTTAAGTTCTTATCCTAGTGATGGAAAAGCAGCTAACCGACATGAAGGACTAGTATGGTTTAATGGACCTAGGGCTCAGGCCCATTAAAGAATAGCAAGCCCAGAGTTAAGTATAGTTGTGAGAATGTAGTATAGTGAGAGGTAAAACCACAAGAGCATAAGGAAAGGATCTTTAGAATAGAGAGTCAGCCTAGAGTTCTTAGAGCACTCACTAAGACATTATGTTTCATTCTTTTAAGTTTCCATGTTTTTATAGGTTGAGCAGGTGAAGTCCTCTTGGGAGTAGTTTGGAGTATAGAGCTTGGAGCCATTGTTGGAGAAAGAGTTTATAATTCTAAACCTCCCAATGTGTGGGAGTTAGTTTATGTTTTATGCTTAATTGTTCATGTGTTGTAAGACACATAAGTGTCAAGAGATTTGTAATAATTGTTTTAAGTATGTTTATGTAATCGATGATTAAGTTTTAGTTTTCACATAGTATTATCTGATATTCTTAAATTCTAAACTTCATATATTAGAAATATAAGCAGACAAATACTCTTTAGGGTGTTACAATATGCAACGAATAAAGTGAGATATAGAGCACATTTGCATTCATCTAGTTTGATAAGACACAATTATAGATTTATTCGTCTGATGCGCATTGCTTATTTTAACTTTGAAAAACTTATTATAAGTTCAATATAATCAAAACAATTGAGGATTTTAGAAGTGCTTCTAAAATGTGATGGCTCATCAATTTTGTCTTTATTAATAGTAGTTTTTTAATGTCTTAGAAGTGCTTTTTTGGCTGGTAGTCTTTGTGGTCATCCACATCCGAGGTCTCGTCAATAGTTTTCAAGCAACCATAGAGGTTTCTTTTTATCGAATGGGAGATTAAGGGAAAAAAGAGATGCTACATCGAGAGGCAAGGGAAAATATTTTTTGCTTTGGGTGCTATTTGTTTATCATTGCATAGAGAAAAATATTTTTAGTTGTAACTGAATCGATGTGTGTCTCTTATTGTTATTATTATTATTTTTAAATTTTTACAAAAAAAAAGAATAAAAAATTTTCACATGTGAAATATATATTCCCTTAACTACTTTAATTTGGTGAATAATCAAATTACTTCTTAAATCTATTTTAAATCATCATTATTATTATTTTTACTAACTTTAATTTAGCATTTTTGGACTTAAATCTAGCATTTTTGGAAGTGGGTTTAAATCTTAGACAAAACAAACTAGACCTTTGGTGGTTCAAGTAAAATAAAATAAAAGGAATTACTAGAATAAAATAAATTTCAAGCCTAATAAATTAAAAAAGAAATTAAATAAAATCAAAAAATAAAATTTTAACTTAATTAGATTAAGTGTATATGTGTTTAGGGATTTAATTAAATATTTCGGGTCACATCTTTGGATACATAGGCTTCAATGATATTGAACAATTAATTTCATTGATCATTAAGGATATATTAGGGTACCTGAAGGAAGTGAATTTTTCCTAAAAGATAACCAGTTTGGTTCGTAGTAATGCTTGATAACAATTTGTGATTATTAATTACTAATTATACATACAGAAAACTAATAATATACTTATAAAAAAATATGATCCTGAATTAATTTTTATAAAACCTGTAATTAATTAATTTAATTTAATCAACAATTAATAAAAATAATGATAATAATAATAATTTCCTTAATTTCTTTAATTAAAGAATTTACAATAAAATTACTATTATTATCTTTTCAACAATTAATAAGATTAACATCAATTAATAAAATGTAAAATCTATTAATACAAAGAATTAATGAAAACTAGCACTTTTATACTCTTTTTCTCAAAAGATTTGTGTAAGCATTTAACTAATTAAAGCAGTTAAATTTAATTAATATATAAACACCTTAATAATACATATTCTTGCACAAGCATATTGCTATCACACATATTGTAGGCCATAGGGCTAAAAAAAAGGATATTACATGTAACAGCCCCAATCTTCGACACTAAAAATAGAATATAAGGAAATCCCTTTTTAGGAAATTATTGGAGGATGTCTTAGGCAATATTTAAGGTTACCCTGACCTTAAGAAATTAATATGAATGAGATAACTAGACCTAAATAGGATTTAGAATAGAGATAGGGACTGAGCCCTAACCAGATAATAAACACCATTATAAAACCAAAAATTAACTTTAAATGACACATAACAAAAACCAAAAGAGCTATTATTCCACAAATGCAAGAACTAGTGCAATAATAATATACACAAGAATGAAAAAAAGAAAAAAGAAAACAAAAGGGAAATCAATTACAGAGGGCATATCGTCATAAATGGCATCATCAATTGGTTTCGTCAATGGCATGTCAATAGTGTGCAAGAGAACTCCCAAATAGGGTGCGTAAATGACATCATTGTCATCTACGGTGGGCACATCAATGGTGTCATTGTCGTTTATGGTGGGCTTCGTCGTTACAGGCATCATTGTCATACATGAAAAGGCCTTGCCGTCTTCGTGGTTGAGGGTTTTGAGTGCAGATAACTGATGGTAAAGGTAGAAGTGGTGTTTTTTACATACTTTTTAGATTAGTTGTTAGGATAGCCGATCTAAAAAATACTTTCTACACATTTGTTAAAATTTAAATTGATGTAGAAAACACTTTCCACTTATTTATAAAATTGTCAAGGCATTTTTTTTAGATTGATTTTTAAATAACCGATGTAAAAACCTATTATAAAATCTATTTTTTGCACTATGTCAGAATCAAGCTTTTTGAAAATGAAAATGGAGGATGAAGAGAAGAAAACCTCAAAACCAAGTTGAAGGAAAAAGGAAGAAGAAAAATGCTTACTTTTGTCTTTGAAGCTTATATAAGGCGAGAAACTAGGAAAGGAATAGTTGAAGCTTGCACCAAAGCACCTAGTTTCCACTTTGAATGAAAGATGGGAAGCAAAATTAGAGGCTTAGGTGGAGGGAGAGGATTTGGCCATGGCAAAGAGAAGAGAGAATTGAGAGAGATCTTGAAGGAAGGAGAGAAAGAAAGGTGAAAAATGGGACTTTAGGGCATTAGTTTGGTTTATGTACATAAGGTTCCTTAGGGTTTTAAATTTTAAATTCAAATAACTAATTAGGAATACATTTTGAAATGAAATTCTCCCTCCAATCACGTGCTTGGATGTAGTCTACAAGGTAGGAAGAGTCTTGGGGAAGTTTTCAAAAACAATAAACCAAATTTGGCTTAAGAAAAATGGTTACCAAACTGAATTACATTTTACTAATCAAAACATCAATAATATAACAATATTATCATAATAATTAATAAATTGAAGTTAATATTAATCAGTATTAGATAAATATAATATTCATAGCTAATACAATATTTTATTTGATATAAATTACATGATAGATAATTGATATTGAAATAATTTAGTAGTTAGATAAAATATTAGTAACAATTTTAATTACTAATAATTTTGACTTATAATATTGATGATAATTATTGGTAACAAATCATATTGATCACTACAACTAATATATATTGTATTGAATTTAAATTTTTTAATGGAGATTTTGGTAATGTTTAGCCCAACTTATTTTTGGCATTTCTTCTTCTTAAAAAGAGAAGTTAGGCCAAACACTTTGTTGTAAGATGCTGGAAGACTTGTGATATAGATTGAGGCACTTCTCATAGAAAGGATCTTGGCAATCTCCCTCTAGAAATAGCAATGATGTCTTCTTTGTTGAACAATTCTTCCTCATCAAGCTCCTCAGGAATTGTTTACAGCTAGTGCTCAATGACGGATTAAAGCATTGCCTCCTCAATTTGCTCCTCCTCTTGAGCAGCTAGTTGTTCTTCCTCTTCCTTTTTCTTCTTCTCAGCCCTTTTTGATTGGGCTTTGGCCCTTTTCAGCTGCCTTGGGTCTTCTGCCTTTATTTTGGGCTGGCTGATTTTCTTGAGCTTGTGTGACTTTTTAGGTAGGTCTGCTTGGATAGACTTTTCAATGGCAACAGGGGTTGGCATTGATGGTTCGGATGGTGGTTCAGGGATGGCTTTGTGTTTAGGTGTGAGAGGATGTTTAATGGGAATGGCATCGTCTGGGACAAGTTGAGGGGTTGGTTTTGGTTTCAAACGAATGGTGAGTGGTTTTTGTTTTTTATACAGGGAAGTGGGTTGGTCTTGTCTTTGTTGTTGTGGGTCTTGTTGGGATGGTCTTTTGATGGGTAGTTTGTGTTTGTGGGGTTTGGTCTGTTTGGGTTGTGGTTGGGTTTGTTAAGGTCTCGTCTATGATAAAGGTGGTTGATGCTGTTGAGTGGAGGCCAGGCCAACAGATGGATCAGCAAACGATCCTATCTTGAATGCAATCCCTACTACATCATCTGTAGGTTCTTCCTTGATCACTGCCACTCTGGATGCTTGGCAAAATATATAGGGAACAGATGGACTATCCTTATCTTCCTTATGATGGATATGTCAATCTCTGAACCCTGCTTCTTCTTTTCCTAGCTAGACTCATTAACGCCAGCCTGTTTAATAATTTCAGTGAAGAGCATGGCATAAGGAATCAGGTACATTTGTTTGCATTTTGAGCTTTCCTTGGATTTGGTAAGGCATGACCTCCAGTTTTCCAGAATGAAAGTAGGAAGGTTCAACTTCTAGCCAGTAAGCATCTTGTATAGGAAGAATCGATCCCTTGAAGATACATTATCTTTCGAGCACTTGTGGGGCAAGATGATGTGCAGCAAAATGTTGTGAAGAAGTCTGCATTCCTTCTTTATGTTTGATGAATACAGAAATTTATTCAAAGTGACTTTGTTGTTCGGTTGGGGTTTAGGATGCCTATAGAGAGCTAGGTCAACAGTTCCTGGGGTTGTGACCCTTTCCTAGTCTTCAGCAAACACGTCGCCTTCTTCCTTGCAGCCAGATGCTGCTGCAATGGACTCAATGGAAATAACAATAGTCTAATTATTCACGGTCCTAGTGATATTCCCATCAACTTCAGACGTAGAGGCCTTGAAGTAGGCATAGGGCACTTAGTACCAGTAAGTCTTCCTTTGTACAAAGAACTCCCACCCAGCATTTCTGATGAAGAGAGTCAAAAGGAAGCCTTCATCCTCTAGTTTCTTCAAGTTGATCCATTTACTAGCCACGTAGTCGTTTTTTGGAAATCTCTCCATGGGGGCAAGCTGTCTTGGAGCAGCCATGAGTACAAGTCTTTTTGAGGTTAGAGAGTTCAAGAGTGAAAGAGAGAAAGTAGTTGAGTGCAGAGGATATGAAAAGGTATTTTTGAGGGGGTAAAGAGAATAGGCAGTTATTTTTGAATATTTGAGGGGTTTGATAGTACTGAAAGGACATGCATTTAATGTGACTTGATGTGGCAAAGAAAAGTGGTGCATGTTTCTTGGTGGGTTATCAATAAGTAATGATGTAAAGAAAGTCAGACGATGGAATCAGATAATCAAAAACCTTTTCACATTCTAAAGCACACGTGTTAGTAAGATGGAGTATAATGAAATATAAGACAATGATGCACAAGACGATAATTATAAAAGTTTATAAGACAATGCATGCAAGGTGTTCTATTCGTGCAAAACTTCCAAATGTAAGATTTCTAATAAAATTGAAACGTTCTTTTGTAAAGATATCGGCCTATTGATGGTCTGTATCAATGAATTTAATATCAAAAACACCTTTTTGAACATAATCACATACAAAGTGATGTCTAATTTCTATATGGTTTGCCTTAGAATACTGAATAGGGTTTTTAGATAAATTGATTGCACTAGTATTGTCACATAACACTAGAATATTATGCTCAAAACTAGAGTAATCTTCAAGTTGATATTTTACCCATAAAAGTTGTGAACAACAACTAGCAGCTGACACGTATTCTACTTCAGCAGTTGAGAGGGCAATTGAGTTTTGTTTCTTGCTAGTCCAAGATATAAGACATGGTCCGATGAAGTGACATCCACCACTTGTACTTTTTTTTTCAATTCTGTCACCAACATAGTCTGCATCACAATATCATACTAACCTGAAATCTTTATTTTTCTCATAAAACAAACTTAGGTTAGAGGTACCAACTAGATATCTAAATATCCTTCTAACAACTTTCAAGTGAGATTCTCTAGGATCAAACTGAAATCTAGCACATAGACAGATGTTGTGCATAATATCTGGTCTACTGGTAGTTAAATAGAGTAGTTAGCCAATCATACCTCTGTAGATAGTTTGGTCTACAGGTTTACTTGATTCGTCCTTTATCATGGCAACAGACTGATGCATAGGTGTGTTCATAGGCTTTGATTCATTCATCCTATACTTTTTGAGTAGTTCTTTGGTGTATTTTTGTTGATGAATGTATATGCCTTCTTTCTCTTGTTTAACTTGCAAACCAAGAAAGAACTTTAATTCACACATCATGCTCATTTCAAACTCACTATGCATCAAGTCAGAGAAATCCTTGCACAAAGATTCATTAGTAACTCCAAAAATTATATTGTCTACATATATTTGAACTATAATGAAATCTCTGTTAGATTCTCTTTTGAAAAGGGTTGTGTCAACCTTGCCTCTCATAAAACTATTTGCAATTAAGAAACTACTCAGTCTGTCATACCAAGCATAAGGTACTTACATAAGACCATACAGAGCCTTTTTAAGTTTGAACATGTGGTTTGAAAGGATTGGATCTTCAAAACCGAGAGGTTGTCTAACATAGACTTCTTCCTCAATAAATCCATTTAAAAAAGGTACTTTTAACATCCATTGGAAAAAGCTTAATGTTTTTATGAGCAGCAAAGGCAAATATAATTCTAATTGCTTCTAATCTAGCTATAGGACCAAGAGTTTCAGTAAAGTCAATACATTCTTGTTAATTGTACCCTTGTGCTACTAACCTTACTTTGGTTCTTATTACCTTTCTATTTTCATCAAGTTTGTTGCGAAATACCTATGTTGTTCCAATGATGCTTTTATGTTTTGGCTCAGGGATAAGAGTCCATACATCATTTCTTGTAAATTGATGCATTTTTTCTTCCATGGCTATGATCCAGTCATCATCAGTGAGTGCTTCTTCAATAGTTTTTGGCTCGATTTCTAAAACTAGGGTGCATGATGCTTGATTTCTGAATGATAACCATGTCTTGACTCCTTTAGTTTGTTCTTCAATCATCTGATCTTGTGGATGATATGTAACAAACTTCTAATCTTTATGAGTTTGTTTTGTCTGATCATCAATCTGTTGTTGTTGTGGGGTATTTTTTGATTGCCTTACTTTGTCTGTTCTTATGAGATCAGATGATTCTATTTGCAAATCTGTAAGATCATCTTTAAGATCTGATAATCTCCTATTAGGGGTCATTGTATCATTGAATTTAAGATGAATAAATTCTTCTACAACAGAAGTTCTAAAGTTAAACACTCTATACGCTTTTGATGTATCAGAATATCCTAGAAAATACCTTTATCAGCCTTAGAGTCAAATTTTCCAAATTGATCTCTAGTGTTGAGAATATAGTGAAATAATAGGAATCGCACAAGAAAAGGGGGGTTGAATTGTGCGATTGAAAAAACTTTTTAATCTTTTTCAAAACAAGTTCAAAAGGTAGTTAAAGAAGGATAAGATGAGACAAGGACACAGAGTTTTTATACTGGTTCACTCAACCTTAAGCTACATCTAGAAGGTGTTCACTAACTAACCTTAGGTTATACAACAAGTATTCTTCACCGCCTCTTTAGGCTTTACAATGCAATCAACCTAGATTTCTTAACCACCCAAGTATTCTTTCTCATTAAGCCTCCCCAGGCTTTCACAACAGAAAACAGATGTTTACAAGGTATTCAACTCACAATGTGAGAGTATGGAAGCTTAAGTACAGAATATAAAAACACTTCAGAAAGTTTTCAAGATCGTCTAGTGAGCGTAATAAAGCAATCATTCTTTTTATCTATGTGCCACACGACACTTTGTTCTTCTTTCTTGATACATATATATAGTCTTCAAAAGAGAAGAGCCGTTGAGAGGATTCAACCTCAGTCTTCAAGAAATATGTGTGTGTATTGAGCTTTCAGAGGGTTCAAAAAAGCAACTTTAGTTCTTGCACTAAAATGGAAAGTGCAGTACTACGTTGAAGGTATGCTTTTTTGATAATTCTTTATTCGGCTTGCCAGCTTGATAAGTTGATTTCCTTTTTCTAGAACATCGCGCTTATGCAGTAGAATGTATCTGTCTTTCATTAAATGTTGAGAAATTAGAACTTTAGATCTCTTAAATAGGTAAAGCATTAATTGTGAATAGAACATGTGAGAGATGCATAGTCTAAACAAGTTTTAAACGCTTAATCGTTTGACAAGGGACTTACACTTGGATGAACTTGTATATGAGTCTTAGCTTTAAACACATAGTCGTTGAGAGAGAGACTTACTTTTGGACGATCGTCATATATGAGCCCATTGGATGCTTGTTAAAATTGGCGCATTGGACGCCACGATTTTGGACGTTGTAAAAACATTTTTACAGTAGAGACTTAAAACTTAATAAGTTAGTTATCTTCAAAATTTTGAGGGACTAGACGCTTCATATGTCTTTGGTTCCAACAGTCTCCCCCTTTTTGATGGTGAGAAACCTTATTAATTTTTAAGTTTTGCGAGTATATACATATGAAAAAGAAAACGCATCGCATATGAAGGAGTTCGATAGACTTACTTTTATACTCCCCTTGAGTCTGATATATCAATCAAGTTATTCTCAAATCTTATAAGATATAGTTCAAATAAACATCCAGACGGATAGAGCACAGATAAGTATATGCATGAATGTCAAGTAATGCCAAAATATTCAACAAACAGAAGGCATTAGAGCGAGAAAATACTTAAAGGCAACAAAATAGAAAGCATCAGAGATAGAAGGCATCAGAGCGATAGAAAAAAAAACTTAAGAACAGAGCAAGAGAAAACTTATAAAAAAAATACTTAATAATAACCTTATACTTAATTTTTGTTAGTTCTCCCCCTTTTTTCATTATCAAAAAAAAAAAAAAAACACAAATAGGGAGAGAAAAAAAAACATGATTGTCACTTGGGTGCCGAGGGAGGTGGAGGTGGAGATGGGGATGGTTGCAAGGTTCGGAGTAGTTCTTACTAGTTTTGGAGAAGGGTCATAATGGGTTGGAGTTAGGTGGCGACGTATTGTTGAACGACGAGGTCAACAGGTGGAACAGTGGGAAGGGTAATAGTGGTAGTGGGAAGACTTGTGGAGGCTTGGGAATCGGGAGGTGGAGGTGGCAGAGTTGTTGGTGAGGGTGGTTGAGAGGGAGTTGGTGGTTGGACATTTGAGGGTGGAGGTGGTGCTTCTAAAAACTTTAAGTGTTAGAAAGGTTAGTTGTTTTGGACAAGGGGTGTTCCAAAGGTAGGGTGGTGTGAAGGTTTTGGGATAAGTGATGGCAGCAATAATGGTGTAGATAATAGAAGTTTCTATACCCAAGAAAGAACGCTCATCAGTTGGTTGGATGAAAGCGGTGGATGTATCAGAAAAATGAAAGACACGAGTTGGATGCTGCGTGTACTTGCAATTCTGCATTGTTGGAGTTTCGGCCCTTTCATTTGTAGAAAGATTGCTTCTGGATGCTTTTTGTTCACATGAGAACATATGTTGGTGCCAAAAATGTTTAGCATCGTCCTCATCCATGTCTTGTGTTAGACGATGAGCTATATACCATTCCAGAGTGATGTTTGGACGCTATTGAAATTCAACTCTAGACGGTAGAGGTAAGGAAGGTGTCTTGGTCAACAACTTCGTCTTTTTGCTGTTGACATCCAAGGTTGGAAGCCTTGGGCAAACGCGATCTAGTTGGATGCGTATAGAAGTTGGTGATGAAATGTGTTGAGTGGGAGGGATGAACAGTTGGTACTTCCTGGTTGCAAAGCTCTATAAAGAGTTGCAAAACATTGGTTAAAAGATGAGGGGAAGAACCTAGCTTCTTCAGGGTCCAAAGTCCTAAACTTCAAAGTTGCATGCCTGATATGGACGTCCTTTCTCGTACTTGACCACGCGTCTATTGCAGAGCTTGTTAAATCTCCTTAATTGGAGCTACTTTATGTTGAAGTACTCCAAGAGGGTGTGCATTAAGGTGCCAAGCTCGCACAAGTCTGAGATACCTCTTTCTGATGAAACGCTTGAATGGCAAGTGTTCAATAGCTCTTGGAGGCAAAGCCAAGTATGCGTCTAATGGTTGGTGAACATAGTCTTCCATGTATCGCTTGAAAGATACAGGCAAATAATCAAAGCCAAATTCTGGCTTAGGAAGTGGCTCTGGACGCAATATGATTGTATTATCGTCCATCAAATTTTGGTTAGTGCTTTTGACAAAAAGCAAGGGCCATTGCTTTTCTGTCTTCTCCAAGTCTTCTAGTTGGTTAGAAAATGTGTCCAATGTAATGAAAGAGGATGATGAGGGTTGCATGAGGACCTTGATGGAGAGGTATGGTTTGGTGAGGCTAGGGGTGGGAATGGTGCAAGTATAACCATCATCACTAGGTAGTAGCATCTCTAGTTCAGGTATGGTTAGTGTTTGGGCTTGTATTTGTGTTGGTGTTTGGGTTTGTGTTTATGATAGGATGGGTTGCTCAGTAGGCTCAATGATAATAGAATCAACAAAATCATCTTCAGAGATAGTAACAACAATAGGAGCCAATACCTTGCTTTTCTTTGTTGTGGTAGGTGTCTGGTGAGCTTCAACTGGGCGTTTGAGTGAGGGTGTTGGTTGGACAGCGAGAGCTAGTGGTTGAGGAGGAACTGTAACAAGAGTGGTCTTCTACTTCTTTAAGAGAACTGCTATGGGCTCACTGTCCTCATCATCAAATTCCACTTGCAGCTGGAGTCTCCTTTTGGCAGGAACAGGTGCAACAGGTGGAGCAAGTGCAGTAACGAGTGGAGCAGGTATAGCAACGACAGGAGGAGTAGGTAGAGGTGGAGGTTGTTGTGTCTTAGACCTTGTTACTCTAGATGACCTCCCCTTGGACGGTTGATGTCTTGTAGACGGTCTTGCAATAACAATGGGATGGACAAATAGGGCTTTGTTGTCCATTGGCTCAGCTGGTTGGACAATTTGCTATTCAGCAGGTTGAGGTGCTTCCTCAACAAGTTCCTCCTTGACATCCACTGTCTTAGTAGTCTTCTCCAATGGTTTTAGCACAAGCCCAGCCTTCATCTGAGTAATGTTGTTTCGGCCAAAGGGCAACTAGGTGAATTTGTGGCCTCCACCCAACATCCTGATTTGGGCTTGTTCTCCACCAGACAGAGCAAAGAACTTTTGATATACATGTTGCATGTAACGACCCTCTATCGCCACAGTACTACATACAACCTCATACATAATTAAGATATTTAATAATAAGTAACCAACATGCTATATAAAATATACATATAAGACACAAAATAATACGATATACAGCCCCAAAAATCCAAAAGTACGGGAGATACAAAAACAAAATTCCCTATAGCTGGTCAACTATACATACATCCAAAATCCAAAGAGAAATGAGCTTCCAGAAAAGCTCCACCCAAGAAGGGCCTTCAACCTCTCCTGCTAGAACATCCATTATTAACTGCGAAATGCAAGATCTGTTGGAGTCTCTCCCTCTACTCCCACGCCAAAATGACGTGATCATCACAGTCACAGCAACATACAACAACAGCAGCAGCCATACCAAAACAAAACAGTAAAGCAAGGGTAAGCTTACATAATAAAACCACATAATATATACAATTCATATTCTCACACCATCAATATACCAAGATAGAATCCAAATCATCAAAGAAATAGGTCTACATACCATACAACACAACACATCATACTGTCAACCCCATATGTCAATGTATGAATGACACGACTCTCGAGAGATTTCTACATTCCGGGCGGTCAGCCAGGTTTTATCCCCTACCATGGCCATCTAGCACCATTCAGTGATTACCAAAACTCTGATCAGTTGGATAAGCTTATGGTTGTCAGGATAAGTGTATGTGAATGGTGGTATACCGCGACATAAGGCCTGTACTGCCTTGGGCCCATGCGGGATTTACCCATCCACTCATTCCCTAGGCCCAGCTTTCAGACCCCACTTCTCATCCAGGCAATAGGTTGGAGGCCTGTTTGAGCTGCGACTCCGTTCACCCCCAACTTCCATGCCTACCCGCATACGGCATAAGGCCTATACAACCTTAGCCAACAACATTTGCATGAATGCATACAACATACCACAACATCAGCCTAACAACAAGTCAACATATGCATATATATATATAACCTACATGCCACATCAGCTCAACAACAAGAAGTCAACATATGCACACATATATATAAGGCAATATACGCACACCACGTGGCCTACTCAGCACCACCTATGGTCCAACAACTACTATCAACACCATGTAGGCCCATTCTAGCCTCAAGCATAGTTAACAGGTAAGGCTCGATCCAAGTAGCCCACCTCATGAGAAACCTCATGCAACAATATCATACACAACAAGTGGAGGTCCTATCTAAGCAACCTTCCACTTCACAACTAATCCAACAATCAACTACAATTTGAAAACCAAGACCTTCTTTGAAAAACCATTTGGAAGATTGGTAAATCTTTAATTCACAAAACCCTTCAAAATAATTCAATTTCTTTAATTTAAAAAAACCGTATTTAAACTAGACCACTTTCCATCCTTCCTAAATTGAACTTTTTGAAAATGTATAATACCCTTTTTATATGTGTATATACATAATATTTCACAATTTGAAATGGAAACTTTAAAATATGAAATAGTACATTCAATTCTGAAATAACAGATTAAGTACTATAGTAACAGATTATATCAGTTTAGTAAAAATGCACCAGAATTCGTTTTCTGGTAGGGATACTCGATTATGGATTCTCATAATCGATTATTCTAGAACCAATTTCAAGAAAATTTTTACTGAAGCCCAGATAATCGATTATACCTGAAACAAAATCACGAAAACAACTTCTGAAACTCTAGATAATCAATTATGAGATCCCCATAATCGATTATTCACGAGGAATTTTTGAAAAGACACGATTTTCTACAGAGAAACTCCAGCTTTTCAACCAAATAATCCAGATTTTCAAATCAATGGAGTTCTAACAACATCAATCCACCTTAACCAAGCTCATACACATCAGATTTCATATCAAATTCAACATTTCATCACAAAATCATCAATTTTTCATCCAAATCTCAATTTTTCCCCAAAACCCATTTTCAACCATAACCAACAAAAATGGCAACATCCACAAGATTCAACTATTTTCAAAGCAAGAAATCAACATACCAACAGTTACTAATACCAAACAACCAATTTGCAAGGTTCCCTTACCTCTAAAAGTCTCTGAATTTGAATTTTGGGTTCTTTGAGAAAACTTGTGTCTTGAGCCAAAACCTTCTACAGATTTGTTCCTTCTCTCACCATAATCACTAAGTCGGGCTTGGAAATCCTTTCACACACTTATCAACTTCAGATTTTTAGAAAGAGATTGAGAGAGAAATGAAGAGAGAGAAAGTAAAGAGAGAGAAAGAGAATGAGAGAATGAGGAAAATTCCTCCCTCCCCTTCCCTTATATACTCAACCTCCCCAGAGTTATCATACAGACTTTTGGTCAAGTGAGGCCCAAACCTCACCAAGCCACTCCCCTTATCTCAAAACTGATTTAACTTAACTGTTTTCTCTCAAAAGCCCAAAATCACTCTCACAACATATTCGAATTAGCTCAAGCACATATTTCAAATGTCCTAAATTCAAACCGGAATCTTAAACAAACAACACCAAACCATCACTACATAACAACAATTCATTTATTTCTTTTAATCACCTAGATTATATATCAATTTTTCACTTTTTAGTTATTAAAACACTTAATCATGCATTAAGAAAAACATGATGTTACATTGCATCCATAATATCCTGTTTAATAGGGCAATATAAGTAATCTGATCGAACTCTCCTCGACCCTTCATAGTCCTGAAGATGTTGCTAAGAATGAGGTGAGGGAGGTTGAATTGTTGTCTAGTGATTATATGGAACAGAGCGAACCGGTGCAAGAAGGTTACACTGTCCTTGGACCCAGCCTTGTGCAGTTTACCCTTGTTCAGGAATTGTTGGTATACTTTCCCTTCCTTTATTAGCTTGTTGTATTTAATAGCACCTTTAGCTTTTGGCCCCATCAAGGCGACGTCCACGGTTTCATGACTGTCGTAGCTATCTTCCCAGCCGTTCTTGATGCAAGAGCTAGCAAACTTGCATCTAATGCCTTGAGTGATGCTCCCAAGGTCCGGAGTGACCTTCACACCCAGAACGGTGCCAACCACATTGGTTTTAGAGAACTCTGTTGTCTTCCAGAAATGTCAGATGAGTTCTGGGTAGATGATCTCGTTTAAGTGGAAATAGTTTAAGATTCCACATCACAATAGGTTATCCTTCACCTTGACCCCCATGTCGTTAAGAGCTTTTATGTCGAAGCAGCTTTCTATTAGAACAATGGCTTTGTTTTGCCTTTTGGCACGTGTCGCTGCCTTTATGGCAAGGTCTGGGTTCTCCAATGCCATTGTTGTTGAGTTGAGGTTTAGGGTTTGGGAGCCTTCGGATATTTAGGATAGAGAGAGCAAGTTCTCAGAGATGGCAAAAGTTGGTAAGAGTGTTTGGTTCATAGTGCTTTGACTATATAGGAAGAAACTGAAGGGTTTTGGGTTTTTGGTGGGTTTTGAATTTGAAGAGATAATGCGCATTAAATGCTTGTTCAGGTGCGCATGTTTTTTGATGGCAATTTACGGCGCATAAGTGACTTAGTCATAGAATAAAGTATTTATTTCAAAATCATTATCAGTGAAAACATGATTATGTACGGATGAAGATATTTGTGCACATAAATGTGAAACGTAATAGAATGTGAATCGTAATGCCAATGGACGCATGCATAATAGACAGTGTAAACATGATGGACGCTATATATGGTATTGGATGCTACATATCTTTGGATGGTCAAGGCACATGAAAGTAATCTATTCCTTTATAAATTCCATACCAAGACGGTCTTGAATATGGATGGGTTTATCTTCAGGAAGTGGTTTTGTAAATATGTTTGCTAATTGATTTTTAGTGTTAATAAATTGAATATCAATAACTCCTTTTTGAGCATAATCTCTTATAAAGTCATGTTTTATTTCAATGTGCTTTGCTCTAGAATGCAATATAGGATTCTTAGACAAGTTTATGGCAACAGTAATATCATAGAGGATAGGGATTTTACTCTCATAGATATTGTAGTCTTCTAATTGATGCTTGATCCATAGAATTTGTGAACAGTAGGACGCTGCTGATAATTCTACTTCTGCTATGGATAGGGCAATCATCCCTTGTCTTTTGCTCGTCTAGGAGACAAGATTTCCACCAATGAGGTGACATCCTGATGGGAACCGAGGAGGCCCAATTGGTGGTCCAAAGGGAGCAAAGCTTGAAGATGCATTACAAGGACTTCGTGGGCCCTTGATAAGGTCAAAAGTAAAGAAGGCCAAGGAAGTTTTAAAACAAGAAGTGAATAACCTTCTCTCAATTAAGTCAAATCTAGAAAAAGAAGTACTCAAGATGGTCCAAATAATCCAAGTTTATGAAGGGCCCAATGTAGGGCATTATGTATTCAGTTTGGTTTTTTTTTTTCTGTTATTTTTTTTTTCTTGTTTTAGAATAATTTTGTAATTGGGCCTATTGTTTTGGGCTAATTTATGCGCATAGAGAAAATAGGGTTAAAGTGCTGCCTCCTTTTCTTGGGCTTGGGCTAAATTACACTAGGCCAAGCAAACCTAGTTGCCCATTTGTAATAAATGAGGGGAGGTGCTACTTTTCCCTATAAATAGGGATGTGTTTCCTTTGTTTTGACACTTTTGAATAAGATTATATTTCACTCCTTTTCTGAGTTTAAGAGCTGTGTCTCTTTTCGGTTCTTAGATAGAACCTTCTTGGTTCTTATCAAAGGTTTCCATACCTTTGTGGTGAATCTTCGTTGGACTTATCACTCTTTATAGAGTGTGGCGTCTTCCGCCATCTCCTTTCCTTTTCCTGTCTTTTTATTTTAATTCATATACTTGCCATTTCCTTTCCATTCTCTTTTTCAATTCTAGTGTCATTACTTCAAACTTTACTCTTTGTGCTATTTCATCTTCTTATTTTGTCTATACTTTGTTAAACAAGATAATCAACTCAAAGGAAGATCCGTAAAAACAATATGAATTCAAACCTGGATTATATCACATCCTCCACTGGTGCTTTTTCGTTCTATTATGTCTCCAACATAGTCAGCATCACAAAATCTAGCTAACCTGTATTCTTTATTTGACTTATAGCATAGACCAAGATTAGTGGTTCCTTTTAAGTATCTAAATATTCTTTTTACTGTTGTTAGATGAGTTTATCTGGGATCAGATTGAAAACAAGCACAAAGACATACGCTAAACATGATATCAGGTCTCGACTTTGTAAGATATAGTAGAGATCTAATCATACATCTATATGTGGTTTCATCTACCTTTTTGGATGTGTCGTCCAATCCAAGTACTGAGGATGGATGCATTGGTGTGCTCATTTCTTTAGCATCGTCCATCTTGTACTTTTTGAGTAGCTCTTTTGCATACCTCATTTGATGTATGTATATGCCATTGTTTGTTTATTTTACTTGTAATCCCAGGAAGAATTTTAATTCTCCCATCATGCTCATCTCAAATTCTACTATCATAAGCTTAGAAAAGTCCTTACATAGAATGTCGTTAGTAGCACCAAATATGATATCGTCCATATATATTTGTACAATAATAAAATATGAATGGACGTCTTTGCAAAACAGAGTTGTGTCTACTTTTCCTCTTGTGAAGCCATTTTCTAAAAGAAAAGAACTTAACTTTTCATACGAAGCTCTAGGTGCTTGTTTAAGTCCATATAGGGCCTTTTTTAGTTTGAAAACATGTTTAGGAAGTATCACACTCAAAAGCAGGAGGTTGTTTCACATAAACTTCCTCATTTATTATACTATTAAGAAATGCACTCTTTACATTCATTTGATAAAGCTTCATATTACTATGAGCAGTAAATGAAAGTAAAATGCAAATGGCTTCTAACCTAGCTCCAGGTGCAAAAGTTTCAATAAAGTCTATACCTTCTTGTTGAGTATACCCTTGAGCTACAAGTCTAGCTTTGTTTCTTACCAGTTTACCTGCCTCATCCAACTTGTTGCGAAACACCCATTTTGTTCGTATAATAGATTTGTCTTTAGGTAGAGGAGCTAGTTTCCAAACATCATTTCTCTCAAATTGGCTTAGTTCTTCCTTCATGGCATTGATCCAACCTTCGTCCAAGAGAGTTTCATCCACTGTCTTTGGTTCCATCTATGAAATTAGTGCAATTTGAGCTTGCTCCTTGAAGGTTGACCTTGTTCTAACATGATCACATACATTTCCAAGAATTTGATCTTCTGGATGGTAAGTCTTCATATGCCATTGTCGTCCAGATGGTTCTTTGTGTTTGTCTTTCTTTGGATCATCCAATAGAGTTCTAGATGCTGGCTACTTGGTGTTGTCCAACTTCATATCTGTAAAAGATTCGTCTAGTTCTAATAGTTCTTTATTAGGCTTACTGCCATTAAACTTTACATGAATGGCTTCTTCAACTGTTAAGGTTCTAGAGTTGTAAACTCTATATGCCTTGGACGTTTCAAAATAGCCCAACAAAATTCCATCATCACACTCAAAATCAAACTTTCCAAGATTGTCCTTAGTGTTTAGAATGAAACATTGACATCCAAAAGGATGAAGATATGATATGTTGGGTTTTCATCCTTTCAACAATTCATAAGGAGTCTTTATCAAAATAGGTCTAATATATATTCTGTTTTGTAAATAGCATGTTGTGTTTACAACTTCAGCCCAGAAGTGTTTAGGAGTAGAGTTATCATTAAGCATGGTTCTAGCCATTTCTTGTAATGACCTATTCTTTCTCTCTACCACACCATTTTGTTGAGGTGTACATGGTACAGAAAAGTTGTGGAGAATTCTGTTCTCCTCACAAAACCCTTGAAAACTTTCATTTTTGAACTCTCCTCCATGATCACTTTTGATTGAGGCTATGCAAACACCTTTTTTGTTTTGAATCCTTTAGTAGAATATAGAAAAGACTTGGTAAAACTCATCCTTGTGTTTTAGGAATATAACCCATGTCCATTTAGTATAGTCATATACTATAACTAACTCATATTGTTTTCCACTAAGAGGGATTGTTCTAGTAGATCCAAACAAATCAACATGTAGGAGTTCAAGTGGTCTAGTAGTGGAATCAATATTTTTTGAATCAAAAGAGCTTTTCCCTTGTTTCCCTTTTTGATATGCATCACAGAGAACACTAGATTTGTATACAAGATTTGGAAGTCCTTTTACAAGGTTATGCTTATTTAGCTTTGAGATTAATCTTAAGCTTGCATGTCCAAGTTACTTGCCAAATCCATTGATTCTCGTTGATGGATACTAGACAAGACACATTTTGATTTGTAAGGTCATTTAAGTCAATCTTATATAGATTGCTTTGCCTCTTAGCCGAAAATAATATAGATCCATCCAAGTTTTTGACTATACATTCATCTTTGTTAAAAGAGACACTGATGGAAACCTAGGAGGCCCAAGTTGATTGAGACCTTAGAGGCCCAAAAGGAGATCCAAAGTAGAGCAAAGCTTAAAGAAGAACTACAAGGACTTGGGGAACCATGACAAGATTAAGAAATAAGAAGACTAAGAAAGCTACTTTGGATCAAACAAAAAATTGAACAACTTATTCCCAGTCAAGTTAAATTTAGAAGGAGAAGCACTTAAGTTGATCCAAGTAGTCCAAGTTGATGAAGAGTCCAATGTGGAGAAGACTTTGATTAACTATCACTGTATAATTGGACCTTTAGTTTTCTGTTTCACTTATTTTTGTAATTGGGCCTATTCTTTGGGCTTAAGGGTTAGTCTCTTTGCTTCTTAATTAGGGTTAGCCTCCTTGTGTGAGTAGCACCTTGGAATAAATTCTATAAATAGATATGTAATTCCTCTCATTTGGACAGAGTTGAATAATATTGAGGTTTACTCATTTGTGAGTGTGAGTAGAGCGTTGGCTCCTCTTTTTGGTTCTTAGATTAGAACCTTCTTGGTTCTTATCAAAGGTTTTTATACCTTTGTGGTGAATCTTCGCTGGACTTATCACTCTCTATAGAGTGTAGCGTCTTCTGCCATCTTCTTTCTATTCCTTTGTGGTGCAATTAATATACAATGCAAGATTGCCAAAATGAAGGAGTTTAATTGTGCAACATTAAAATAATTAAATTGCACAAAATAAAGACAATTATGACATAATTATAACAGTTGTGATAATTATGACACAATTATGACAATTATTGCAATAATGATAATTAATGACAAAATGATGACAATTATGACAATTTAGCAATGGTGTAATAACGAACAAAGCACAAGAATAGTACCAACTCTAGGATCCGAGCTCTGATACCACATGATATGATCCCGCTGGGAATCATATTGTTTTTACGAATCGTCTTTGAGTTGATTATCTTGTAACAAGAATTATAGGAATAAAAGAAAGAAAGAAAGATAGAAGATAAGACTTGTGTGAACAGATAAGAGAATTAAGGTAAATTGCACACACAAAAATAATAGCAAGAAAATTATCAAGACAAGATAGAAAGGACGAGAAAATTGGAATGAAAAATAAAATAAAGAAAATGGAAGAGAAAGAAGATGGCAGAAGACGCCACACTTTATAGAGAGTGATAAGTCCAACGAAGATTCACCACAAAGGTATAAAAACCTTTGATAAGAACCAAGAAGGTTCTAATCTAAGAACCAAAAAGAGGAGCCAACGCTCTACTTACACTCACAAATGAGTAAACCTCAATATTATTCAACTCTGTCCAAATGAGAGGAATTACATATCTATTTATAGAATTTATTCCAAGGTGCTACTCACACAAGGAGGCTAAGCCCAAAGAATAGGCCCAATTACAAAAATAAGTGAAACAGAAAACTAAAGGTCCAATTATACAGTGATAGTTAATCAAAGTCTTCTCCACATTGGACTCTTCATCAACTTGGACTACTTGGATCAACTTAAGTGCTTCTCCTTCTAAATTTAACTTGACTGAGAATAAGTTGTTCAATTTTTTGTTTGATCCAAAATAGCTTTCTTAGTCTTCTTATTTCTTAATCTTGTCATGGTTCCCCAAGTCCTTGTAGTTCTTCTTTAAGCTTTGCTCTACTTTGGATCTCCTTTTGGGCCTCTAAGGTCTCAATCAACTTGGGCTTCCTAGGTTTCCATCAAAGACGATCCGTAAAAACAATATGATTCCCATTGGGATCATATCAGACACTGTGTCCACTGTCACATAATTGACTTATGCTCAGCAAATTGTGTCTAAGTCCTTCAACATATAAAATATTATCAATAAAGGGTAAGGGGTGCTTACCAATTTTACCTATTCACATTATCTTTCTTTTCTGATTTCCTCCAAAGGTGACTTATCCACCATTATTTGGTTGGATGCTTTGGAACATAGACTTTTCTCTTGTCATGTGTTGTGAGCAGCCACTGTCCAAGTACCATGATTGGAGTTTCCTTTCTGTTGTCAAGTAGATCTGTAACAAGAATAATCATGGACTTAAGTACCCAAATAGACTTGGGTCCTTTCTTGTTAGTTCTAAAGGCATTGGACGCCTTCGTGACTAGACGATGAATGCATTGTAATGGTTCATGGCCACTTTTTCCACATATTTTACAGAAGACATTATTTTTAGTTGTTCCAAAGGTTTCCTTTTTAACAAAGCCAAGTCTAGATTTGTCATCTGGACTCCGTCTATAAGACAAGATTTTATTTAAATTTTTAGTTCCATTGACAAATTTAGATAGACTTTTCTTTAGGTGAGTTACTTCTTTTTGATGTTCTAATACTTCATTTGAAAGTGTTACTTCTGGAACATCCTTTGCCTTTAATTCTTCATTTTCTCTCAGAATATTTTCATAATTTTCTGAGTAAATTGAATTCTTTTGACATTTTGGAAAATTTCCTTTTTAAATCTATATAACCTACTGAGAAAGTTAAAGAGTTAGATAGCAATTCATTATATGAGATAGAGATTTGCTTCTTCATCTCCTTCTTCGGAAGAGGATAGGTCCATGTCTTCCCAAGTTGCCATGAGTCCTTTCTTTTTCTTCTTGAACAAAGTATTCTTCTTTTCCTTTTGTAGGCTTGGACATTCATCTTTGAAGTGTCCAGGCTTCTTGCATTCGAAACTGATTGGTGGACTCTTCTCCTTGGGCTCCTTGCTAAACTTTTTGGAAAATTTTCTAGCTCTAGACCCTCCTTTCTTCCTCTACATGGCTTGTATCTTTCTAGATATGAAAGATATCTCAAGTCCTCTTCTTTGGATGCTTCCTCAAAAGATTCTTCCACATTCAGGGCTTTGGACGACAATTCCTTTGTTGGACGTTGGACACTTAAGGCAATGGACTTTCCTCTTTTTTATCCTTCGTCCTGCTTCAGCTACAACTCGTGAACTTTGAGAGTTCCAAGTAACTCTTCCATGGAGAGTGTTGTTAAGTCCTTGGACACTCTCAAAGCTATAACCTGTGGTCTTCACTGTCTAGGCAAACTTCTTAAGATTTTGTTAATATGATCACAGTTATCATAAGTTTTACCTAGGGATCTCAGGTTATTTATGATAGTTTGAAATCTACCAAACATAAGTTCAATAGTTTCATTATCTTTCATAGTAAATAGTTCATATTGTCTAACAAACAACCTTAGTTTAGTTCTTTTCACTTGTGAGGTTCCCTCATATACAACAGCCAGGGTATCCCACATCTTTTTAGCACTTCTCAAACTATGCACTTTTTCATATTCTGATTTAGACAAGGCACACATAATAGCATTTCGAGCATTAGAATTGAGCAGGTACCTTTGTTTGTGTGCTTCTATCCACTGACCTTTAGGTAACTCAATTCCATTTTGATCCAAGGGTAGATAGTGATGAGGATCAAGGAAGGCCTCCAAGAAGAGAAGGAAAACCTAAGGGGAAAAGCCCCTCAATTGGGCAAAAAAGACTTAAGAAGGAAAAAGCTAAAGGGAAAGATCATATGATTAGGCTAGGAATGTCTACAAGAGGAAAAGTAAAGAGACCTAAGGAGCCTTTAGAGGTGATCAACATACTACAAGATCAAGCCCAAGATGGTGTACTTGAATCAAGTAGAAGGCTCAACCCAAGGGATTTAATAATGCACCAACCATGGGCTTGCAATCTGAATTTTATTGCATTTTATTTAAATGTTTTTGGACCTATTTTAATTGTAATAAATGGGCTGATTTGATTTTAATTAGAAGCCCATTTTCTATTCCTAGTTTAGGTTTCTTTTAAGTTTAAAAAATAAATTGTAATTTGGGCCTTAAGCTTTCTTGGGCCTTTGCTTATGTTTTCTAGAATTAGGGTTAGACTCTTTAGAATAAACTTTATAAATAGAGATGTAATCCCTCTCATTTGACAGTGTTGAATAATATTGAGGTTTACTTATTTGTGAGTGCGAGTAGAGCGTTGGCTCCTCTTTTTGGTTCTTAGATTAGAACCTTATTGGTTCTTATCAAAGGTTTCCATACCTTTGTGGTGAATCTTCACTTGGCTTATCACTTTCTATAGAGTGTGGCGCCTTCTGCCATTTTATTTCCTTCCCATTTTCTTTATTTTATATCGTTTCCATTTTCTTGTCTTTTTCTATTTTGTATTGTTAATTCTCTTACTACTATTTTTCTGCGCCATTTATATTAATTCTCTTATCTGTTTGCACAAGTCTTATCTTCTACCTTTCTTCATTTTTTTTTTATTCCAATAATTCTTGTTACAAGATAGCCAACTCAAGAATGATCCGTAAAAACAATATGAATCTGAACTCGGATCATATCAGATAGTCACCTATTTCCACCACATCCCACATGTCGATGTGGCATGCGTCAAAGAATGCTATCATTCTTTGTTTCTAGTAATCATAATTTTGATCTTTGAAGAGCGGTGATCTGTTTATAGCTTGTCCTTCGTTATCCATGTATACTCAGGATCTTTTTCCCCCTGCATTGTTAAATGCTCAACCCCAAGAGATCGAGCTCTGATACCAATTGAAATAACAGGAATCGCACAAGAAAGGGGGGTTGAATTGTGCGATTGAAAAAACTTTTTAATCCATTTTTAAAACAAGTTCGAAAGGTAGTTAAAGAATCACTCAACCTTAAGCTACATTCAGTCCCTTCATCCAGAAGGTGTTCACTAACCAATCTTTGGTTATACAACAAGTATTCTTCACTGCCTCTTCAGGTTTTACAATGCAATCAACCTAGATTGCTTAACCACCCAAGTATTTTTTCTCATTAACCCTCTCCAGGCTTTCACAACAAAAAACAGATGTTTATAAGGTATTCAACTCACAATGTGAGAGTATGGAAGTTTAAGTACAGAATATAAAAACACTTCATAAAGTTTTCAAGATCGTCCAATGAGCTTCATAAAGCAATCGTTCTTTTTATCAATGTGTTGCACAACACTTTGTTCTTCTTTCTTGATATATATATATATATATATATATATATATATATATATATATAATATATATATATATATATGTATAGTCTTTAGAAGATAACAGCCGTTGAGAGGATCCAACCTCAGTCTTCGAGAAATATGCACGTGTATTGAGCTTTCAGAGGGGTTAGAAAAGTAACTTTAGTTCATGCACTAAAATGGAAAGTGCAGTACTACGTTGAAGGTATGCTTTTTTGATCATTCTTTATTCGGCTTGCTAGCTTGATAAGTTGATTTCCTTTTTCTGCAACACTGCGCTTATGCACTAGAATGTATTTGTCTTTCATTAAATGTTGAGATATTAGAACTTTAGATCTCTTAAATATGTAAAGCATTAATTGTGAATAGAACATGTGAGAGACGCATAGTCTAGACAAATTTTAAACCTTTAAACATTTGACGAGGGACTTACGCTTGGATAAACTTGAATATGAGGCTTAGCTTTAAACATATAGCCGTTAAGAGAGAGACTTACTTCTGGACGATCGTTATATATGAGTCTATTGGATGCTTGTTAAAATTGGTGCATTGGATGCCACGATTTTGGACGCTATAAAAACATTTTTACAATAGAGACGTAAAACTTAATAAGTTAGTTATTTTCAAAATTTTGAGGGACTAGATGCTTTATACGTCTTTAGTTCCAACATATAGCACTCACATTCAAAGGATGAAAATATGAAATGTTAGGTCTTCTACCTCTCTACAGTTCATAAGGAGTCTTATTTATCAATGGTCTCATCAATATTTTGTTTTGAACATAACATATTGTATTTATAGCTTCTGCCCAGAAGTACTTAGGAATTGAATTTTCATAGAGCATGGTTTTAGCCATCTCTTGTAGAGTTCTGTTTTTCCTTTCAGCTACCCCATTTTGTTGAGGTATTCTCGGTGAAGAGAAGTTATGGAAAATGTCATTCTTTTCACAAAAGAACTTGAACTCAACATTATCAAATTAGTTCCATGGTCACTTCGAATTGCAATTATACAATTTTTTTTTTTCATTTTGAACATGTTTATAGAATATTTCAAACACATTAAAAGACTTGTGTTTGTGGGTTAGGAAGTAAACCAATGTGTATCTAGAATAGTCATCTATAATAACAAATCCATATTTTTTGCCACTAAGACTGAGAGTTTTTATAGGACCAAACAAATCCATATGTAACAATTCTAAAGGTCTAGAGGTGGAAACAACATTTTTATATTTAAAAGAGGTTTTAATTTGCTTCCCTTTTGATATGATCTGGATTGGATTCATATTGTTTTTACGGATCGTCCTTAAGTTGGTTATCTTGTAACAAAAATTTTAGGAACAAGAAAATGAAGAAAGGTAGAAGATAAGACTTGCGCAAATAGATAAGAGAATTAAGGTAAATTGCACACAAAAAAAATAATAGCAAGAGAATTAATTATTGGAGTGTAGCAATATTGTCAACCAATTTGGATATTGATAATTCATATGCCCTCTTCCTAAACACATGATGCATCTAGTATCTCTACTTTTAAGTAAAAGAGTAGAGGTGGAAGGATTATCAGTAAAGATAGTACTCAAGGTTACTTTAGACTTTAAAGAGGAACCCTCCTTCTTTTGCTTGGTCTTCCAACTTGATTTTTCATGTCTCTCACTGTCATTTTTTTTCTATCTTTTTCTTTACTTCTTCTCTCATGACTTTTTCTTTTTCTCTCCAAGTTGTCAAACATCTTGTGAAAATTTTCCTTTTCCCTTTGAAAGATCCTCTTTAAATGCCTTGATAGGCCTTGAAGTTGGAGATCCATTTCCATAGCCACAATTCAAAGAAAAGAAATTAGTAGACATAAAAATGAAGGACCTCAACACTTTTCTCACGTGTTTTCGCTCTTTAAAATGATTTCATTCCTGTTTCACACAATTTGGCTTTTGATTAATAAAAATGCTCTTGCCTTTTACCACTCAAGTCCTCTTTTACAAGTTCTTAAATAGAACCCCTTATGCATATCAATTATCAAAAGCACATACAATTGTAAATGGATCTCACAAGTGTTATCACTAAGAAGTCCAAGAAAAGGGAAAACTCTAGACAAAACATAAAAGGGAATTTAAAAGAGAAACAAGAAAAGCTAATTTAGGAAAAGAAAAAAGAAGGTAAAACTCAAAAGGAATACAAGAAGACAAAAAGGAAACAGAAAAAATATGAGAATATAAGAATGTGCAATTTAAGGAATAGCACCAGTTATATGAATCCCACAATGGCAATCAAAATAAACTTCTTCAAGTGTAAGGGACAATCCTTTTTTTTTTGTTCTATTCTTCGGGATTTTTTTTTTTTTGGTTTATTCTTTAGGAGCAGATTTCTCCCTTTTTTTTTTTTTTACCCTTGTTTGTTTTTGCACTTGCAACAAATATTAATATGCCCAACAAAATAGCTTTCAAAATAAGGTGCAATTAATATACAAGGCAAGATTGCCAAAATTAAGGAGTTTAATTGTGCAAAAGTAAAATAATTAAATTGCACAGATAAAGACAATTATGACATAATTATAACAATTGTGATAATTATGACACAATTATGACAATTATTGCAATAATGATAATTAATGACAAAATGACGACAACTATGACAATTTCGCAATGGTGTAATAATGAACAAAGCACAAGAACAGTACCAACTCTAGGATCCGGGCTCTAGATACCACATGATATTATCCAGATTCGGATTCATACTATTTTTACGGATCATCCTTGAGTTGGCTATCTTGTAACAAGAATTATTGGAATAAAAAGAAAATGAAGAAAGGCAGAAGATAAGACTTGCGCAAACAGATAAGAGAATTAATGTAAATGGCGCAGAAAAATAGTAGTAAGAGAATTAACAATACAAAATAAAAAAAGACAAGAAAATGGAAACGATATAAAATAAAGAAAACGGGAAGGAAAGAAAATGGCAGAAGGCACCATACTCTATAGAGAGTGATAAGCCAAGCGAAGATTTGTCACAAAGGTATAGAAACCTTTGATAAGAACTAAGAAACTTTCTAATCTAAGAACCAAAAAGAGGAACCAACGCTCTACTCACACTCACAAGTGAGTAAACCTCAATATTATTCAACTCTCTCCCAAATGAGAGGATTACATATCTATATATAGAGTTTTATTCTAAGGAGTCTAACCCTAATTCTAGAAAACATAAGCAAAGGCCCAATAAAGCTTAACGCCCAAATTACAATTTATTTTTTAAACTTTAAAGAAACCTAAACTAGGAATAGAAAAATGGGCTTCTAATTAGAATCAAATCAGCCCATTTATTACAATTAAAATAGGTCCAAAAACATTTAAATAAAATGCAATAAAATTCAGATTGCAAGCCCATGGTTGGTGCATTATTAAATCCCTTGGGTTGGGTCTTCTACTTGATTCAAGTACACCATCTTGGGCTATCTTCTTCCACTCTGGGCTTGATCTTGTAATATGTTGATCACCTCTAAATGCTCCTTAGGTCTCTTTACTTTTCCTCTTGTAGGCATTCCTAGCCTAATCATATGATCTTTCCTTTTAGCTTTTTCCTTCTTAGGTATTTTTTGCCCAATTGAGGGGCTTTTCCCCTTAGGTTTTCCTTCTCTTCTTGGAGGCCTTCCTTGATCCTCATCACCTTTCTAACATGCTTCACAAAGAAGATGAGTCTTCCAAGAAATCTCAGGCAATTATTTTACTAAACCCTATTTATATAACTTTGAAATGTGTTTCAATTGATGTGCTTAAGCTTTTTGTGCCAAATCCATCTTTCATCTTCTTTGGTCATTAAACATGTGACATTTTGTTTCTTTAGATCCTTAAACTCGATCTAATAAAGATTGTTATGCCTCTTAGCAGTAAAAAGAATAGATTCATCATTTCATTTGACTATGCATGATTCCTTGTTAAGTGAGATGATGAACCCACTATCACAAAATTGATTTATGCTAAGTAGGTTATACTTCAGACCTTCAACACATAACACATTATTTATGGTAGGAAAAGGTGGCTTATCCACTTTACCTATACTAATGATTTTGCCTTTTCCATTTCCTCCAAACGAAACAATTCCTTGTGATTGGAGGTCTAGGAACATAAACCTTTCTCCCGTCATGTGACGTGAGCATCCACTATGCAGGTACCAGCATGAATCCCTCCTTTTTCCTATTAAGGATATCTACAATAGGAATGATTTAAGATTTTGGTACCCAAATACTCTTTGGTCCTTTTTATGTTAATCCCAACAATCTTATTTGTTCTTTGTTTTCTTTTGTGTTGACACCTTTGAGATGTATGTCCAGTTTTTTCACAAAAGTTGCAAAAGGTTAAATAAGATTTAGAAGACGATGGTTTAGAATCCTTGTCTTTTTCAAAACCTGTGCCAGATTTGTTAGATGGAGGCCTTTTGTGTTTCAAAATTAATTGTAATTTTGAAGACCCATCCATAAATTTAGCCAGATCTTGTTTCAGACTAATAACCTTTTTCTTTAGTCTGTCGACTTCAAATAATGTGAGTATTTTCAAGATCTGTGGCTTGACTCTTTTGCATATTCTTCAGATCTTTCTTGATTATTTCATTTTCTAACATAGCTTTTTTATATTTTTCTTTGTATTTCTTATACTCAAGGGAGATCATGTGAGAATTTGCAAGAAGAGTGTCATAAGACATCTCTTCATCAGACTCAGATTCATAACTATCAGACGAATATGAATTCATTTTAGAGATAAGTTTTACCTCAAGTATTACTTCTTCAGTATTTGCCATGAGATAAATGTTTGCTTTCTCTTCGTCTGAGCTGCTACTACTACTATCTAGATCTTCCCAGGTTGCTAGAAGATTCGTTTTCTTGTTTCTTTTTTCTTGTGTTCCACCCCCTTTTTAACTTGGGACACTTAGCCTTCATGTGTCCTAGTTTCTTGCACTCAAAGCATATAATTTCATTGTTTTCTACTTGTAGTGGCTTCTTGAATTTGTTATTTTTTTTTTCTGGAAGAATGCTTAAATCTTCCTTTCTTCTTGAGCATTTTTTTGAACTTTTTGGTCACAAAGGAAATCTCGTTGTCTATAAAGCAGCTTGGACTTTCGTCTGAACTTTCTGACTCAACAGACTGAACCTTTAGAGCTTTGTCCTTGGTTTTCATCTCTTTCTTTTCATCTACTCTTCAATTAGTTTCTCCAATCTTTAGAGCTATAGAGTCATTGCCTTTAATCTTATCTTTTTTGAAGAAATGGACCTCATGAACTCTTAGAGCTCTTAACAACTCATCAAGAGTTAAGGTCTTCATGTCTCTAGCTTCAATTATAGCCGTAGCTTTGGGTTCCCATATTTTTGGAAGGCTGTCCCAAATCTTGAGATTGTTTTGAGCTTTAGTGAACCCAACACCAAGACTGTTAAGTCCATTGAGAATTGTTTGAAATCTTCCAAACATCTTATCAATAGTTTCTGTCTCCTTCATGGTAAACATCTCATAGTGTCTTTGAAGAATTGTTGTTCTTCTTAGACTAACATCTTTAGTGCCTTCATGTGTAATGCGTATAGCATCCCACATCTCTTTTGTTGATCTATAGCTACAAAATTTGTTATATTCAGTTTAAGATAAGGCACAAGCTATAATAGACCTAGCCTTTGCATTCTGTTGAAGCATGTTGAAGTCATCTTAGTTGTATTCACTTTCTGGTTTTGTTACCATGAGATCCCTATGTGTTATGATTCTCTAGATGCTATAATGAGTGGATTTGATGTATATCTGTATTTTGTCTCTCTAGTAGGCATAATCTTCTCCATTGAAGGATGGAGGCCTTGACAAGGAGGCTCCTTCAAGGATGAATTGTTCTTCAAGGTTTGCCATATAGATCTTTTCCTCTATCACTTGTGAAGGTGCTCAACCCTTAAAGGCTGAGCTTTGATAGCAAACTGTAAATCCCAAGAATAACACAAGAAGGGGGTTGAATTGTGTTATTAATTTTTTTTCGCAAAACCTTTTCAAGAAGCGTTTCGTTTGAAGGACAAAAGATAAAAACTTTCAAAAAATGTTTGTAAAAACAAGGAGAAATTTTAAGCAAGAGAAACATAGAGATTTATATTGGTTCGTCTCACTCCAGAGACTACGTTCAGTTCTTGGTAATCAACCAAGTCCCACTATAACTTAAACAAGTTACAAGTATTCTTTTATCCAACCCTCTTCAGGCTCAACCCAAGTAGTCTTTCATTTACCTCTCCAAGCAAATACCCAAGTATTCTTTGATCCAAAGCCTCTTCAGGCTTCCACCAATTTCACAGAGAAATGGTTGAGGGCAACTTATTACACTAAGCTAGCATATTATTAAACGAATGTACATTGAAGCTCAGGAAAATGTTTACAAGCAAAAATATGTTCAAGATTACAGAGTTAGAGAGAAAGTTTGCCAAGAGTTTCACCCTTGGATTATGACTTATTCTTCTATTTATAGGGTTCTTCCAAAAGTGTCCGTTGTAAGTGCTTTTGGAGACATCCTTCATTTGACATTTTAAAAAGAAGAAAAGAGTCGTTGAAGCATTTAATGCTTTCACCAACCAGTTACTCTGATAAGATAAAGCAGTCTGCTTATCTAGCCTTTCTCGTACTCAATCTTGTTACAGTAGACATATTTGCTTTCTATACTGACATCTGTACTCACATTCCTTCTTTTAAGCGTAAAGTTGACTCTTATCGAGGATAGGTACGTAGATGTCTTCTTTTTTGAGAGGTTGTGCGCTTTTCAAGAAGATGCAAAAAAGTTCTCAAATAATAGACAAAAGTTTAGCACACACACACACACACACAAATATATATATATATTGTCTTAGGGAGCTAGTTTGCATACATCATTTGTGTAATAAGACGATAGTGAAAACATAAAAACATGTGGTCAGACGATTAAGCATAAGACTGTTTGTTATTATCAAAACAAAGTGAGGGTCATAAATTTGTCCTTTGTCTTAACAAAATGTGTATATAACTATATCTAAAAAGGGGGGGGGGGGGGGGGGGGGAGAAAATAGCAAAGGTGCAGTGGTCTTGTGGAGAATAAAAATAGAAAAAATCCAACAATATTGCACTCTTATGCCTAATATAGAATATCTAAATATAATATTATTGGATATTCCTCTTTTAAATAAAAATTAGACACTAATGCAATACAAGAGAGAGCAAGGTAATATAAATTTGCTGTCATATGAATTTATAGATACAAGAGAGAGTAAGGCAATACAAGGGAGATCTTCATATACACAAAAATCAGCAAAAAAATAAAAAAATACAGCATTAGATTTGCTGTCATCTCAATTTATAAATACAAGAGAGAATAAGGTAATACAAGAGAGATCTTCACAAACACTAAGATCAATAAAAAAAATTACAGCATTAGATTTGTTGTCATTTGAATTTACAACAAAAGATTACTGAGTTTTCTCTCTTTATAAAAACTTAATACACCAAAAAAGGTCTCTACGTAAAAACACAATACAGCAAGGTAGCAAATTTGCTGTCAGTAGCTTGAATGTAGATTAGGGATTGAAGACATGTCATCAAGAGGTGTCTACATAAAAAAAAAAAAAGCTAATCAACATCATCACAAATAAAAAAGAAAAATAACAAGTAATCATAGATAATATTACCATCAAAAGTTTAGCAAAACTAAATTGGTTTTCTAGTGTTGGAGGGGGCTCATTGTAAGATGGAGGTGCTAAATAATATATTCCATCAAGTTGATGACTTCTTAATTCTTTATCCTAAAATAAAAAAGGAAAATTAAAACAAGTGATAGTACAAGTATGGAATACTTGGTATACAAAATTGTCTTATATTACCTAAAATGCTTTAGTATATGGTTGTCCTCTAGTTAGAGCTTTTTTTCTTTATAATATGATCCTGATTGGATTCATATTGTTTTTATGGATCTTCTTTTGAGTTGATTATCTTGTTTAACATAATAGAGATGAAAAAACAAGATGAAATAGCACAAAGAGTAAAACTTGAAGCAATGGCACTAAAATTGAAAGAGAATGGAAAAACAAGCACATAAATAAAAAGTAAAAGATAAAAAAAAAAAGGAGATGGCAGAAGCCGCCACACTTTATAGAGAGTGATAAGTCTAGTGAAGATTTGCCACAAAGGTATGAAAACCTTTGATAAGAACCAAGAAGGTTCAATTTAAGAACCCAAAAGAGGCACATCTCTTAAACTCACAAAAAGAGTGAAATATAATCTTATTCAGAAATGTCAAAACAAAGGAAACATATCCCTATTTATAGGGAAAAGTAGCACCTCCCATCATCTACTATAAGTGGGCAGCAAGGTTAATAAGGAAGTAGTAGCTTGTGCTTGACTTAGTGTAATTTGGCCTAAGCCTAAAAAGGAGGTAGTGCTTAACCCTATTTTCTCTATGCGTGTAAATTAGCCCAAAACAATAGGCCCAATTACAAAATTATTCCAAATCAAGAAAATAAAAATAAAAGAAAAACCAAACTAAATACATAATAAAATAAAAAGACATGCCCCCACATTGGGCCCTTCATTAACTTAGATTACTTGGACCATCTTGAGTGCTTCTCCTTCTAGATTTGACTTAAGTGAGAGAAGGTTATTCAGTTCTTGATCTAAAACTTCCTTGTCCTTCTTTACTTTTGACCTTGTCATGGCCCCATAAAGTCCTTCTAGTGCATCTTCAAGCTTTGCTCCCTTTGGACCTCTAATTGGACCTTCTTGGTCTCCATCATTGCCTTCTTATTTGAAAGAATTCGTCCTCGAATTTGATCTTTCATCACCTTAATATGATCCTAATTAGGAGTTATATTGTTTTTGACAGATCGTCCTTGAGTTGGTTATCTTGGAAACAATAATTTAGAATAAAAATTAAGAAGAAAGGTCAAAGATGAGACTTGTGCAACAATTGATAGAGTTAAAGCAAATGGCACATAAAAAAAGGTAAGCAAAAGAATTAAAAAAGACAAAAAAGGAAAAAACAAGAAAATGGAAATGATAGATAAAATAAAGAAAACGAAATAGAAAGAAGATAGAAGAAGGTGCCACACTCTAGGAGAGTGATAAGCCAAGCGAGGATTCGCCACAAAGGTATGGAAATCTTTGATAAGAATCAAGACGGTTCAAACTAAGAACCCAAAAGAGGAGCCAATGCTCAACTCACACTCACAATGGAGTCAAAACTTCAATCTCATTCAACTTTTTCCAAATGAGAGGGATTACATCTCTATTTATAGAATTTATTCCAAGGTGCTACTCACACAAGGAGGCTAACCCTAATTATGAAGCAAAGAGACTAACCTTTAAGCCCAAAGAATAGGCCCAATTACAAAAATAAGTGAAACAGAAAACTAAAGGTCCAATTATGCAGTGATAGCTAATTAAAATCTTCCCCACATTAGGCTTTTCATCAACTTGGACTACTTGGATCAACTTAAGTGCTTCCCCTTCTAAATTTAACTTGATTGAGAATAAGTTGTTCAATTTTTTTTTTTTATCCAAAGTAGCTTCCTTAGCCTTCTTATTGAAATAGAAAAAGCACACAAGAAGGGGGGGGGGGGTTTGAATTATGTGTTTAAAACTTTTTCGAAACAAGCAAATAAGTAGGAAAAACGTTTTCAAGCTTAGGGATAAAGAGAAGGATAACATAGAAAGTTTTTATACTGGTTCACTCAACCTGAGTTACGTCCAGTCCCTTCACCCAGAAGGTGTTTACTAACCAACCTTAGGTTACAAGTATTGTTCGCAGCCTCTTCAGGCTTTACACAGCAATCACCCTAGATTGCTCAACCCAAGTATTCTTTTTCACTAAGCCTCTCCAGGCTTTCACAACACAGACAAGTATTTTTACAAGGATATCAACTCACGTAGTGAGGATTTGAAAGATAAAGCTCAAAATACTCTGAAAATCTTTACAAGACTTTTGCTATCGTCCACTAGACGCTTCTATCAAATGTACAAAAGTTTTATGTTCGCTAAGAATTTTTACACAAGGCACGTATATATCTTTTTTTGTTCTTCCTTGGTGCATATATATAATCTTCAAGGAAAAGATCTGTTGTAGAAGACTTTGACTTCATTATGCAAGGAGGGACGTATAAACTATGCTTTCAGAAAGATTAGGGTGGCAGCTTTTAGACTTGCACTAAAGAGGAAAGCGCAGGACTGTGTTGGCAATCTGCTTTTCTAAACATTCTTCATTTGGCATGGCAGCTTGATAAGTTGACTTGCTTTATCTGTTTTGCTACACCGTTGCACTAGAAAGAATCTAATTACATTTAATGCTTCAAACAATTTGAACGTTAGATCATAAGAGTGGTAATGTGTTAGTTTTGAGGAAAATTATCATAAGTAAATTGGACGTTCCAATAAAACTTAGCCATTTGAATATTTGTTGTTGGAAGCTTGCATCAGATATTTGAATTTGTTCTTTGAACGGTCATCTTAAGTAGTTCACTGGACGGTCTTCTTTAACATGTCTATTGGACGGTCTTCTTTGACACGTCTACTAGACGATCTTCTTTGACACATCTATTGGACAATCCACAAAGAGGAGCTTGTTTGCTATAACAAGGTTAGTCCTTTGGCAGAAACTTGAACATTTATAAGTTTGTTATCTTCAAAACTTTAAGGGTTTAGACGCTTCTACGTCTTTGGTTCCAATAATCTCCCTCTTTTTGATGATGACAAACCTTATTAATTTTTAAGTTTTTGCTAGAATATAAAAGGACGCATAAAGGAGTTTTCAAAAGACTTACTATGCTCCCCCTAAGTCTGATATTCCAAGTTTTGTATTCTTTGAGACACAAGATATATTAGTTTAAATCCATATGGAATAACGTTCAAAGTATCAAGCATATTATATCTAACAATTATAGGATTTAATATAGGTAGAGTAACACTTGTAGTATATCAAATCAACTATGTGTTTTATTAAGCTGTACAGAGCATAAATTTGAAAAGAAATAACAAAAGCAGGGATAAAAAAAATGCGACAAAGGCAAAAACAGAATGTTTTCTCCCCCTTTTGTCATTAGCAAAAAGTAGACAAAAAAGAAAAGGGAGGCGTCATCACTGTCATTATGGCGACGGCGAAGGAAGAGGTGGGGAAGGTTGAGAAGGATGTAGAAGGGCTTGTTGGTTTTGGAGAATTTGGTGAAGATGGGTTGAAGTTGGGTGGCAACGTATTGTTGAATAGCAGGGTCAATAGAGGGAATGGGTAAAGGGGTAGAAGAAGAGATAGGAAGGCTTGTGTAGGCTTGGGAGCCAGGAGTAGGCGGTGATGGAGGTGTAAGTGACGGTGGTTGGGAAGGAGTAGGTGGAAGAGCTTCAGAGAGGGGGGGGGGGGGAGGTGCTTCTAGAAATTTTAAGTGTTGTACTGCGAGTTGGTAAGGACGTGGAGTGGTCCAAGGGTAAGGCGGTTCAAAGTTGTTTGGGTGAGTAAGAGCAGCAATCATGGTGCACATAATAGAAGTTTCTGTACCAAGGAGTGGACACTCGTCCGATGGATGGACAAAGGCAGCTGAAGTGTCGGAAAAGTGAAAGACATAAGTTGGATGCTGCTTGAATTCATAGTGCGTTGCAATTGGGATATTGGCCTTGTCGTTTGCTGAAATGCCACTACTGGACACTTCTTGTTCGCATATGGACATATGTTGGTGCCAGAAGCATTCAGCATCGGGCTCGTCCAAGTCTGTATGAAGACACTGAGCTAGGAACCATTCACAGGAATGGGTTGGATATTATTGAAATTCAGCTTTGGACAGTAAAGGCAAGGATGGTGCCTTGGTCAGAATCTTCTTCTTTTTGCGGTTGTCATCTATGATTGACAGTCTTAGGCAAACACGATCTGGTTGGATGCGGATGGATGTGGAAGGTCGGATGTGTTGGGATGGGGGAATGAAGAGTTGATACTTCAAAGTAGCGGAACCTTTGAGAGTGTTGCAAAACATATGCTCAAAGGCAGATGAAAAGAATCCATGATCTTCCAAATCTATAGACCTAAACTTCAAATCAGCAAGCCTTAAATGGATGGTCCGCTCATCCCTTGGTCGTCTTGTTTGTAGAGCTTGCTTGGTGTCATCCACTAGAGGTACTCTATGTTAAAGTACTCTAGGAGGATAAGCATTGAGGTACAAAGCTCGTACAATTCTAGGATACCTCCATCTGATAAACCACTTGAGCGGTAAAAGTTCGATAGCTCTAGGAGGCAGTGCCAGATAATCTTCCAATGGTTGATGGACATAGTCTTCCATGTATATGTCCACATCAATCGGAGAGTAATCAAAACTGAATTCAGGTTCAGGGAGCTCTGGATGCAAAATGATAACATTGTCGTCCAGGAGGTTTTAAGAGTTTCCTTCAACAAAAAGTAGAGGCCATTTCTGTTTGGTTTTAGTCAAGGTTTCTGAGGGGGTGGAAGATGTAGGAATGGAAATGATGGTTGAGGAGGAAGGTGATTTAGTAGGTTTGATGGAGAGATGTGTCTTAGATATGCTGGGGGTGGGGATGGTGTAGGTATAACCTTCATTACCAGGCAGCAACATGTCTGGTTCAGGTGTGGCTTGTGTGTCGGCTTGTGTTTGGGTAAGAGGTTCAGAAGGTTCAACAATAATTAATTCAACAAAGTTGCTAACAGGTTCATCAGTAGTAGAAGAGGAAAGCTTACTTCTCTTAGACTGTGCTTCCCCTAGTGGTGTTTCTGTTGGTCGTTTGGATAGGATGGAAGTGGTTGATTGTTGGCAGGTGAAGGTTGTGGTTCAACAGGAACGGCAACCATAGCAGCTTTCTACTTCTTGATAAGCTCACCAATGGGCTTATCATCTTCAGCATCAGAAGCGACAATTAAGCATCTCTTAGCAGGGACTATTGTTGGAGCATAAGAAGGAGTAGAAGCAGCGATAGGAGCAGCTACAAGAGGAGCAGATGAGCTGAAGGTCGTTGGGTCTTGGACCTTGTAACTCTGGTTGCTTGCGTCTTGGATGACCTCCTCCTGGTGGACAGTCTGGCAGTAATAGGATTCACAAATAGTGCCTCATCGTCCATTAGCTCAGCATGCTAGACGCTTGGCTCTACTGTCTGCAGAGGTGCCATCTCAATAACTTTTTCTTTAACGTCCACTAATTTGGATGTAGTCTCCAAAGGCTTCAACACGAACCCAGCCTTCATCTGTGCAACATTGTTGCGTCCAAATGGAAATTGGGTGAATTTATGGCCACCACCCAAAATCTGAATCTGGTTTTGCTCTCCAAGAGATAAAGCAAAGAAAGCATGAAACACTTGTTGTTGCCAAAAAAGTCTATTAAGGAGAGCGGTGTAGGCGATTTGGTCGCGCTCTCTGCGTCCTCTCATGGTCCTGAAGATGTTGCTCAAGATGAGGTGCGATAGGTTGAACTGTTGGCCTATGATCATGTGGAACAGTGCGAACCTATGCAGGAAGGTAACGTTGTCCTTCAATCTAGCCTTGTGAAGAATTCCCTTATTCAAAAACTGTTGGAATATCTTCCCCTCTTTTGTCAACTTGTTGTATTCTATTGGCCCTTTGCCTTCTAGACCTATTAGAGCAGCGTCTACCGTGTCATGTCCTCCAAAATTGCCTTCCCAGCCATTCTTGATGTAGGACCCAACCCGCTCATAGCCAATGGTTTGGGCAATAGAGTTGAGGTCCAATGTGACCTTAAGTCCCAGAGCAATTCCAATGATGTCCGTATTTGAGAAAACAACAGAGTTCCAGAACTGTTGGATGAGTTCTGGGTATATGATCTCGTTCAAGGGGAAGTAGTTGAGAATTCCACATCTGAGCAAGTTGTCCTTTACATTCACACCCATGTCTTCCAGAGCTTGGATATCGAAACGGCTTTCGATAAGAACAACAGCGTTATCTAGGCTCTCCACACGAGCCACGGCCTTTGCAACAGGACCAGCCTTTTCGGTTGCCATATTTGAGAGCTTGAAAGATTGTTAGGGTTTGAGAGGTTTCGAGAGAGAAATAGTTTAGGTGGATTTGAGAAGAGGTGAGTGTTTGGTTTAAGTTTGAGTGTATATGAAGAAACTGAAGAGTTTTGCTTTTGGCGGTTCTTTTAATTTCAAAGGGAGAGGTGATGTGTAATAAATGCTGCATCAGGCGCTTACATTTCTCGAGGTTGGTTATACGGCGCATGAGTGACTCAGACAAGAATAAGGCATTTATTTCAAATCATTTTCAGAGAAAACATAATTAAGTGCGGATAAGGATTTTTATGCACACATAAATGTAAGTTGTTATGGAATGCGAAAAGCTATGCAAGTGGACGATGAAATATTGGACGCTACAAAACATTGGACGTTCACATCCTTGGACGGTTAAGGCATGTTGAATAAACTATTCATTTATAAATTCCATACCAAGAAGATCTTGAATATAGATGAGTTTATCTTTAGGAAGGGGTTTTGTAAATATGTCGGCCAATTGATTTTCAGTGTTAATAAACTGAATATCGACAACTCCCTTTTAAACATAATCTCTTATAAAATGATGTTTTATTTCAATGTGCTTTGCCTAAGAATACAAAATAGGATTTTTAGTCAAATTTATAGCAGCAGTATTATCACAAAAGATAGGGATGTTACTCTCGTAGATGCTGTAGTCTTCTAACTAATGCTTGATCCATAAAATTTGTGAGGAACAAGATGCGGCTGAGATATATTTTGCTTCCGCTGTGGATAGGGCAATCGTCCCTTGTCTTTTGCTAGTCCAGGAGACTAAATTCCCACCAATGAGGTGACATCCTCCACTGGTGCTTTTGCGTTTTATTCTGTCTCTGGCATAGTCAGCATCACAAAATCCAACTAACTTGTAATCTTTGTTTGACTTAAAATATAAACCAAGATTAGTGGTTCTTTTTAAGTATCTAAAGATTCTTTTTACTGTTGTTAGATGAGTTTCTCTAGGGTCAGACTGAAAATGAGCACATAAGTATACATTGAACATAATGTCAGGTCTGGATGTTGTGAGATATAAGAAAGCCCCAATCATACCTCTGAATGTAGTTTGGTCTAGCTTTTTAGACCCGTTGTCCAGGCTAAGTACTAACAATGGATGCATAGGTGTACTCATTTCCTTGGCATCGTCCATCTTGTACTTCTTGAGAAATTCGTTAACATATTTTGTTTGATGTATGAATATGCCATTTGCAGTCTACTTTACTTGCAATCCTAGGAAGAATTTTAGTTCTCCCATCATACTCATCTCGAATTTTGCTGTCATAATCTTAGAAAAATCCTTGCATAAAACGTCATTAGTAGCACCAAATATAATATCGTCTACGTATATTTGTACAATAATAAAGTGTGATTTGACGTCTTTGCGAAAGAGAGTGGTGTCTACTTTTCCTCGAGTAAAACCATTTCTAAAAGAAAAGAACTTAGCTTTTCATACCAAGCTCTTGGAGCTTGTTTAAGTCCATACAAAGCCTTTTTGAGTTTCAAAACATGTTTTGGAAAAGTATCACACTCTAGGAGGTTGTTTCACATAGACTTTCTCGTTTATTATGCCATTTAAGAATGCACTTTTTATGTCCATTTGATAGAGCTTCATATTACTATGAGAAGCAAATGAAAGTAAGATAGGAATGGCTTCTAATCTACCTACTGGTGCAAAGGTTTCGGTAAAGTCTATACCTTCTTGTTAAGAGTAGCCTTACAAGTCTCGCTTTATTTCTTACCACTTTGCAAGCTTCATCTAGCTTGTTGCGAAACATCCACTTTGTTCCAATGATAGACTTGTCCTTAGGTGCAGGAACCAACATCCAGACATCATTCCGTTCGAATTGACTAAGTTCGTCCGTCATGGCGCTGATCCAACCATCATCTAAGAGAGCTTCGTCCACTGTTTTTGGTTCCAGTTGAGAAATCAAAGAAGTTTGAGCTTGCTCCTTGAAGGTCAATCTCATCCTGACATGATCTTGAACGTTTCCGAGAATTTGATTATGTGGATGATATGTCCTCATTTGCCAAGAATGTCCAGTTGGTTCCTTTTCTTCTATTTTTGGATCGTCCATCTAATCTCTAGACGCTGAAGGTCTGGCATCTTCTAGCTTCATATCTACAAATGAATCGTCTAGCTCTGATATTTCTTTATCAGGCTTACTGTCATTGTAATTAACATGGATGGCTTCTTCAATTGTTAAGGTTCTAGAGTTGTAAACTTTATAGGCCTTGGATGTTTCAAAATAGCCTAACAGTATTCCATCATCACACTTAGAATCAAACTTTCCAAGATTGTCCTTAGTGTTTAAGATAAAACATTGACATCCAAAGGGATGAAGATATGATATGTTGGGCATTCGACCTTTCCACAATTCATAAGGAGTCTTTTTCAAAATAGGTCTTATATAAATTCTATTTTGTAAATAACATGCCGTGTTTACTGCTTCAGCCTTAAAGTGTTTAAGAGTGGAGTTATCATTTATCATGGTTCTAGCCATTTCTTGTAATGACCTATTCTTTCTCTCTACTACACCATTTTGTTATGCTGTTCATGGTACAGAGAAGTTGTGGAGAATTCTATTCTCCTCACAGAACCCTTGAAAACTTTCGTTTTTGAACTCCCTTCCGTGATCACTTCTGATTGACGCTATGCAAACACCTTTTTCATTTTGAATTCTTTTGCAAAAGATTGAAAAGATCTTATAAGACTTATCCTTGTGTTTTAAGAACATAACCCATGTCCATCTAAAGTAGTCATCCACTACGACTAGTCCATATCGTTTTCCGCTAAGGGAAGCTGTTCTAGTTGGACCAAATAAATCAATATGTAGTAGCTCAAGAGGTCTAGTTATGGAAACAATATTTTTTGATTCAAAAGAGCTTTTTACTTGTTTCCGTTTTTTACATGCATCACCAAGAACATCCAACTTGTAAGCAAGATTTGGAAGTCCTCTTATGAGATTATGCTTATTTAGCTTTGAGATTAGTCTCAAGTTTGCATGTCCAAGCTTCTTATGCCAAGTCCATTGATTCTCTTTGATGGATACTAGACACGATACATTTTGATTTGTGAGGTCATTAAGATCAATCTTATAAAGATTGCTTTGCCTCTTAGCAGAGAATAATATGGATCCATCTAGATTCCTAACAATACATTTTTCTTTGTCAAATGAGACATTGTATCCACTGTCACATAATTGACTTATGCTCAGTAGATTGTGTCTGAGTCCTTCAACATATAAATCATTTTCAATGGAAGGGAAGGAATGCTTACCGATTGTTCCTATACTTGTGATCTTTCCCTTTTGCTTTCCTCCAAAGGTGACCCATCCACCATTCTTGGGTTATAGGCTTTGGAACATACACCTTTCTCACGTCATGTGTCGTGAGCAACCACTATTCAGGTACCATGACTGGGGTTTTCTTTCGGTTGTCAAGCAAATCTCCAAGAGGGATGATCATAGACTTAGGTACCCAAATGGACTTGGGTCCTTTTCTATTAGTTCTGAAGGCATTGGACACCTTCTTTGTTGGACTGATATCTACATTTTGTTGATTCATGTCCATTCTTTCCACATATTTTACAAAAGGTTATGTTTTTACTAGGTTTGTAATTTTCTTTCTTAACAAAACCAAGTTCAGATTTGTCACGAGGACTTCTTCTATAAGATAGAATCTTATTTAGGTTCTCTGTTCTGCTGACAAATCTGGACAAACTTTCTTTCAGATGAGTAACTTCTCTTTGAAGTTTTAAGACTTCATGAGAAGGTGTCTCTTCTGAATGTTCTTTGTTTTTAAAAGCTCATTTTCTTTTAAAACTTCTTTGTGCTTTTCTTTGAGCAAATTGAATTCCTTTGTTAGTTTAGAAAATTTCCCTTTTAGTTCTTTATACCCCATTGAGAGAGTTGAGGAATTAGCAAGCAAATCATTATAGGCTTCTTGTAAAAAGATTGTCATTGAAGTTTACCTCTTCGTCTTGCTCATTGTCTGAGCTATCAGAGCTGGTCTCCGCCATGAGACATAGGTTGGCTTCTTCTTCTCCTTCATCTTCTAATGAAGATAGGTCCATGTCTTCCTAAGTAGCCATGAGACCCTTTTTCTTGAAGAACGTCTTCTTTTTGTCCTTCTATAGGCTAGGACATTCAGCCCTGAAATGTCCAGGCTTCTTACATTTATAACATACTGAAGGACTATTTTCTTTTGGTGCCTTGTTAAACTTCTTTGTGAAGTTTTTGGCTCTAGATCCTCCTTTCTTCCTCCACATAGCCTGTATTTTTCTAGAGATGAAGGATATCTCATCTTCATTAGAGTCGTCCTTTTTGGACTCTTCCTTAGAGGATTCTTCCACGTTTAGTGCTTTGGACAATGATCCTCTGGATGGACGCTGGACACTTAGAGTGATGGACTTTTTCTTTTGTCCTTCGTCTTGCTTCAGCTCTAGTTCATGGACTTTAAGAGTTCCAAGTAACTATTCCATTGAGAGTGTTATTAGATCCTTGAAAGCTCTTAAAGTTGTAACCTGTGGTCTCCTTGGAAGCTCTTAAGATTTTGTCAATGTGATCATAATTTGTCATAGGTTTTGCCTAAGGATCTCAGGTTATTTATTATGGTCTGAAATCTACCAAACATGAGTTCGATAGTTTCATTTTCTTCCATAGTAAAGAGTTCATATTGTCTTACTAGTAAGCTCAACTTAGACCTCTTTACTTATGAAGTCCCCTCGTAGGCAAGAGCGAGGGTGTCCCACATTTTCTTAGCACTTTTTAAACTGTGCACCTTTTCATATTCAGATTCAGATAAGGCGCACATCATAGCATTTCTAGCTTTTGAGTTTAGAAGATACCTCTGCCTGTGAGTTTTTGTCCATTGACTTCTTGGCAGCTCCATTCCTTCTTGGTCAAGGGGCAGATAATCGTCAGTTTCTACTACGTCCCACATGTCTATGTGACATGCATCAAAGAATGCTATCATTCTTTGCTTCCAATAATTGTAGTTCTGACCTTTAAAGAGAGGTGGTCTGTTAATGGCTTGTCCCTCGTTTTCCATGAGTGATCAGGATCGTTTTACCCCTGCAATGTTAAATGCTCAATTCCAAGAAGTTGAGCTCTAATACCAATTGAAATAGAAAAAGTGCACAAGAAGGGGGGGGTTGAATTGTGCGTTTAAAACTTTTTCGAAACAAGTAAATAAGTATGAAAAACGTTTTCAAGCTTAGGGATAGAGAGAAGGACAACACAGAATGTTTTTATACTGGTTCACTCAACTTGACCTACGTCCAGTCCCTTCACCAAAAAGGTGTTTACTAACCAACCTTAGGTTACAAGTATTGTTCGCGGCCTCTTCAGGCTTTACACACAATCACCCTAAATTGCTCAACCCAAGTATTCTTTTTCACTAAGCCTCTCTAGGCTTTCACAATATAGACAAGTATTTTTACAAGGATATCAATTCATGTAGTGAGGATTTGAAAGATAAAGCTCAAAACACTTCGAAAATCTTTACAAGATTTATGTTATCGTCCACTGGACGCTTCTATCAAATGTACAGAAGTTTTTATGTTCGCTGAGAATTTTTACACAAGGCACGTATATATCTTTTTTTGTTCTTCCTTGGTGCATATATATAATCTTCAGGGAAAAGATCCGTTGTAGAAGACTTTGACTTCATTATGCAAGGAGGGACGTGTAAACTATGCTTTCAGAAAGATCAGGGTGGCAGCTTTTAGACTTGCACTAAAGAGGAAAGCGTAGGACTGTACTGGCAATCTGCTTTTCTGAACATTCTTCATTTGGCATGGCAGCTTGATAAGTTGACTTGCTTTATCTGTTTTGCTGCGCCGTTGCACTAGAAAGAATATGATTACATTTAATACTTCAAACAATTTGAACGTTAGATCATAAGAGTGATAATGTGGTAGTTTTGAGGAAAATTATCATAAGTAAATTGGACGTTCCAATAAAACTTAGCCATTTGAATATTTGTCGTTGGAAGCTTGCATCAGATATTTGAATTTGTTCTTTGGACGGTCATCTTAAGTAGTTCACTAGACGGTCCTTTTATAGCGAGTCTTTTGGACGATCTTCTTTAACACGTCTATTGGACAGTCTTTTTTGACAGGTCTACTAGACGATCTTCTTTGACACGTCTATTGGATGATCCACAAAGAGGAGCTTGTTTGCTGTAACAAAGTTAGTCCTTTGGCAGAAACTTGAACATTTATAAGTTTGTTATCTTCAAAACTTTGAGGGTTTAGACGCTTCTACGTCTTTGGTTCCAACACTTATCTCTTAATCTTGTCATGGTTCCCTAAGTCCTTGTAGTTCTTCTTCAAGCTTTCCTCTACTTTGGGCCTTCGAGGTTTCCATCAACTTGAGCCTCCTAGGTTTTCATCACACCTACATCAAAATGACTTAAGTCAGCCACATTGAATGTTGCACTAACCCCATACTCACTTGGTAAGTCAATTTTGTAGGCGTTGTCATTGATCTTTTTTAAGACTTGGAAAGGTCTATTCCCTCTAGGTAAGAGCTTAGATTTCCTTTGCATTGGAAACCTTTCCTTTTTCATTTACACCCACACCCAATCTCTGAGTTCAAATATAACTTGCTTTCTTCCCTTCTTGGCTTGTCTAGCATATTGCTCCATCTTCTTTTCAATTTGGACCTTGACTTGTTCATGGAGCTTCCTCACATATTCAGCTTTAGCCTTCCCATCCTTATGAACCAAAGAAGAGATGTTAGGTAGAGGTAATAAATCAAGAGGAGTAAGGAGATTAAAACCATACACAATTTCAAAAAGGGATAAATTAGTAGTAGCATTCTTCCCAAGTTTTGATGTTCCTCTTGATGATTGATCAAAGCAAGGTTGCAAAGGTCTTATTCACCACCTCCGTCTGCCCATCTGTTTGTGGTTGACAAGTGGTAGAGAAAAGAAGCTTGGTCCTAAAGTTCCCCCATAAGGTCCTCCAAAAGTGACTTGGAAACTTTGAGTCACAATTCGAGACTATGCTTTTAGGCATTTCGTGAAGCGTTACCACTTCCTTGAAGAAAAGTCTACCACATGAATGGCATCATCTACCTTGTCACAAGGGATAAAGTAGGCCATTCTAGAGAATCTATCGACCACCACAAAAATGGAGTTGCTCCCCTTCTTGGAATGAGGCAACCCTAGCACAAAATCTATAGCCAAGTCAGTCCAAGGGGAATTAAGAATGGGTAGGGAAGTATAAAGACCATGAGGCATTACCTTTGATTTTGCTCTTTTACATACAATGCACTTCCCACAAAGTTTATGCACATCATGCTTATGCCAGGCCAATAAAAATGCTCATGCAACACATCTAAAGTATTTTGTATCCCAAAATGCCCCTTTAAACCCCCCTCATGAGCTTCCTTAAGCAATTATTCACGCAAAGAGCTCTTAAGTACACACAAGCATTTTTCTTTGAACAAGTAACCATCTTGCCTAAAGAACCCCTCATGCTCTACTTTCTCACATGTAGCATACATTTTAGAGAAATCATCATCATGCATATACAATTCCTTGATGTGTTCAAAACCAAGCATCTTAGTTTCAAGATTAGCTAGTAAAGTATACCTTCTAAAAAGTGCATTAGCCACTACATTTACCTTTCCTTGCTTGTGTTTGATCACATAAGGAAATTGTTCAAGGTATTCAACCCACTTGGCATGCCTTTTATTGAGCTTACCTTGCCCTTTTAAGTACTTTAGTGACTGATGATCACTATGGATTACAAATTCTTTTGGCAAGAGGTAATGTTGCCAAGTGTGTAATGCTCTTATGAATGCATACAATTCCTTATCATAGGTGGAATATATTTAAGATTGAACCATGCAATTTTTCACTAAAGTATGTAATTGGATGACCTTCTTGCAATAAAACAACCACAATCCCTACATTTGATGCATCACATTCAAGTTTAATGGACTTAGAAAAATTAGGCAAGCAAGTATGGGTGCATTAGTGAGCCTATCCTACAGTGTGTTAAAGCTTCTTTCTTGCACTTCCCCCACTTAAAACTCACATTTTTCTTTACTATCTCATTTAAGGGTGCGGCTATGGTGCTAAAGTCTTTTACAAACCTCCTATAAAAGCTAGCTAACCCATGAAAGCTTCTCACTTCACTTATTGACTGAGGGGTAAGCCACTCCTTAATAGCTCTTATCTTTTCCTCATCCACTTGCACTCCCGTAGCACTCACAACAAAGCCTAGGAAAACTACATGGTCGATGCAAAAAACACACTTCTCTAAGTTAGCATACAATTTTTCCTTTCTAAGCACACTTAATACGACCCTAAGGTGTTCAAGGTGCTCTTCTAAGGTTATGCTATAGATTAATATGTCATCAAAGTATACCACTACAAACTTTTCTAGAAACTCTCTCAGCACATGGTTCATCAACCTCATAAAGGTACTAGGCATATTTGTAAGCCCGAAGGGCATCACTAACCACTCATACAATCCATATTTAGTTTTAAAGGCTGTTTTCCACTCATCCCCTTCTCTTATCCTAATTAATGGTACCCACTTTTTAAATCAACTTTAGAAAAGTAACATGCACCATGCAATTCATCAAGTAAATCATTTAGCCTAGGGATGGGATGCCTATATTTGACAGTTATATTATTTACAGCTCTACAATTAGTACACATTCTCTAAGAACTGTCCTTTTTAGGGACAAGGATGACAGGCACAACACAAGGACTTAAACTTGCCCTTACCCATCCTTTTTGCAATAGCTCTTCCACTTATTTCTAAATCTCTTTAGTCTCTTGAGGATTTGTCCTATAAGCGGGCCTATTGGGCAAAGAGGCTCTCAAAATGAAGTCCATTTGGAACTCAATTCCTCTCAAAGGAGGTAGTTCGGGAGGGACACTTTTTGGAAAGACATCTTCAAATTCCTTCAAAAGAGAATCAATTTCACTAGGAAGGGCTTTAGAGTTAGAGTTTAAGTACAAGTCCTTGTACAAACAAATATACATCTCTTGCTTTGCAAGGCAAGCTCTCTTAATTTCACTTTTCCTAGCAAATAAATTTTCTTTGTCTTTATTCTTCTCCTGCCCCTTTGACTTTTCCTTCATGTCCTTCTTCTCTAGCTCCCTCTTTAGCTTTAGGGTTAGTTGGTCTTCACAAACCTCCTTAGAAGTGAGGGGTATAAGCATGATCTTTAAGGAATCATGAATAAAATAGTACTTGTTAGAAAAACCATCATGAAGAACATGTTTATCAAATTGTCAAAGCCTTCCAAGTAGAATATGACCGGCCTCCACAGGAACAACATCACACAAAACATCATCGTTATATTTACCAATTGAAAAGCTTATCGATACTTGTTGATTCACTAACAACTCGTCACTCTCACTTAGCCATTGAAGCTTGTAGGGTCGTGGGTGAGGTGTAGTTTTGAGGTTAAGTGTACTTACCAAACAAGTTCTCGCCACATTGTGCAACCTCCCCCATCAATAATCAATGAGCACACTTTGCCTTGAATGTTGCATCTTGTGTGGAAGATGTTCTCCCTTTGTGATATGATCCCGAATTCGGATTCATATTGTTTTTACGGATCATCCTTGAGTTGGCTATCTTGTAACAAGAGTTATAGAAACAAAAGAAAAGAAGTAAAGTTTGAAGTAATGACACTAAAATTGAAAAGAGAATGGAAAAGAAATGACAAGTATATGAATAAAAAATAAAAAGACGGGAAAAGGAAAGGAGTTGGCAGAAGGCGCCACACACTATAGAGAGTGATAAGCCAAGCGAAGATTCGCCATAAAGGTAGAGAAACCTTTGATAAGAACCAAGAAAGGTTCAATCTAAGAACCCCAAAGAGGAGCCAATGCTCTACTCACACTCACAAATGAGTAAACCTCAATATTATTCAACTTTGTCAAATGAGAGGGATTACATCTCTATTTATAGAGTTTATTCTAAGGAGGCTAACCCTAATTCTAAAGAAACATAAGCAAAGGCCCAATAAAGATTAAGGCCCAAATTACAACTTATTTTTAAACTTAAAAGAAACCTAAACTAGGAATAGAAAATGGGCTTCTAATTAGAATCAAATCAGCCCATTTATTACAATTAAAATAGGTCCAAAAAAATTTAAATAAAATGCAATAAAATTCATATTGCAAGCCCATGGTTGGTGCATTATTAAATCCCTTGGGTTAGGCCTTCTACTTGATTCAAGTACACCATCTTGGGCTATCTTCTTCCACTCTGGGCTTGATCTTGTAGTATGTTGATCACCTCTAAATGCTCCTTAGGTCTCTTTACTTTTCCTCTTGTAGGCATTCCTAGCCCAATCATATGATCTTTCCCTTTAGCTTTTTCCTTCTTAGGTCTTTTTTGCCCAATTGAGGGGCTTTTCCCCTTAGGTTTTCCTTCTCTTCTTGGAGGCCTTCCTTGATCCTCATCACTTTGGCTTTGGTCCTTTGCCATGACTTGATTACCTAAGAGTCTCCTTACCATTAACAAGTCCCCATCAAAAGCATAGGCTTCACATTCTTCACCTTCACTTGAGAGTAGGGAATTTGAACATGAGTCACTAAAGAGGTGTCCATTCTCCCTTATCACCATTACCCTCTTGTTTAGGCATTGAGAAGCTATGTATCCACTTCCCAAGCACTTGAAACACTTAATGTTCCTACTTTTAGAAAAAGAAGAAGAATCATTAGTCGAAGGAAACTTATTAGAGCGCTTAGAAACCATATCTTCCTTGAGATGTGTAGGGGATCCTTCCTTTAGTTGTTTGTCTTTCCAAGTGGAAAACTTAGAGTCATAAGAGGACTTCTTCCATGCACCTTTTCTTTTGAGTTGTTGCTCCACCTTTATGGCTTGATGCACTAAGTCATCAAGTTCTTCATAGTTTTGCAAATCAACAATGTCTCCTATCTCACGATTTAGACCATGAAGGAAACATGCTATGGTAGCCTCCCTTTCTTCATTAACATTGGCCCTTATCATGGCCACTTCCATCTCTTTGAAATACTCATCAACACACTGACTTCCTTGGGTAAGCCTTTGTAGTATGTTGTGCAACTCCCTATAGTACCATGAAGGTACGAATCTCTTTCTCATTGAACTTTTCATCTCCTCCCAAGTATCTATGGGGTGCTCCCTATTTTTTTCCCTTCTCCTTTTGCACTTGGCCCCACCAAATTAAGGCATAGTCAGAAAATTCAAGGGCAGTCACCTTTACCTTCCTCTCTTCATTATAACAGTGGTAGGAAAATATTTGTTCAACTTTGGTTTCCCACTCAAAATAGGCCTCGGGATCATTCTTTCCTTGGAAAGAAGGGACTAGGGTCTTTACTCCTCGTAACTCTCCTCCTTTTTCATCACTCTTATACGTTCTATGTCTCATTTCATAACTTCTTTCACTCCTCCCATATCTCTTTTTCCTTTCATGGTTTCTCCTATCCCTCCTTTCTCTACCCGAATTGTAGGAATCTTCATCCTTATGCGAGACCTCATGTTGAGAGTCTCTCCTCCTTTCATTATCCAACCTTGTGTTAATCTCCACCTTAAACTTCTCTAGCTCTCTTGTTAAGGTGTGCATTAAGGTTGTTGTGCTAGGGGACGAGGGTGTACTTCCTCTTCTCATCTTTTAGAAAAATGTGGTAAGATAGAGTTTATTTTAAGATTAAAGGACCTCACCACTCTTCTCATGTGTTTACACTCTTTGAGATGAGTCCACTCGTGTTTCTCTCAAAAATTAGCTTTTGATTTTTAATTGAAAATGCTCTTACCTTTTACCACTCAAGTCCTCTTTTTAAGTACTTAAATAAAACCCAAGCATGCATCAATTATCAAAAGCATATACAATTGTAACAAGCCTCACAAAAGTTATCACTCAAAAGTCGTGAAAAGGGAAAACTATAGACAAAACCAAAAAGGAATTTAAAAGACAAACAAGAAAAGCTAATTAGAAAAGGGTAAAACTCAAATGGAATTACAAGACAAAAAAAGGAATAATGAAAAAGATGAAGAAGAAATGCACAAGTTTGGATATTGAGAATAGCACTACTTTTTATGAATTTCTCAAGGCAACCAAATTTAAATTATTTAAATGCAAGGGGCAATTTTTTTTTAATTCTTCAGATTTTTTATCTTCTTTTTTTGTTCTATTATTCCTTTTCTTTTTTTATTTTATTGTTCTAGAATATTTTTTTTTACCCAAATTTGTTTTGCACTTGCAATAGATATTATATGCCTAATAAGGTATATAGCCTTCAGGTGCTACAAGACATGCGAAATGAATTGTGTAAAATTAAGGAGAATCAAATTATGCAGAATTAAGGATAATTATGACAATTAAGACTCAATTATGGCATAATTAAGGACAATTACTAATAATAAATGGAAATAATTGACAATTAATGACATAATTAAGACAATTAATCATGTAGTAAAAGACACAACCCAAGAACACTACCAACTTTAGGAATCGAGCTCTAGATACCACATGATATGATCCTGATTGGATTCATATTGTTTTTACGGATCTTCCTTTGAGTTAATTATATTTTTTAACAGAATAAAGATGAAATAAGAAGATGAAATGGTACAAAGAGTAAAACTTGAAGTAATGGCCGAAAAATTGAAAGAGAATAGAAAACAAATACATAAATAAAAAGTAAAAGATGGAAAAAGGAAAGGAGATGACAGAAGACATCACACTCTATAGAGAATGATAAGTCTAACGAAGATTCGCCACAAAGATATGGAAACCTTTGATAAGAACTAAGAAGGTTCAATCTAAGAACTCAAAAGAGGCACAACTCTTAAACTCACAAAAGGAGTGAAATATAATCTTATTCAAAAGTGTCAAAACAAAGAAAACACATCCCTATTTATAGGGGAAAGTAGCACCTCCCCTCATCTACCATAGGTGGGCAGCTAGTTTAATAAGGAGCCAATAGCTTGTGCTTGACCTAGTGTAATTTGGCCCAAGCCCAAAAAGGAGGCATTGCTTAATTCTATTTTCTCTAGGCGCGTAATTAGCCCAAAACAATAGGCCTAATTACAAAATTATTCCCAAACAAGAAAATAAAAATAAAAGAAAAACCAAACTATATATGTTAAACAAAGGGCTGGATCCAAGAAGGGGCTGAATTGGATCTTTGAAAAATTTCAAGAATCCTCAATTTCTTTTCAATAATGAATAACTAGATTTTTCAAAAACTTTGAATCTTATTGATTTGGTTATACAAATGAAATAAGATTGAATCAATTTATCTTGAACTTTTCTATGCAAAGAGCCTTATGATTTTAAATGCAAGTGATCAAGTTTCAATATGCTAGCAAGAGGATAGAGGAAAGAAAAGAGCAAACAAGATTTATACTGGTTCGATCATCACCACTGTGATCTACATCCAGTTTCCAATCAAACCGATCGAATTATCACTAAGTAATTCAAATGTTTACAAACACTATGCACAAACACAAGAATTACAATCAAACAAACCACACAATCAAGTTTCTTGAACCCTATCAAGAAAAACTTGAATCCTTTCTTGTGGAACCTACCACAAGGAAGACATGAGAGACACCTTCTCAAGAACGAAAATCAAATTAAAAGAATGTTAGATATCACCTTGGTTTGTGATAGATGGAAGACAATGAAGAACCAATCAACTTTACCCAAGAAAAAAACTTTTCTTTATCCTCAAGATTGATCCATGATGAGCTCTTTGACTTTGATCCAAAACTTGTAATGATGAAGAAGAATGATATGAATTTTCTCTAGAAAAGCTCTCTCTCAAATTTAGAAAAGTGAAGTTGTATTGAAGTGATGTTGAAAGACTCACTAAGGTTCATTTTATATAAAGAGTTCACTAGAATAACTAGTTATGTAGTCTTGTAATCAGTTATTTTGTTATTGTAACTCTAGAAAATGAACTTTGAATGGGTTTAACTAGTTATTTTCCTTTATAACTAGTTAAAACAGAGGCTATACGTTTTTAGTCTTATTAGAATAACTAGTTATATAGCTTTGTAACTAGTTATTTCCTCATAGGACAAAAACAATGTTATATTATTAACTGGTTACAGAATTATGTAACTTGTTACAGCAGAGATAACTGATTACATAATGTTGTAACTAGTTAAAACATAAAATATGTAATTGATTACATATCAATTTAACTAGTTAAAACAGTGTAGATTTCCATTGTTTACACGAATTTAACTGAACTTAACTGATTACAAAGCTAATTTAACCAATTAATTGGTTCTTAAACATAGGATTGAATTGTTCTAAAGCTTTAACATTGTAGCTTTCACTTCCTATCAATTTAAAACTTAGTTTTATCTAATTATTTCTCTTTAAACTCAACATTAGACTTATAAAAATATGTTTCCACTTTGTTAAACCTTTAAGTCTTAAACTTTGAGCACATTACCATCAAATCATCAAGGATAAAGATAAATCATGCAAGACTCACAACCACACACACACATGCATAAACACATATTACAACTTTGCACTCATCAAGAGGCTAAATCATCAAAACTATATTAAATTTTGTTAGGGGCAAGAGTAATTCTCTTCTTGCTTCTTCAATACATAATAAAATAAAAGTCATGCCCCTACATTGGGCCCTTTATTAACTTGGACTACTTGGACCATCTTGAGTGCTTCTTGTAACATCCTAGGCACTAACAAAGGCTAGGAATGATAGTCAGTGTAAAGAAGATAAGGCACAGACAAGGAGTGGCTCCTAGTAGGCTTCCAGTGGGAGGGACACATAAATGAATCAAATACATATCGGAATGAGAGGGATCCAGAGGCTATACAGGTATGGGACTGTATAGTTGAGGATAGCTTAAAGGAATTAATAAGCGCTACCTATACCAACAAGATGCATCTACTTCTCGATAGTCTGTCACTTAAGAATTCCACAATTAAGCGTACTTGACTTGGAGCAATTCTAGGATGGGTGACCTTTTGGGAAGTTTCTTAGGAAGCGTGTGAGTGAGAACAAAGCATGCTGGAAAGTCTTGTGTTGGTTTGCAGGGACAATCATTGATCCTGAAAGCAGTCAGGCGTTATACTTCTCATTCTAGATTTGACTTAAGTGAAAGAAGGTTATTTAGTTCTTGATCTAAAACTTCCTTGGCCTTCTTTACTTTTGACCTTGTCATGGGCCCACCAAGTCCTTGTAGTGCATCTTCAAGCTTTGCTCCCCTTACACCTCCAATTGGGCCTCCTCGGTCTTGATCACTTTAGGTTTGACTGACGCTTAACCCAACTCTTTAATCGCCTTTGTCTTTTTAAACCAGGCTATTGCGTGAATCCTTTTGGTTGCATAGCATCATCATTGACAAATGTTATTAGAATAAAATTTAAGTTAGTGGCTCAAGTAAAATAAAATAAAAGGAATTATTAGAATAAAATAAATTTCAAGCCTAATAAATTAAAAAAGAAATTAAATAAAATCAAAAAAATAAATAAATGGACGAAATTGACTTTTCACACATCTAATAAAAAATTACCTGAGTTGTTTTATATAACTTGTTAAAAACATTCTTTAGTATTGCGTTTAATGGTTTAGATGTAGTTATAAATCTGTTTGAAATATATAATTTTTATAATTAAACCCTAAAGTTAATATATTGATTTTAAAGTACACTTTCTCTTCATGCTTTTGTTGACAACCAACCAATTATACTAATTAGGTATGAGATCTAACATGTGGTTTGTCGCTGCGTTTTCCAGTCGAAAGAATGCTTCAACCACTAAATTAATAATACTTTTCTAATGAAAAAGTGATCATTTTATCAAGTACTTTAAAGATATTGATTGAAAAAAGATTTTTTATTAGGTAACATTAATTAATTTAAAAATATTAATATATGATATACTTTAAATTTTACTTAATATTTTAACATTTTATTTCTTTTGTCAACATACTCATAACGCTCCTTAAAAAAAATGCTAAAAAGGGTAAAATGATTACCTGCATGTTTGAAAACACATCAAAAGTAAAAAATCACATCAATTTAGCCACAAAACGAGGAAGCTATAAGTATTAGTTTTTAATTAAATGCGAAAAATCACGTAAGCGTTGGGCAATCAAATACTATCTTCATTAAATACAACAATTATTAATTTTAGGTTTGTAAAGTTTTTTACAATAAGAAAGAAGACAACTTTCTAAACAAGTCTTGTGTGCGAGGAAACACAAACATTCAAAAAAATTGTCTTGTTCAATTTTAAGTATTTATACACGACTTTACCGAAACATTCCTACCATCTAAATAACTTTTCAGTCAACAATTTTCTTTATATGTTGTCTTCATTCAGTAAAGTTAATTTTTAAAAAATATAATAATACATTTTATTGATATAAGGGGGAAAAAAAGTATTTACAAGACTCCATAGTGTATCATAAAAAAAGTAATATTTAAGGTGAATAATTATCATTGTCTATCTTGTTAGCAAGTGTTTGTAAAAGATTAATAGTAAAAATTTATTATTTTTATAAGTTTTTAAAAAAGGAATAAATAGTTATTTTTAAATTAAACTAATTTAAATAAATATTTGGTTTTTAAAAAAGCAATAACAAGTTGGTGGAGCAAGGCTTGGTTCGCGGGAAGAGTTTCTCTTTTTCTGGTTTTAAATTAAACTAATAATTTCTCTTGAGCTTGTCAGACCCCAAACCCAATTCCCAAACCAAACCACCATCCCTCTCACTTGTTTTATTTTCCCAAACCCATTCCACACGGCACAGGCAGAGGCACAATGACTCTCTCTCTCTGTCTCGCTCGCCTCGTCTGCAGTGCGAAGGCACATAATGGCATGGTGGCAGCGTAGATTCAGACAAGCCCACAAGAGCCCATCACTGAATGCAAGCCCACCATCTCGGCCCTAATCTGAGATGGAATTTGGATTCAGGGAAGTAATCTCTAAGAACACAAGTCACCCAATAGCAGGGGAATCAAATGAATGGATAATTTCCATTGCCAAAGAGATATGATGCAGTAACAGAAAGAATTAGAGAGGGGGAATATGTTTTCTGAGATGATAAAATGGGTTATCCTCCATTGTGCCACTTTGCTATGCTATGTAGCATTAGTTCGTTATAAATGCAAGGAGAAAAAGAGAGAGTATAACAAACTCTCCACTACCTATTGCCACATCAGCAAGTGGCTAAAAACAAAGTCAAAAAGAAAACTTCACCAAATATTAAAAGCCGTGACTGTAAAATAAGCTAATAAATCATAAAGTAATTTCACTGGTTATAGTATTGTGATAGTTGTAATATAACCACCTTTGCGGACCTATCTCTTCCACCCAAGAACTCCAACAACACACAACACACTCCCCTAATCAAGTTCTCATTATTTTATTTTTTTAGGGGCCCTCCAAATGCAGCTTCAAGAGCCCATCACCGAATGCAAGCCCACCATAAATATAAATTTATGTATTTTTGTATGTTTGACTCAATCAAAATATAAATAATAACCTTGTTATTATACTCTTTTTAATAGAAATTGTATTATTCTTGCAATTTATGCTTATTTGAAATGTAAATTTCATTATCATTTATTGTTATGATTTAATGTAAATTTATAGACCATTTGATATGACAATATAAGATATCATGTCATACAAATTTAATACATTCTATATATAGACTTGTCATATTCTATTAAGCATTATCGCTAGTAATTTGTATAATTGTCAACTCACCTATTGTGGGTACAGTTATGCAAATTTTGTGAGTAAAATAATTAATTTTTTTATTTAATTGTAATTTATATTATGTTAATAATAATTATACCCTATCAGTGTATTATAATTGATATAATTTGTTAATGTATATTATGTTAATAATAATTATACCTTATCGGTGTATTATTATTGATATAATTTGTTAATTTGTATATATTGGTATACAATGTACTATTAATCTTGTGTTCATGTCAATTATTTGCTTGAGAACCATATTGACTTTAGAGTTCTAAAAAATATAAGTTTTGTACATTGTAATATTATATTTCTTATTTATTATGATTTAGGATCCTTAGGTGGAATAACAATAAATAAGAAATTATTTCTCTAAAGGGTATGTTTTGATTGTATTTATATGAAATCATTTTACTAATTGTGTGGTAACTAATGTACATTAAATTATTTCTTTATTATTTTAATATCAGTCTCATTGACTAACTCTTAATTGGGCATATTTTATTTTATTTTATGCAATCCAATATTTATTTCAAAAAAATTTGCATTTGCCTATTGCAATGCAAATTTATGTTTAATAAAATTCTTTTATTGGAACAAATTGTTATTATGGTTGTATTATGTAAGTGATGGACATACCATATCGATATGATATTACTTGACATAATTATTGTATGATTGAACAAAATAGTTGAATCTTTCTTTTCAAGTGTATACTAAAAGTAATGTCCTATAAATGGGATTGTGTTAATACAAGATCTCTAGCTTAATTAAAATGCCCAATTAATCAGATGCCAAATTAATAAGATGTGAGAAAGCAAATATATTCATATTTTCATATATACATTATTTAATATGTTTCCTTTATATATTAATTGTCATCGCTTTATTATGAGAACTTATATTGAGGATATTATAGTCTTTTCTAAAACATTATTATACACTGAACTCCATATTTTTTTTATATTATTAACAGCAATCCTTATTATTATAATATAATGAAATCCCACTATTAGCTAGCAAATTTTGTTGAGAATAATTTCTCTACTGTATATACCATTATTTTGTATCATTATAAATGATATATTTGTGATATATACTTAGCAATATTTTTTTATTGTTATATCTTGAAATACAATATATTGTTGTTATTTTTTAATACATATGGTAGTTTCAGACTATTTTACTTATATCCTCAATTACAATAAAGTTTAACTTCCATGTATTTTGTTGCTCGTAACCTAATTTTCTAATCAAGTGCATGTGGCTATTTTCTAACACTTGAGTTTTGATTGAGCCATTGAAAACTTGCAAGTGATCTCATATTCTATTTAAAATGTTAGGGATTTTGATCTCACTCATATGATGATAGTTTTTTTTAAATGGTCATCATATTCTATTTAAAATGTTAAGAATTTATGTTTGCATTGACTCAAGGAGATTTGGTGTTATTAAGTGTCATTTAAACACTTATAATCTCCTAAATTCTATACGCAGAATATGTGGTTAATTATGAAACCCAAATTTAGTCAAAATTTGCAATATTGGGTTTTATATTGTCATCATGTAACCACTTATCTTGATAATATTATATTTTGTGTGGAAAATATATGGTTAAATTTTGTAAAAACTATGTAAGTAATAAATTCTATAACCACTTCTCTTAATAATTATGCACCAATCTATTTCTTTAATCTATTAGCGTACTCTTACAAGAGAAAGCTAATGAGTTTTCAGACTCACATTGGATTATTCCACCATTTTATATATTATACCATTAGAGCATTTTAATATTAGTGGGCTCTAATGGAAATCTTATTCTTATTTTGGTATAAAGGATTAGTGGAAGTATGTATATATTTTTTCATGTCTTGAGACTTATTAAAATTATATTGTCATATATTTTTTTGCACATTTTGTGATTATATGACATACTCTAGAAGGACTTTGTTGTTTAGTATTATCCTATTGCACTGAGATATATACGAACATTATTTTGAATCTCAGTAAGCATCCTAAATGGATGTTAGGCCATTTTTGTTAGGAAATGCATAATATTTTTATTTTTTGACATGCAACCATGTTGTGCTTTTATTTTAACTAACATTTCACATTTTGTTAGGTCACAGACATATAAGTACCTTGCATGTATGATGTCACTACTCCTATTGAGTATGCTATTTTGCATTATTGAAGTACTTGTAAATCTTATAATCATAAATGTTTTCTTATTATTGATATTCATGTGGCCACATTAATTTGGAGTATTTATTATGTAAAACTAAGTGTCTATGCCATTCAGATAGGAGATCCTTTGATTTCCTAATTCTTTATGGATTTGCATAGTCATTTATTTAGTAAAACTTGGATTAATTGAATATCAAGTATTGCAAAGCATTTATTGATTTTGACCAAATGTAATTACTTGTGTTAATAGGTTATGCCTATATGTAACTACTCTCTTTAGATCTATGTGGATATGTTATGGCCTTTTACGAATTTGAAAACACGTTGGTAGAACCACTGACCAAAGACTTACCTACATGAGTATTATAAGTCATATTAGTTTTGTTAAGTCCTTTGATATTTTGGGTTAGTGGGAGTTTAATATGAGATATATATGAGATGACATCTCTTTGATATATCATATCTCTTAAAGCATTTTCAGATGCTTGGACCATTCTTGGATAGCATATTTGCTTAATAAATTATGCTTTTCCATATTTATTTTTATATGAAATGTGAGTATTTACCAAGCATGATTTATATCCCCATCATATATTATTTCTACAATGTTAAATCTTATGTTTCTTGTATTGTTGATTAATGACATATGCTTTGACATAATTGTTATTCTTGTAATAATGATCTTATATTTTAATGATTGATTAATGTTATCCAAATGGGAGAATGTTAAAATTATTTAATTATAATAATGGATTCGCATTAATTAATAATTAAAATATTATTTAAAATCATTAATTGACAGTTATGGATTTTATTAATTTTTATATGTCGGTTATGGAATATGGGTTTTTGAATTAAGAGTGACCTTATAATGGGTTGAGTCATTTATTGTGAATAACGCGTTGAGAGGTCCCTATCTACAGCTAGGAGTTATAAAATTGCTATCCCATTAAGCAGTTTTTACTACGAACAAAACTCTCTAGAAAGTGGGCAAAATCGCTTTCAACTTATGATCTTGATTATTATTATAAGAGCTATTCAAATGGAATCATGAAAGAGTTCAGGTACACAATTCTCAATCTTACTCTTAATTTTATGTGATAACATGCTATATATATTGTATCAACTTGATCATGTTGATTTGGGCTTATTAATTTTCATCACTCTGCCCTCGCCTTGCCCAAGAACTCCAACAACACTCACTCCCCCAATCAAGTTCTTCTCAGGAATTATGCTTCTTTACAAAAAAAAAAAGATATATTATTGTTAAGAGGATATTGGACAAAGTTTATTGATCAAGAATTCAACATGCAAAATGTTTTCATTTAATCTTTCAATGCTCAGTTTCTTAACTTTGAATTGATGGTGGGTGCTTTGGTCTTATTGGATGGTGTGAGTCTCGTCGAGTTCTTCTTCTTCTTCTTCCACCATGTAGAGGTAATCAATCTTCCTATTTTTCCCTTTCTTTTATTTTCTCTCTATTATGACACGTGCCACTACAAAGCAAGTGGTCCAAATCTTCTTGCTTCTTCCCTTCCTCTCTCTCAAAGGTGTCTTGTCTCTAACTATATGAGAATGTTCTTGTAAAACACAAGAATAATACAAGAAGGAGGGGTTGAATTGTGTTATTAAAAATTTTGCTCACAACCTTTTCAAAAAGTGTTTCGTCTAAAGGACAAAAAATAAAGCCTTTCAAAGGATGTTTGTAAAAATGAGGAGAAACTATAAGCCAGAGAAACACAGATTCATATTGGTTCATTTCACCCTAGAGACTACGTCCAGTTCTTGGTAATCAACCAAGTCCCACTATAACTTAAACAAGTTACAAGTATTCTTTTATCCAACCCTCTTTAGACTCAACCCAAGTAGTCTTTTACTTACCTCTCCAAGCAAAATACCCAAGTATTCTTTGATCCAAAGCCTCTTCAGGCTTCTACCAATTTCACAAAGAAATGGTTGAGGGTAAGTTATTACATTAAGCTAGTGTCTTATCAGACAAATGTACACTGAAGCTCAGAAAAGTGTTTACAAGCAAAAATATGTTCAAGATTACAAAGTTAGAGAGAAAGTTTGCCAAGAGTTTCATGCTTGAGATGGTGACTTATTCTTCTATTTATAGGGTTCTTCCAAAAGTGTCCGTTGTGAGTGCTTTCAGAGACATCCTTCATCTGGTATTGTAAAAAGAAAAAAGAGTTGTTGAAGCATTAAATGCAGAATTTAATGCTTTTCACCAATCAGTCACTTTGATAAGATAAAGCGGTCTGTTTATCTAGCCTTTCTTGTACTCAATCTTGTTGTAGTAGACATATTTGCTTTTTGTACTAACATCTGTATTCAAATTCCTTCTTTTAAGCGTAAAGTTGACTCTTATCGAGGATAGGTACGTAGATGTCTTCTTTTTCGAGAGATCGTGTGCTTTTCAAGAAAACACAAAGAAAGTTCTCGAATAACAGAGAAAAGTTCAGCATACATACATACACACACACACACACACACACACACACACACACATATATTCGTCTTAGGGAGTTAGTTTGCATACATCATTCGCGTAATAAGACGATAGTGAAAACATGAAAACATGTGATCAAACCATTAAGCATAAGACTGTTTGTTATTATCAAAACAAAGTGAGGGTCATAAATTCGTCCTTTGTCTTAACAATCTCCCCCTTTTTGATGATGACAAACACCTTTGTATTTTAAAAGTAGTTTTAAGACTTGAGTTTTATCAGACTACATTTTAGTTATCAAATATATGTTTATTAGGCAGACGTAATATTATACAATAAAAACTTGTACTAATTATAAGCAATTCATATTCATAAACCGAATAAGCACTGATACTGAGTAATTTGAACAGAACAAAACAGAACAGAACAGAAAAGAAAGTGATAAGAGATACTCCCCCTATGACTGTGGTCTCTTGTTTTCTTCTGTTTTGTCTCCCCTTTGGCATCATCAATCAGAAGATTCAAAATCTGAGGGTGTGGTTGATGAGCCTAGCTCCCCTTTGAAGCGTTTTGCCAGTTTTGTAAACAATGCTTCTGTACGCTTTCGCTTCCTGCTTTTCTTGACAAGCACAGCCTCCAAACATTGAACAATTTGCTTCGGTTCTTTTACTTTTTGGCAAATGTCTGAAGGATCTTAAGCAGAGGCAGAGCTAACGTCTTCTTCCTTTGTAGGTTCTTCTACAAAACAAAGATGGAGGACATAGGGGACAAAAGGGCCACAGAACCATAAATGTCCTATAGCCAGGAAAACTTCAAAACTATTTCCATTTGTTGAAAAGAATACATAGGTTCGTGGACGATTGAGGGTGAGTTGGGTAGTGGGGTGTGGATCAGAGGAAGAAGGAGCACGAGAGACTTGTACCCAGTGGCTGGTGGGGCGCATAACAGCTTGATGATTCAAGGTGTTCTTCTCCTTAGCAGTCAAACCCAAAAAGTGCTTGAGTGCATCTACATGATCTTGAAGCCTTTTTCGGTCTGCGCTCCATAGAGTCTCTTTTCCTTTTAGTATAGCCAGTTGAGTAGGAGAGAGAGCTCTTTTTTTATCATTAAATGTCTCTTAGGGTCGCGTCAGAATTTAGGTTCTTTGCCTTTACCCATAGACAGATTCTGGCAGTTAATTTTCTTTTGACAGCAAATGCGAAAGGTTATCCATGGCTTTAGTAGAAGCAACATTTGTCTTGTCATGAGTCTAGGTGATCCTAGCTCAAGGTCTAGACACCTTCTCTCACAAATTGCACGTTAAAGGGAAATCTACAGCTTCTCCCGAAGGAAGTTGTACATTACTCTGCCCAGTTCCCAGTCGTCATCGCCAATCCTCCATTCTTCAAAGTCTAGACTATCTTTTGGACAGATGACGAGAGGATAAGTCTTGATCTTCCCATGACAGAACGGGTAGATGATTTTTGGCTTGTAATTGTATGTTCTGCACATGATCAGATACTCATAGTAATTGCATTTTATCATGAACGAGGAGGTGTGGCAAAGGATTCCCTTTGTCTCCATACTTCATATACTAAGGGGAATCTGGTTCTGGTGGAGGGAGGGTAGATGACAATGGGTGTGTCAGACTTGGTACCGTACCCTTCCTTCTAGATGTATGATTGGATGTGTGGCTCATAAGTAAGAGCAAGGATAGCTTCTCCATGTTCAACCAACTTTTTTGCATACCCACGGTCCACTAACAATGGCCATTCTTCTTCAATAATCGTTCTCCACATTTTCAAATTGTAAAGAATTTAAAAACCTGTGTTTTTCATCATTCCACAAATTAAAATTTTCTATTTTCGCAACAATTAATTAATAAATGTTTTTGGGGTAAAGAGTGTCACACTAACTATGGGAATACCTATCAATAATTCCCCTTAAAGGTGAATAGAAATTGTTGCTACAAACAAGGTTCCAACTCGTTGAAGCATAATCATCAAGCCAACCCCACCCCTAGCTCAATATAGCCTTCAAAATTTAACTGTTTAATTTAGACCGCGGAGAAAAAATGCTTCAACACCTTTCGTTCTGACATTGAATGTGTAATTAACTGTGTAATTTTGACATTGAATGTTCTTCTGGTAATGGCCTCTTTCTCTCACTTCATCTAGTCATATTTTGAGTGTCAATATTTTGTGTATGTTGAAGGGTTGGGGACCTAACCATTCTCGAAGGAATACATTGATGAATGAGGGCAAATATTTGACTTTGATTTCATCTCTTCAAAATTTCAGGGTGTACACATTATTTTCTTTCATGGTCTGAGTCTGCTGGGTTATTGCTTGTTCCCTCTGGATCTTGGTGCATTAATTTGCATGTTGAAGGACAATGTCATAGTGAAAGTGGTTGAGGTATGTGTGACATTGGCTTCGAGCTCTTGGGCTGCATATCCTTTCACGAGTTATGTAGTCAATCCCAGGAAAAATGCTCTTGCACTTTACCTTGTTTTTCTCATGTATGTATCTATTGCTTTTCTATCATTGCCATTGACTAAATGCATCAATGCTGCTTATTTTTTATTCCTATGACCACTTGGAATATGCTTCTAAATAGGAATTTTTGTTTAATGGTCAACCTTTTTTCTTAATTTTTCTCTTCTCTTCTTTTGTGCCCGCCCACTTCCTTTCTTTTTTCTTTTTTAAAAAAAAATTGGGCTCGCACCTTCACCTAAAACCTTCCTTGTTACCATCGGTTCAATCATTGACTCCCCCCTTGTGTCAAACATAAGGCTTCCCTAAATTTTAAGTTATTCTTAAAATTACTGAATGGTGAGCCAGTATGGTCCACCAGACATGAAGTATTGAAGGCAGTGATAAGAATTAAGTGAACATTCTTTTTGATATAGGCATGTAGACTGAATTAAATTGTACTTGAGTTTTGCCAGGTTCTTGGCTGGTGCTCTGGATCCTGATTTACATTAACGAAATAAAAAAGCCTTGCTAGGGCCTCATGGAGTGTTACCAACTCTGCTAGCAATTCAAGTCAACAGATTCAGTCTATGGATGAATTTCTCATGGACCTGTGGCTTTCTTTTGCTTCATCAGATGACCATTACTCGACGGTAGCATATTAACATTCCTTGTTAATAATGTTCTGATTTTCCCACTTGTTTTGATATTTATGATATCTTCGTTTTGATTTCAGGTTGCGATTAATTCTCTCATGTATATTGAGGGATCCATCCCTTGCTAGTTACCACTTAAAGGTGGTTGGGTCTCTTATGTTAATTTTCAAGGTATGCAAGCCTAAAAGAGGCATTATTGTGCTTTCTTTTTCCTTTTTCCCCTTCTGTTTTCTGTGTGGCCTAGCCTAGGAGGGATTTATGAACCCTCCTGATTTGTACACTCTGGTTGCACTTTGTGGAGGGGTTGGATTGGGTTTATTCTATGTACTTGTCAGTTATGTCTGTCACAACGGTTGGGTACAGGGACAGAGCCTTTAAGACCCTACTGGGTTGGTTATTTGCAGCTATTTGGCTCCTCTTTTTCTACTTTGGTGCTGGCACGTTCTTTCTTCTATTTGGCAGAGGCCAGAATTGATAGAAGGCATTGGAGAGAATGGCCAAGAAGGTGTTGTATAGAGAAATAACCATTGAGGATTTGCTTGCTGCTGATATCAACTTCACTGGTTTCATCAGGTATCACTTTAGCTCCAATCTTTTCCTGTTCTGTTACCAATCATTGATAATTTAGTTACCATGGTAATTTACGCTTGCCTATTATAATTAAGCACCAATAAAGATTGTTGTCTGTTGAGTAAAGTAACCAACTGGGGCCTGATTGCAATTCTGGGTATCTAATCTAAGTAGGAAAATAGCTCCTGATACCTTGGATGGGATTCTAATGAAGCGCATGCCTCAATTACAATTGGCTAACATCATCTGTGGCTTATGGAGCACATGTGTTATGATATATGAAATCTTGATATGCGTTAAAATATTTTTACAAAAAAAATGGCAGTTATGTGCGGACATAATTATAATTTGTTTAATTCCGCATTTTAGTTTGGATGGGATCTTTTCTTTCTTGTTTACTTTGGTGAGCTGTCATCTCTTATGGAACATGTGATGGTCAATGTCACTTTCTGAAAAAAAGAAGAAGATAATATTAACTGTTTCTGGATGTTTCATGCACCATCATGGTCAAGGTCACTTTCTGGCTGCTAATTTCTTGATTTACTTTTGATTAGGATGGTATGACTTTCAGTTGCCTGCTCCTGCAGCTTCTGAGTGCAGGGCTATGTTGAAGCATGAAAATGCAAAGGCATCAGTTGCGATGCAATGATGACATCCTGCTTGATGTGGCTGTAAAATGTGATGGTTGTGATCTGGTATTGCATTTCTTCTAGATTTATTGTTTAGACAGTTGGGGTTAATTAGGCTTTACTGGCATAAAAATTACTAATTGTCAGATTTGTTAATATGTGTTACCATGTGGTTTCTTTTGTTATGTGGTCCATGTGTAGTGAAATTTAGAGAGAGAGAAGAAAAGCAGGGCAGTTTATGGTATGGAACATTCTGCTGCAGATTTCTTGCTTTACATCATTAATGAGTTAGAGTTGTTTTCAGACACAGAACAAGATTAGAAAAACAGGACAGTTTGCGGGATAGACTTTGAAGAGAGAGATAAGAAAAGCAAGACAATTCATGACATAGACGTTCCAATGTAGGATAATATGGTGCGAAAGGAGGAGGTGGAATGTTTTGATAGGATGGTTGTCTTTGCTATTATGGTATTACTAGTTACTGTTCTCCAGAATTACTAGTTATAATTTTTTTTCCTTTTCTTCGGCCTACGTATTAAGTTAATATTTGTTTCCTTTTGCTATGGAGCTCACTTTGTTCTATGTTAATGTTAGAAAGCATATACTAATCGATAACAGTGAGATACTTCTAAGGTCAGTATCTAAACTGCACTTCAAATAATACTTCAACGTACAATTAAGCAATTGATAGGCCTTTTAGAATCCTTCCAAGTGGGAAAAATGACAACTCAGATGAACAGGATGTGGTCACATTTCTTCATCCCTCTGGACCGAGAAATTATTAGGTAGTTCAGGACTATCAAGTGTCTATAGTCCCAGTCAATGTGTTTATAACACATATTCAACTTTTACAATTTACAAAAAAAATTAATAACACTTGATTATATGTTATATGGTGATTAATAGGGACTATGGTGGTCCAAGACCACCTAATAATGTCTCCTTTGGACCCATCTTCCTATAATCCCACTGCATACTTATGGTAAGTCATGTTGCAACTCTAACAATGGCTTGATACCTCTCATCTATTATTAATATTTCATAATTAAATAAAAATAATATTATTAAAAAACAAATATTAATATTAAAAATTTATAGAGTAAATAAATAATAAAATTATATAAATATTTTGTTAGATTTAAAACTCTTTATTGTATTATTTTTTTTAAAAATTTGCAGAAAAGTTTTCTAGGGATTTTGAAATCTACAGAAAACTTGTTATCCACGAAAGAGTTACCTGCAGATAAAAATCAGCAAAAAACGTGTTTCCTGCAAATTTTATAAATTCGTAGGAAAATCCGCATGTAATAAGAAAAATTCTAATAGTGAGTGGTTAAATTTTCACTACATTTAAAGTAAAGCTCTAATTTGATTATTTTATTATTAGTTGTTATATTTTGGCTGCTATATAACCAAATTGACATTATATATTGTTAGAACCAAAGACGTAAAAGCGTCTAGACCCTCGAAGTTTTAAAGATAACAAACTTATTAATGTTCAAGTTTCTGCCAAAGAACTAAACTCTTTACAGCATACAAGCTTCACTTCGAAGACTATTTAGTAGACGTGTCAAAGAAGACTGTCCAATAGACGTACTTAAAGAAGATCGTCCAGTGAACAACTTAAAATGATCGTCTAAAGAACAAATTCAAATATCTGATGCAAGCTTCCAACGACAAATATTCAAACGACTAAGTTTTATTTTGAACGTCCAATTGATTTGTGCTAGTTTTTCTCGAAACTAACATATTACCTATCTTATGATCTAACGTTCAAATTGTTTGAAGCATTTAATTGTATCAAAATCACTCTAGTGCAAAAGTGCAGCAAAATCAGATAAAGCAAGTCAACTTATCAAGCTACTGATACAAATGAAGAATGTTCAGAAAAGCAGACCGTCAGCACAGTCTTGCACTTTCCATTTTAGTGCTAGTCTAAAAGCTGCCGCGCTTGACCTCTCTGAAAGGATAGTTTGCACGCTTCTCATTGCATAACGAAGTCAAAGTCTTCTACAACGGATCTTTTCCCTGAAGATTATATATATGCATGCACCAAGGAAGAAGCAATAATTAAAGTGAAAAATAGCGAAAGAGACTGTGACGACTGATCAAGAAAAAGAACAAGAATAAAAAGATATTAGTAATATTATGATAAGAAGCGTCCAGTGGACAATAACAAAAATCGTGTAAAGTTTTTCAGAGTGTGTTTTAGCCTAATCTTTCAAAGCCTCACTATGTGAGTTGATATCGTTTGTATAAACACTTGTTGTGTTGTGAAAGCTTGGAGAGGCTTAGTGTGAAAGAATACTTAGGTTAAGCAATCTAGGGTGATTACGTTGTAAAGCTTGAAGAGGCCGCGAACAAAACTTGTAACCTAAGGTTGGTTAGTGGATACCTTCTAGGTGAAGGGACTGACGTAGCTCAGATTGAGTGAACTAGTATAAAACTTCCTATGTTCTTCTTCTCTCTATCCCTACGCTTAAAAACGTTTTCATACTGATCAACTTGTTTTGAAAAAGTTTTTAAACGCACAATTCAACCCCCCTTCTTGTGCGCCTTTTCTATTTCAATGGTATCAGAACTCGGCCTCTTGGGGTTGAGCATCTAACACTGTAGGGGTTAAAACGATCCTGACCACTCATGGAAAATGAAGGACAAGCCGTTAACAGACTGCCTCTTTCTAAAGGTCAGAACTACGATTACTAGAAGCAAAGAATGATAGCATTCTTTGATGCATGTCACATAGACATGCGGGATGTAGTAGAAACTGGCGACTACCTGCCCTTTAACCATGATGGAGTGGAGCTTCCAAGAAGTCAATGGACAGAATCTCACAAACAAAGGTATCTTCTAAACTCAAAAGCTAGAAATGCTATGATGTGTGCCTTATCTGAATTTGAATATGAAAAGGTACATAGCTTAAAAGGTGCTAAAAAAATGTGGGATACCCTTGCTTTTGCCTACGAAGGCACTTCACAAGTAAAGAGGTCTAAGTTGAGCTTACTCGTAAGACAATATGAACTCTTTACTATGGAAGAAAATGAAACTATCGAACTTATGTTTGGTAGATTTCAAACCATAATAAACAACCTGAGATTCTTAGGCAAAACCTATGATAATTATGATCACATTGACAAAATCTTGAGAAGTTTGCTTAGGCAATGGAGACTGCAGGTTACAGCTTTAAGAGCTTCCAAGGATATAGCAGCACTCTCAATGGAAGAGTTACTTGGAACTCTTAAAGTCCACGAACTGGAGCTAAAGCAAGACGAAGGACAAAAGAAGAAATCCATTGCTTTAAGCGTCCAACATCCACCTAGAGGATTATCGTCCAAAGCACTAAACGTGGAAGAATCCTCTGAGGAAGAGTCCGAAGAGAATGACTCTAATGAAGATGAAATATCCTTCATCTCTAGAAAAATACAGGCTATATGGAAGAAGAAAGGAGGATCAAGAGCCAAAAACTTCATAAAGAAGTTCAACAAGGCACCAAAAGAAAAGAGTCCTTTAGTCTATTATGAATGCAAGAAGCCAGGACATTTCAGAGCTGAATGTCCCAGTTTACAGAAGGACAAAAAGAAGATGTTCCTCAAGAAAAAGGGTCTCATGGCTACCTGGGAAGACATGAACCTATCTTCATCAGAAGAAGAAGAAGAAGAAGAAGAAGCCAACTTGTGTCTCATGGCGGAAACCAGCTTTGATAGCTCAGATAATGAGCAAGACAAAGAGGTAAACTTCGATAACTTAATCTCTCTACAAAAAGCCTATAATGATTTGCTTGCTAACTCCTCAACTCTCTCAATGGGATATAAAGAACTGGAAAAAAATTTTCAAAAATAACAAAAGAATTCAATTTGCTCAATGAAGAGCATAAAAAGGTTTTAAAAGAAAATGAGTTTTTAAAAACAAAGAACATTTCAGAAAAGACATCTTGTCATGTAGTTTTAGAACTTCAAAAAGAAGTCACTCATCTGAAAGAAAGTTTGTCTAAATTTGCCAGTGGAACAGAGAACCTAAATAAGATTCTATCTTATAGAAGAAGTCTTCATGACAAATCTGGACTTGGTTTTGTTAAAGAAAATTACAAACCTAGTAAAAACATAACCTTCTGAAAAATATGTGGAAAGAATGGGCATGAATCAACAAAATGTAGATATTGTCCAACAAAGAAGGAGTCCAATGCCTTTAGAAATACAGAAAAGGACCCAAGTCCATTTGGGTACCTAGTTTATGATAATACCTGTTGCAGATTTGCTTGACAACCGAAAGAAGACCCAGTCATGGTACCTGGACAGTGGTTGCTCACGACACATGACGGGGGAAATGTGTATGTTCCAAAGCCTACAACCTAAGAATGGTGGATGGGTCACCTTTGGAGGAAACCAGAAGGGAAAGATCACAAGTATAGAAACAACTAGTAAGCACTCATTCCCTTCCATTGAAAATGTTTTATATGTTGAAGGAGTTAGACACAATCTACTGAGCATAAGTTAATTATGTGACAGTGGACACAATGTCTCCTTTGACAAAGAAAAATGTATTGTCAGAAATCTAGATGGATTCATACTATTCTCTGCTAAGAGGCAAAGCAATCTTTATAAGATTGATCTCAATGACCTCACAAATCAAAATGTATCATGTCTAGTATCCATCAAAGAGAATCAATGGACTTGGCACAAGAAGCTTGGACATGCAAGCTTGAGACTAATCTCAAAGCTAAATAAGCATAACCTCGTAAGAGGACTTCCAAATCTTGCTTACAAGTTTGATGTTCTTTGTGATACATGTCAAAAAGGGAAACAAGTAAAAAGCTCTTTTGAATCAAAAAATATTGTTTCCACAACTAGACCTCTTGAGCTACTACATATTGATTTGTTTGGTCCAACCAGAATAGCCTCCCTTAGTGGAAAACGATATGGATTAGTTGTAGTGGAGGACTACTCTAGATGGACATGGGTTATGTTCTTAAAACACAAGGATGAGTCTTACAAGATCTTTTCAATCTTTTGCAAAAGAATTCAAAATGAAAAAGGCGTTTGCATAGCTTCAATCAGAAATGATCACAGAGGGGAGTTCGAAAACGAAAGTTTTCAAGGGTTCTATGAGGAGAACGGAATTCTCCACAACTTCTCTATATCACGAACACCACAACAAAATGGTGTGGTAGAGAGAAAGAATAGGTTATTGCAAGAAATGGCTAGAACTATGCTAAATGATAATTCTACTCCTAAGCACTTTTGGGCTGAAGCAGTAAACACTGCATGTTATTTACAAAATAGAATTTATATAAGACCTATCTTGAAAAAGACTCTCTATGAATTGTGGAAAAGACGAATGCCCAACATATCATATCTTCATCCCTTTGGATGTCAATGCTTCATTTTAAACACTAAGGACAATCTTGGAAAGTTTGATTCTAAGTGTAATGATGGAATATTGTTAGGCTATTTCGAAATATCCAAGGCCTATAGAGTTTACAGCTCTAGAACCTTAATAGTTGAAGAAGTCATCCATGTTAAATTTAATGACAATAAGCCTGATAAAGAAATATTAGAGCTAGATGATTCATTTGCAGATATGAAGCTAGAAGATGCCAGACCTTCAGCGTCTAGAGATCAGATGGACGATCCAAAAGAAGAAGAAAAGGAACCAACTGGACGTTCTTGGCAAATGAAGACCTATCATCCAAATAATCAAATTCTTGGAAACGTTCAAGATCATGTCAGGACAAGATTGACCTTCAAGGAGCAAGCTTAAGCTGCTTTGATTTCTCAACTGAAACTAAAGATAATAGACGAAGCTCTCTTGGACGATGGCTGGATCAACACCATGAAGGACAAACTTAGTCAATTCGAAAAGAATGATGTCTAAATGCTGGTTCCTGCACCCAAGAACAAGTATATTATTGGAACAAAGTGGGTGTTCCGCAACAAGCTAGATGAAACTGGCAAAGTGGTAAAAAATAAAGTGAGACTTGTAGCTCAAGGCTACTCTCAACAAGAAGGTATAGACTTTACCAAAACCTTTGCACCAGTAGCTAGATTAGAAGCCATTCGCATCTTACTTTCATTCGCTGCTCATAGAAATATGAAACTCTATCAAATGGACATAAAAAGTGCATTCTTGAATGGCATAATAAACGAGGAAGTCTATGTGAAACAACCTCCTGGTTTTGAGGGTGATACTTTTCCAAAACATATTTACAAACTGAAAAAGGCTTTGTATGGACTTAAACAAGCTCCAAGAGCTTGGTATGAAAAGTTAAGTTCATTTCTTTTAGAACATGGTTTTACTAGAGGAAAAGTAGACACCACTCTCTTTCGCAAAGACGTTAAATCACACTTTATTATTGCACAAATATATGTAGACAATATTATATTCGGTGCTACTAATGACACTTTATGCAAGGATTTTTCTAAGATCATGACAACAGAATTCGAGACAAGTATGATGGGAGAATTAAAATTCGTCTTGGGATTGCAAGTAAAGCATACTGCAAATGGCATATTCATACATCAAACAAAATATGTCAACGAACTTTTCAAGAAGTACAAGATGGACGATGCCAAGGAAATGAGTACACCTATGCATCCATCGTTAGTACCCAGCTTGGACGACTGTTCTAAAAAGGTAGACCAAACTACATACCGAGGTATGATTGGGTCTCTTTTATATCTCACAACGTCCAAACCTGACATTATATTCAGTGTATGCTTATGTACCCGTTTTCAGTTTGACCCTAGAGAAACTCATCTAACAGTAGTTAATAGAATTTTTAGATACTTAAAAGAGACCATTAACCTTGGTTTATGTTTTAAGTCAAACAAAGAATACAAGTTAGTCAGATACTGTGATGCTGACTATGCGGGAGATAGAGTAGAATGCAAAAGCACCAATGGAGGATGTCACCTCATTGGTGGGAATCTAGTCTCTTGGACGAGCAAAAGACAAAGGACAATTGCTCTGTCTACAGCAGAAGCAGAGTATGTCTCAACTGCGTCTTGTTGCTCACAACTCTTATGGATCAAGCATCAATTAGAAGACTACAGTATCTATGAGAGTAACATTCCCATCTTTTGTGATAACACTGCTGCTATAAATCTGTCAAAAAATCCTATTTTACATTCTTGGGCAAAGCACATTGAAATAAAACATCATTTTATAAGAGATTATATTCAAAAGGGAATTGTTGATATTCAGTTTGTTAACACTGAAAATCAATTGGCCGACAAAACTCCTTCCTGAAGATAAACTCATCCATATTTGAGATCTTCTCGGTATGGAATTTATATATGAATAGTTTATTCAACATGCCTTGACCGTCCAACGATGTGAGCGTCCAATGTGTTGTAGCGTCCAATATTACATCATCCACTTGCATAGCTTTTTGCATTCCATAACAACTTACATTTATGTGTGCATAACGATACATATTCGTACTTAATTATGATTTCTCTAGAAATGATTTGAAATAAATGCCTTATTCCGGTCTGAGTCACTCATGGGCCGTATAACCAACCTCGAGAAATGTAAGCGCCTGACCAGCATTTATTGCACATCACCTCTCTCTTAGAAATTGAAGAACCACCAAAAGCAAAACTTTTCGGTTTCCTCATATACACTCAAACCGAAACCAAACACTCACCTCTTTTCAAATCCACATGAACTCTCTCAGCCTCTTGAAACCTCTCAAACCCTAACAATCTTTCAAGCTCTCAAATATGCCAACTGCAAAGGCTGGTCCTATTGCAAAGGCCGTGGCTCGTGTGGAGAGCTTAGACAAGGCTGTTTTTCTTATCGAAAGCCGTTTCAATATCCAAGCTCTGGAGGACATGGGTGTGAATGTAATGGATAACTTACTCAGATGTGGAATTCTCAACTACTTCCACTTGAACGAGATCATATACCCAGAACTCATCAGACAGTTTTGGAACTCTGCCATTTTGTCAAATACGGACATCACCGAAACTGCTTTGGGAGTTAAGGTCACACTGGACCTTGACTCTGTTGCCCAAGCCATTGGCTGTGAACGGGCTGGGTCCTGCATCAAGAATGGCTGGGAAAGCAATTTTGGAGGACATGACACGGTAGACGCTGCTCTGATAGGTCTAAAAGGCAAAGGGCCAATAGAATACAACAAGTTGACGAAAGAGGGGAAGATATTCTAGTAGTTTCTGAAGGGAATCCTTCACAAGGCTGGATCAAAGGACAGCGTTACCTTCCTGCATAGGTTCACGCTATTCCACATGATCACAGGCCAACAGTTCAATCTGCTGCACCTCATCCTGAGCAACATCTTCAGGACCATGAAAGGACGCGGAGAGCGCGACCAGATCACCTACGCCGCTCTCCTTAACAGATTTTTTTGGCAACAGCAGGTGTATCATGCCTTTTTTGCTCTGTCTCTTGGAGAGCAAAACTAAATTAGGATTCTGGGTGGTAGCCATCATTTCACTCAATTGCCGTTTGGACACAACAATGTTGCACAGATGAAGGCTGGGTTCGTGCTGAAGCCTTTGGAGACCACGTCCAAACTAATGGACGATAGAAAGGAAGTCGTGGAGATGGCACCTTTGTAGACAATTGAGCCAATTGTCCAGCTTGCTAAGCTGATGGACAATGAGGCATTGTTTGTGAATCCAGTTGCTGCCAAACTGTCCACCAAGAGGAGGTCGTCCAAGATGCAAGTGACTAGGGTTACAAGATCCAAGATCCAAAGACCGTCGACTCCGCCTGCTCCTTTTGCAGCTAGTCCTATCATTACCTCTGCTCCCTCACATGCTCCAGCACAAGCTCTTGCTAAAAGACGGTTGATCGTCGCTTCTGACGACGAAGACAATGAGTTAATTGGTAAGCTTGTCAAGAAGCAGAAAGCTGCCATGGTTGATGTTCCTGTTCAACCACAACCACAACCATTTACCTCATCCAAATGACCAGCAGAAGCACTACCAGGGGAAGCACAGTCTAAGAGAAGTAAGCTTTCCTCTTCTGCTGCTAATGAACCTGTTAGCAACTTTGTTGACTTAATCATTATTGAACCTTCTGAAGCTCTTACCCAAACACAAGCTGGCACACAAGCCACACTTGAACCAGATTTGTTACTGCCTGGTGACAAAGGTTATACCTGCACCATCCCCACCCCCGACATATCTAAGACACATCTCTCCATCAAACCTACTAAATCACCTTCCTCCTCAACCATCATTTCCTTTCCTACATCTTCCACCCCCTCAGACACCTTGACCAAAACCAAACAGAAATGGCCTCTACTCTTTGTTAAAGGTAACCCCCAAAACTGCATGGACGACAATGCTATTATCTTGTGTCTAGAGCTCCTTGAACCTATTTTCGGTTTTGATTACTCTCCACTTAATCTTGACAAGTACATGGAGGACTATGTCCATAAACCTTTGGAAGCTTACCTAGCACTACCTCCTGGGACCATTGAACACTTACCGCTCAAGCGGTTTATCAGATGGAGGTACCCTAGAGTTGTACGAGCTTGGCGCATCAATGCACATCCTCCTGGAGTACTTCAACACAAAGTACTTCCAGTAGACCACATCGAGCAAGCTCTGCAACAAAGGAAACCTGGGGGTGAGCGGACTGTTCACATAAGGCCTGCAGATTCGAAGTTTCGGCCTCTAGACTCGGCAGAAGATGGATTCTTTCCATCTGCCTTTGAGCATATGTTTTGCAACACTCTCAACGGTTCCGCCACCTTGAAGTTTCAACTCTTCATTCCCCCATCACAACACATCCAACCTTCCACATCCATTCGCATTCAACCAGATCGCGTCTATCCAAGACTGCCAATCATAGATGACAACCGCAAAAAGAAGAAGATTTTGACTAAGGCACCGTCCCTACCTTTGCCGTCCAGAGCTGATGTTCAACAATATTCAACTCATTCCCATGAATGGTTCCTAGCTCAGCGTCTTCATACAGACTTGGACGAGGCTGATGCTGAACGCTTCTGGCATCAACATATGTTCCATTACAAACAAGAAGCGTCCAGTAGTGGAGTTTCAGCATACGACAAAGCCGATATCCCAACTGCAACGAATTGTGAAGTCACGTAGCGTCCAGCTCGTGTATTTCACTTTTCAGACTCTTCAGCTGCCTTTGTCCGTCTAGCAAACGAGCATCCACTCCTTAGTACAGAAACTTCTATCCTATACACTATGATTGCCGGTCTTACTTACCACACAAATTTTCAACCACCCTACCCTTAACCCCTCCACGTCCATACCAACTAGAAGTACAAGACTTGAAGCATCTTGAAGCACCTCCTCCCCCCTCACAAGCTCTTCCACCCACTCCTTCCCAACCACCGTCACCTACACCTCCACCACCGCCTACTCCTGGCTCTCAAGCCTCCATAAGCCTTCCCATCTCTTCTTTTGCCCCTTTACCCTTACCCCCTGTTGACCTCACCGTTCAATAATATGTTACCAACCAACTACAACCCATCTTCACCCTTCTTCAGCAAATTCTCCAAAACCAACAAGCTCTCCTACACCCTCCTCAACCTTCTCCACCTCCTCCTCCGTCGCCGCAACAGTGACTATGATGACGTCTCCCTTCTCTCTTTATCTGCTTTTTGCTAATGACAAGAGGGGGAGAACTAGAAATCTATTACATTTTTTTTTGTTTTCTTTGTTTTTTCTGTTTTGTATGATCTTCTAGTAAAATAAAATACATGCTTTATTCTGACATAATTCAAGAGTTGCTCTATTTATGTTTAACTTATAATTGTTAGATCTGACACTTGGTATCTTATTCGATATGGATTTAAACTAATATTTCTTGTATCTCAAAAGTATACAAATCTTGGAATATCAAACTCAGGGGGAGCATAGTAAGTTTTTCGAAAACTCTTTCATGCATTCTTTTATATTCTAGCAAAAACTTAAAAATTAATAAGGTTTGTCATCATCAAAAAGGGGGAGATTGTTAAAACCAAAGACGTAGAAGCGTCTAGACCCTCAAAGTTTTGAAGATAACAAACTTATTAATAATGTTCAAGTTTCTGCCAAAGAACTGAACTCTTTACAGCATACAAGCTTCACTTCGAAGACCGTCCAGTAGACATGACAAAGAAAACCATCCAGTAGACGTGTCAAAGAAGACCGTCCAATAGACGTGCTTAAAGAAGATCGTCTAGTGAACAACTTAAAATGATCGTTTGAAGAACAAAATCAAATATCTGATGCAAGCTTCCAACGACAAATATTCAAACGACTAAGTTTTATTTTGAACGTCCAATTGATTTATGCTAGTTTTTCTCGAAACTAACATATTACCTATCTTATGATCTAACGTTCAAATTGTTTGAAGCATTTAATTGTATCAGAATCATTCTAGTGCAAAAGTGCAGCAAAATCAAATAAAGCAAGTTAACTTATCAAGTTGTTAATACAAATGAAGAATGTTCAAAAAAGCAAACCGCTAGCACGGTCTTGCACTTTCCATTTTAGTGCAAGTATAAAAGTTACTGCGCTTGACCTCTCTAGAAGGATAGTTTGCACGCTTCTCATTGCATAACGAAGTCAAAGTCTTCTACAACGGATCTTTTCCCTGAAGACTATATATATGCATGCACTAAGGAAAAAGCAAGAACTGAAGTGAAAAATAGCGAAAGAGACTGTGACGATTAATTAAGAAAAAGAACAAGAACAAAAAGATGTTAGCAATATTCTAATAAGAAGCGTCTAGTGGACGATAGAAAAAATCGTGTAAAGTTTTTCAGAGCGTTTTTGAGCCTAATCTTTTAAATCCTCACTATGTGAGTTGATATCGTTTGTATAAACACTTGTTGTGTTGTGAAAGCCTGAAGAGACTTAGTGTGGAAGAATACTTGGGTTAAGCAATCTAGGGTGATTGCGTTGTAAAGCCTGAAGAAGCCGCGAACAATACTTGTAACCTAAGGTTGGTTAGTGGATACCTTCTGGGTGAAGGGATTGGATGTAGCTCAGGTTGAGTGAACCAGTATAAAACTTCTTGTGTTCTTCTTCTCTCTATCCCTACACTTAAAAATGTTTTCATACTGATTAACCTGTTTTGAAAATGTTTTTAAACGTACAATTCAACCTCCCCTTCTTGTGCGCTTTTTCTATTTCATATATGAGCCTGATTCTTGAGGAATTCTAACGAAATGAAAATACCAAGTAACCCCTTCACTTTCTCTCTCTTTTGCTCTGTCTCTCTTTCTTTATTTACGCAATTAACCTAATTCTAATTGATGTGGGTTTGGGTGTTATTTTGGCATGGTGATTTGTGGTGTGTTGAAGAGTAAACTTTAGGCTTACATTAGGAGTTACAGGTGCACATATAATGTTTATTTGTTTTGTGTGTGCGCATCTTATATTTGTGAAAGTTGAGTTTATTTATGTGTTGTTTGTTTGTAAAGAGCAAATCTCAATTGGTGTGATCTTGTCTAAGATGCAGGATGTGAGTTATGTGCTTGTAATTTATTAATTATGCATGTGTTTACTAATTTGTTAATGGAAAGCTATGCTCAGAAGGTGTGATCCTATCTAAGATTTATTATTAGGGTTTAGAGATTTGAGAGAAAATTTAGAGAGAATATCTAAATTTCATTAAATGTGAAAAATGGCAGAGATTTATTACAAGGATGGTATTTATACAGAGAGTGACCTAACTAAGTTGAAACTATTTGAAAACTAACTTGCTTAGCAAGCTAAAAGTTACAACAGATGAACCTAAACTAACTATTGAGTGTTGACAGCTGTGTAATTGTAGTGACAATAGAGTAATGCACTTACCCCACACCCACAAGCTTCAGGTGGGTGAGTTGTGGAAGAAGGCTCAAACACTTTGAGCTTGGACCAAAGATGTAGGAACTGCATACGAGAAAGAGGTTTAGTAAGAGAGCCAGCTCGTTGATCTTAAGCAAGAATGTGGAGAATGATTAATTGCTTGGCAAGCGCCTTTTCGCGAACAGATAATAGGTCAATCTCTATGTGTTTGGTGCAAGCATAAAGGTCTAGATTATAAGCTAAGGAGACAACACTTTGATTGTCACAAAAACCATGGGAAGTGAATGAGAGACACCCAATTCCTTCAGAAAGGTCTAAACCCAAAACATGTCTGTAGTAACTTGCTGCCCCTGAAGTGGACCAACAATCATTATGGTCAACTGCATGGTTAGCATCTCAAAAGGCCTTCCAATACAAGGGCTAATGTAGAGAGGCTAGAGCAAACTTCAAATTACACTATAAGGACTATTTCAAGTATCAAAGAACACATTTTACAACAATCCAATGTGACTTTGGAGGGTTTGCCATAAACCGGTAAACTTTGTTAACATCAAAGCTAAGTTTAGGTCTAGTGATGGTAACATATTACAAGCCACCAACCACAGACCTGTACATAGAGGGTTCAGGCACATCAAAATCAATTTTGGACAGTTGCAGCTAAAAGTCATGGGAGAGGTAATAGGCTTGGCCTTAGGCATATTATTTTTGCTCAAGAAGCCTTTAATATACTTGCTTTAAGTAAGTAATAATGCCATCAAACTGCCTTTTGACTTTAATTCCCAGAAAACAATCTAGATCCCCTAACTATTTGAGGCTAAACACAGAGTCCACCTTTTGAATAAGTGAGTGCACAAGCTGTAAAGAGCTGCTAATGATTATAATGTCATCAACATACACCAAAAGGTAAACCACTGCCTTTTGGTGTCTTTGAAAAGAGAAGGATTGCATTTTTCGTCTTTGAACCCAAACTTGATAAAAGTTTACCTCAACCTATCAAACCACTACCTAAGGGGCTATTTAAGACCATAAAAAGCTTTGTGAAGTCTGCAAAGTAGAGAGGAATCACCACTTTCAAAGCCTGTGGGTTGGTGCATATAGAACTCTTCATCAAGAAAGTCATTTAAGAAAAGAAAGTATTATTAATGCCAAGTTGTTGTAAAGGCCATCTATAAGTCAATGCTAGAGTTAAAATAAATCTAACAATGACAGGTTTGATCACAAGCGAGAAGGTCTCATTAAAACCAAAACCTAACAATTGATAAAAACCTTTGGCCACTAACTTGGCCTTATATATGTTGACAGTCCCATTTGGGTTCTCTTTGACTCGAAAGACCCACTTGCAACCAATAGGCTTATAGTTGGGAGGAAGTGGGACGAGGGACCAAGATTCATTCTTCTGTAAAGCTACATATTCAGCTTGCATGGCAACAAACCATTTGGGGTCAGCCAAGGCTTGCTTAACAGATCGTGGTTAAGTATAAGCAATAAACAAACTAAGATGAAATTAAGGCATGACAATGCTTGACTAGGAACGAGTTTGCATATAGTGTGTTAAGAGGCCTACTAGATTGTGTGCTAGTAGTTAAAAATCATGCATGTGTTTGACTTGATGTGTTGTTTCCTAGTGGAGAGTAGAGCTTAATAGGTGTGATCCTGTCTTAAGATGCAATATGCTGGACTGTGTACTGGTAATTTAGTACTTATACATGTTTTTGTTGTTTGTTAATAAATTATTATTTTGTTAAATATATTGTGTAAGTTTCTCTTATTTTGTAAGATAAAAAGAATTGAGAAATGTCTAAAATACTGGAATTATGCTAGTCAATTTTTTCCAAATTTGTGCAATACTCCTTTTGCAAATAAGAAAATATACCTTGCTTCTTCTTTTTTTGTTATGTATTTGTTGATTTGTTAATGGATAGCTATACTCAGTACATGTGATACTATCTAAGATTTAGGACGCTGGATTGTGTGCTAGTAATTATAAATCATGCATGTGTTTAACTTGATGTGTTGTTTCCTAGTGGAGAGTAGAGCTTAATAGGTGTTGCCCTGTCTAAGATGTAGATGCTAGATTATGTGCTGATAATTTACTAACTATGCATGTCTTTGTTGTTTGTTAGTGGAGAGTATAACTCAATAAAATTGTTTGTTAATAGATTATTATTTTGTTAAATATTTTTTTTTAAGTTTCTCTTATTTATTAAAGGTAAAAAATCGAGAAATGTTAAAAGTACATGAGTTATGATGTGCAAATTTTTCCAAATTTGTGTAGTACTCCTTTTGCAAATATAAAGAGATAGTTTGTTTTGTTTTTTTCTTTTTTTGTTTTAATCCTTTCTAGTAGTTTGACTATCATGAGGATGCTTTATTACATACACGAGAATAATGGTATATACAATGATTGTTATTTATTCTTATATTATTCTTGATATTATGCCTTTGTTACCCTTTTATTATTTAAATTGTATATCTAGGTTTTGTGATATACCAATGATAAATTAACAATATGAATTAAAACAAATAAAAATGTAAGGTTGGCTAACATTTTCACCTCTAAATAACATTGATTTTAAGGTAATGGTAGTGGCATCGATTATAAGCCAACATTATTAACGTTAGTTTGAGGTAGCTCAAATCATTAATCTCATGGTAGTGTCAATCTAGTAATAGCGTCAACTTTCTCTTTTTAGTTATTAGCTGCCATAGAAATCACAAGTAACAACTTTCTTATTTTTGATGTCTCTTAAGTCATTCCCAAGGTTTTAAAAATTGTTGCATATCATCTGTATTGTCCGCAACATCTCAGTATCAGAGGGCAATGATACCATTTTGGACCAATATTAAGTTGGTGGTGGCGGGATTTTGACAGAACACTATCAAATGGCGATGGTAAGATGGGTTCACAATGGCGGCTTATGGCAGCTGCCATATGCATGGCGCTCGTGACAGCTATGATGTCCATGGCAGAAAATGGCATTTTCTCTGAAAAAAAAAAAGGGGAAAAAAGGAATGGATTTTGAAGTTCGACTTGACTCAATTAGCAAATAGGGTTAAAACCCTAAAACAATTCAAAGAGAAGTTTAGCACACTTCTCTTCTCCTTCACGTGTCCTCTTTGTTGCGACAAACCCTAAGCACACACTGTCACACACCTTTTGTGACTTTTGGACCAACACCAACAATTCTCACTAGTGAAGTCACCTTCAACGACCATTCTTTAGCGAGCACCATTTCTGAGGAGCCCTTCTTGCTCTATTTTTTGTTTGTTTTTTATTTCCTTTTGTTTTAAAAAATTATTTTCTTAATTCTTTAAACTTTTTTTTGTATTTGATTATTCTTTTTAATATTTTGTTTTCTTTTTTAATTTATAGTGTTCTTTCTGATAGTGTCTGTTTTATTTCTCTATTTTTAATCATTCTAAACTCATAACTTTGTTTTGGACCTTTTGGTAAATGTTCTTTGTTTTTGTGTGTAAATGTTTTCTATTTTGGATCCTTTAGCGTTGTGTAAATGTCTGTTTTATTTATATTTACTATTATATCTATTGTTTTTTTAGAATGTGTGTGTGTTGTCCTCCATGGCTTTTGCCATTTGCTGCCACGCCATCCGCCATATGTATATGGCGAATTTTGGGCTCGTCCCCATGCTCCACCGTTTGCCATTAACAACACCGGTGTTGAGAGCATAAATCACTTGTAACAGTCGCAATAGAACGATGTTGCGGCCGCAATAGACTTAATGAAACTGCGATGGACATAACAAATCCCTTAATCGAATTTTTTGTTCCCAAAATATTGTTTTGAACCCAAAAATTTTGCGAGAATCATGAAGAAACAGAAGATTCAAAGAGACAGTACAAGAAAATCTAAGCCTCTGAAACCCTTGAACCTCTCAACTAACCTCCGCCCTCCACTAAGCAAGCACTCTAACCACCACCATAAGCATAAGCTCTTTTCCGATCTTCACTTAGGTAACAATATTTTGTGAGATTAAGAGAGAAAGAAAACATAAAGGTGAGAGCTTGAAAAGGAAAAATGAAACTAAGAGAAGGATGAGATGAGAGAAGGAAGAGGCTTGTGTTATGTGCGACTCGTTGAGTCTCGTGAGTGAAGAAGAAGAAGAAGAGTGACGTGGGAAGTGGGGGGAAAAATAAAATTTGACAAAGGGGAAAAAATTAAAAGTTAAAAATTTAAATTTTGAATTTATTAATGAATGAGAGAGGGAAGTGGAAAAAAATTGGGAATGGTATTTACAAGAAAGATAGGGAGGGAGACGAGAAATTTGTGAGGGATATATGTGTGATTTGCAATTAATTATTAAATGTAAAGTATGTCTTTTAATGTTAATAAATACCTATTAATATTAATAAATGTCTTTCAATACAATTTTGTTTTAAAATAAATTATTTAGAACAAAAATATTTTAAATCAGTTTAATCACATTTTTAGTTTCTATAAATTTTTTAATGTTAATTTTGATTCCTATATTTTCAAAATTGTAGTTTTAAAATCCTATAATTTAAATTAATGTAAACAATAATTTTATAAATTTAATGGAATTACTCGTACATGTATGAATTATTAAAGATGACTTCAGATTATATTATATGTAGCTAATAATTTATATAATTTATAGTTATATTTGAGTTATTTATGTTGTTGAGACACTCAAACATGTATGAATTTGTTAAATATATTATTAGCTGCTAATTTAGTCTGATTTTAATATTTTTTAATTAATTTCTTTACTTTAGATATCTTATAATTATGAAAAAATATTAATTATAAGTTATTATAGATTATATAATGATATAAAACATTTTAATATAATTTTATGCAAAGGTGTGAGACATACATGCCACAACAATTGTAATTTGCATCGTAGGATCTGCAATACCCATAACCATGAAAACCTTAACAAGACCATGATTGTGACCACAATTTAAAACCTTGTCATTGCACTGCCACGTTATACCTAAGTCATTATCAATAGACTTGACCAATGCATAAGAATAGACTAATTGAGAGGCAGAGACGATATACTGTATAGTTCCTACTCTAATTTGTCTAAAGATAGTTTGAAAACTTTAAATGTAGGTCATAATTTCCAATAGCTTTAATCAAATACTTTGAAGCCTTTAGATAGCACAATAATAAAAGGAATTCCATTCCAACAAAGAAATCACTCTATGTACTAAACTATCGTTCTTGCCTGTTTGTTAGAAGCTTCCTTTGATGCTTGTTTGCCTCTTAGTCTTTACTAATTCACTAGAAGAAAAACTTCAATTAGAGTCAAAATGTTAGGGTTAGCTTTGACATCGATGCTAGCAGGGTCAGCTTAACTAACGCAAGATTGACATGACCTTTTGAATCCCATTATTTTGATTTTTCAACATGAAAATACCTAGTGTCAACCTATGCTGAGCCTAGTTTAGAACTTAGGTTGATGCTAGCGAAGTTATTTGAACCTATGTTGGCAAAGCCAATGACATAAATATGTAAAAATGTATAATAAATACTTAATAACCGCTGGTTTTAGTGTCGTCCTCGCTATCCACTAGGTCGACTCTAAATCTAAATTATATTGATGCCAAAGCTTGTAACACTCGTTCACATTGGACACAATCCACGTTTGTTTAATTAATTATTTGGTTATTTAATTTTTCAGGTTAACAAAAATACGAGGCAATTTTTTGCATTCCAATTTTCATGTGGTTGTCTTATGAACCTTTCTTAAAATAAATATACTAAAAGTAAAATAGAATTTGAAAACAGGAGTATAAGATTAGGAAATAAGATATATCATATAGTCATTGTCAAAACCAATTACATCTAGGTTTCTGAAATACAAGAGACGCTAAATACACTGTAAACTTAATACATCTGAAATCATAAAAATATAGAGAAATAAAAAAAAAAGTACATCAAAAGACACCAACCATCCCAACTACATTAAAAAAAAAGTATCCTAAACTAGAGTAGTGTCTATGGATCTACTCCTAACCCCTGTATACAAAAAGTACTACCCTTGCACTATCAGTCTTCATCTGTCCATGTCTCCTTGGAATCATTATAAGCTGGGTGGTGGACATGTCCGTTAGGATCCTCGAGGGGTGACGTAGTACAAGAAGGAACTAATAACGGCAAAGAGTGCTAGCCATTAGCCATGCCAACCTGATATTCAACCATTGGTGAATCCATAGGTGACTCAACTAATACAACCTCTATCAGGGATCCCTCAAGACCTTTGGAATAGGTTATACAATAGGCGACAAGTCCATATGCAGTTGCTTAGTGGATGGAGCAAAATCCAAAAAGGAGCCATAAAAGGCACTGCAAGGTTCTCGGGCGGAGATGGCAATGTTGGAGTGACATACTCGAAATGAGGTGGAGGCAAGGAACAGACAGAGTACGGGAATGTCCATGTCATGGGAGGCATGTACACTCTCGGGATGGGGGATAAAAAGGTAACCCTGACGAGGCTTCAGAAAGTTAGATAGTTAGTCGCCTCGTTGGAGGTCTATACCCCCACATCATCATAATCAATGTGCATGTTGAGCATAATTGGGAATGCAACCCCATCTTCAAGTATTAATCACGATCGGTCATGCATCAAGAAAATAAATAGAGGAATAAGGCGATTTCATTCTTAAAATTACTTTCACATAGATGGCAGGGCATCCTACCATCACACAAAGATAAAACACAACTGATAATAGAAAAAGGAGAACATAGGGTTTGTCTAAGTTATTGCAGCTACTCTTGATGCTGTATGGATCTTCCCAAATGGTTCTCAACAAAATCGGGAAGAGACTAGGAGTACATATACCTCTCTTAATATTATCAATCATGGTACAATCCTCATCATTATCGAGGAACAAAGCAACAACTTAAGACGTTCATCGCCTGCTTAGAGGTATACTCTCTCACCAATCCTGAAATGCTAAGCAGTTGTCGAGGTTATCAAGCTTGGTTAGGTGAATATACCGACTCAAGAGCGCTACCTTGGTTATTGGGACCTTCATCGCTTGACACCTTACCTCCAAGACCTTCACAAGTGGGTCTCTGCCTTTCATTCCTCAGTGTACCAACTGTAACTTTCCATGCAGGGTGTCACGCCACCGTATGTCCCTCACATCACTTGTACTCTATTTATTAATCACTATCCTTGTTACTCATAATTTGGACAAAGGTTTCCCTGGTCTCAATACATCTAAGCACCAGTACAATCTCCATTTAATATCGTTGCCTCTTAATGTAGAGGTCAAGCTTTATCACAACATAACATATGGGGGTAAAAGCTAAGTATAATTTTAAGCAATCAAGAGAACAAACATGAATTTGTAATCTATTCGTCAATTTTTGTTTTGTCTTAATCACTTTAAGCACCTTATTTAAGGATTAAACTCCTTATTTAAGGATTAAACTCACCTAGGGGAAATCCTAAATTAACTAGTAATAATTTAGAATTAATCATTTAAACCTTTAACTTAATTAGAAATTTAGGTGCTTAATAAAGAGTTCAACTAGTTAAATGAAATTTAGTGTGTGATTAACCTTATATTTTAGGGATTGAATTGTCTAAGCTCCTAATGCCATCATTAATTTGTTAGATTAACTTTAGTAGTTAGCCATGTTTCAAAAAAATAATTTAGTTGGACTAAGTATATTGCAATTTGAACCAAGAAAATCATTTATAAGGACCCCTTTTCAATTGGATAAAACATAATGTCATATTTATTTTAATGGAAATACGTCCAATTTCACAAAAAGGGTTCGCCATTTAATTTTAAGCACTTGAGAAAAATGGGATTTTGCAAACTAGAGAAATGTCATTTATTTTGGCTTAGAACAAACTTCCAGAGACAATAGGTTTAAGCCTTAGTTTTGAATTTCAATTTGGATAGGCAAATGATTTTTGTTTGACATGATCCATAGCTTGTTGGAAACATATTTCTTTCTAGTCTCTAAATCATTAATGATCATCTTATGAAAAAATCTACAAAAATAGATTCAAAAATAACAAAACATGAAGATTAGAGAACCCTACTAGAGGACCATTAGCTCTCTTTTGTTATTTTCGCATCCTATTTCAAACTTTCAACAACCAAGTCCTTCTTTTTTTCAAAAAAAAAATTAAAAATCCTTTTTAAAAAGTCTAAGAACTCTAGAAACCAAGGTCTATACAATTTATAATGATTTTTCAAAGTTTATAGTTGTAAAAAGTTGTTACTTGTCAGAAAAACACATCATTTCCAAATTCAAAAATTTATTAAAATAGTAAACGAAGAAGAATATAGGCAAACTATATATTCTTGAAAATTTTAGTGAATCTAATTTTTAGTCATTTTAGTAGTCTCGAGTAACACCCAATAGAACTTTCGAAAATCACTTTTTTGTGGACACTACCAATTACCATTTCCCGAAAAGCAACTCCAAATTTTAAAAGGTATAACTTCATCGTTTATCAACTTTTTCAAATGCTTCTTGTGCCCATTTAGAAGATAATTTTTTCTAGTTTCTAACCAAAAAACATGTACTTAAAAATATTAAGTCTAGCTCGAATTATTAGAAAAACAATGACTGGGGTTCAAATAGGATTCAAAAACAACTTGCTAGAACTTAAGTTCCTCTTCATAAAAATTACTCTTTTCACCAAGTTATGAACTTTAAATGGTCAAAACAAAATTTTGGGGCTATTAGGCACATCAAAAGCTAAAATAATCATCTTCACGCTTCACCAAAATCGTGACTTACTGGGGAGAAAAAAGATGCCAACACTTAGGGTCAGTTGAGTCTAGGTTCAATTTTAAGAGTCCTTTATTGTTCTAGGGTCCTTTGTTGGTGGGTAAAGCTTCAAACTTGTCTTAAGAAAGTGACCATTTTTTTAGTCCCCTTTGGAAGGACTTAATCAAGGGTTTAAGAAGGGTCCATGGTTCAAAGGTCTTTCCTTTTTCAGCTTCTCATTTTGTTGGGAAGAAAAGTTGCAAGCTTTTAACCTTAGCTTTGGATTTTAGGGTTTGTGTTCAAACCTTTATCATTTTATGTTGAGTTCCCTATAAAAACCAACATTTTAAAGTTGATAACAAAATTTAAACAAGCATTCAAGCCATCTAATCAAGTTAGGGCAACAAGAAAATGAATGGAAACAACATAAATAAAAGGTAACAACAACAACAAGGAAAAATGAAAATAGAAGTATTAGGAAAGTAAGAAGCTAAAGGTTTTGGGGGAAAGACCCACCCAAACCCATCAGCATGAAAGCATTTAAACCAAGAACAACCCCACTTCCCACCTATAGTTCACGTGTTGCCAAGGAGAAGAGGAGAAGATGTGCTCTTGAAGTCTCCAAGAAAGAGGTGTGCGGTGGTGGCTTTGAAGAATGGTTGAAGAAGGAAAGAAATGGAGGATTCAAGTGTATGAAAAGTTTGAAATGGGGCTTAAGGAGAGAGGAGGAGCCTTGGCTAGACCATGGAGAAGGAAGAAAGTGAAGAAAGCTGTTCCAACATAGCCTTTTATAGAAGGAATAGGTTGCTAGAAAGGGGGGCACAAAAGTAAACTCATTTTTTTCTTTTTTCCTTTTTAGATTTTTCTTTTTATGAAATGTGAGAAATTTAGAGGGATGGGTTTGCAGAGCAATGGTACACCTGCCACACCTTTGCTTCCTCAAGTCTCTGCGTTTCGTTTTCTCTGTAGACGAATCGACCGGTTTCGATAAAGACGTCTTAAACTTTGTAAATTTGATTTTTATAGCATTTGAATGAAATTTTATTGAAAATTTGTGAGCATCTTAATTATTCATTAAAAATAATTTCCATAATTAAAAATTAATTTTTAATAATTAAATTCAAATTTTTAGATATTTATTTAGTATTTTTGAGTTAAAAATTCATAGAAATTTCATTTTAACTTAGAAAATTTCAAAATTTTTATGGTAATTATAAAATTAAATATCTAACCCAAAAATTTCAAAATTCTCTTTCATATATTACACTTATACAAGTTATAGTTTTAACAAACAATGAAGGGCGGTTTGCTCATTTTCCACAGAAATTTCAGAAAATTTTCAAAAAATTATCAAAATTATATTTTAATATATATATATATAACATATTTCTAACCTCAAAATGACAATTCACTATCATTTAGATCTTTTCCTCATGTTAACTCTCTGTGTAGAGAAATTAAGATTAACTACTAGTTTCTTAATTTTTTGGTTTATTAGAGTCAATGTCACAGATATTAAGAAATTAAAGATGGTACTAAAATGAGGGTGTTACAAAGCCTTTCTCCTTAACTATCCTTTCTTTCTCTCTCTCCCTGTTGTCATTTTAATTTCTCTCTGTCGTGTTGTCTTGTCTCCGATCCATTAGAAGGGTCCCCTTCGGTGACGTTAATGTTACTTAGTACTTGTGGCTCTCTTACTTTCTCATTTGCCCTTTGTGTCAAGATTTTTATTTCGTTTTTTTTTTCTACCTATGGCTCGCTATCACTATTGGCAACCATCGCAACCGGTGTTGATTGATGTTGTTTTATCGTTATTGTCCTGACATCGCCATCTAGGCAGACCTTCACTTTTTCACTCTTTTGCTCTGTTTCACATTCTCTATTTGCACATTATCCTGATTCTAATTATAGTGGATTTGGATGTTGTTTTTGCATGGTGATTTGTGGTGTTTTGGAGCATACACTTGGGGCTTACTTTAAGAGTTACAAGTGCACATATAATATTTATTTTTTGTGTGTGTGCGCTTCCTATATTTGTAAAAGTTGTGTTTATTTATGTGTTGCTTGTTAGTGAAAAGAAAAGCACAATTGGCTTGATCTTGTCTGGGATGCAAGATGTTGGATTGTGTGCTTGTAATTTATTAATTATGCATGTATTCGCTAATTTGTGATCAGAATGTGTGATCCTATATAAGATTTAGGATGTTGAATTGTGTGCTGGTAATTGTAAACCATGCATGTGTTTGGCTTCATGTGTTGTTTCCTAGTGGAGAGTAGAGCTCAATAGCTGTGATCTGGTCTAAGATGCAAGATGCTGGATGGTCTGCTAGTAATTTAGTAATTATGCATATCTTTGTTGTTTGTTAGTGGAGAATAGAGTTCAATAGGATTGATTGAGAATAGATTATTATTTTGTCAAATATATAGTGTAAGTTTGTCTTATTTTGTAAGGTAAAAAATTGAGAAATGTCAAAAATACACGACTTATGCTGCCCAATTTTTTCCAAATTTGTACAGTACTCTTTTTGCAAATCATAAGAAGAAATACTTTCTTTTTTTTTGTTTAAATTCTTCTCTAATGTAGTTTGACTATCATGAGGATGTTCCATTACATACATGAGGTAGGCTAAATTGGTGAAAACATAGCATATATATCTTTGGATTCACGAGTGGTGCCCAATCACGCAAGAACAAGGTAGACTCTTTTGCTGATGCATTTCCTTTTTAATTAGGTTCTACTGTGATTGCAGGTCAATTTGAAACCAAGGGTTCCAATGAAAATTGTTTGGTCAAAGCATCCTGAATTAAGAAAATAAATACTAGGCTGAATCGCCAGAAACAGGTATATAAGAGCTGAGAGAAATACACTTGCTACTGGGAATGTTATTTATTAATTTTGTATTCTGAATCTCCAGAAACAGGTTTCATAATTTTTAATATGTGATTTGGGAAAACATAAATTTTCACTGGCAATATTTGGTGTGCGTTTTACTTTTATAAACTCTCACATTTAACAAGTAAATAAATATTTGGAAACTTGCATTTATCTTGATAAAGATTTAGGCAATGAAGCAGCTACATGGTAGTTTAAAATTATTCTGGTCTGTACTTAATTTGTTATTCTTAGTTATCTCAATCAAAGCAAAGGAAAAATTCTCAAGTCTTTTTTTTTATCTGCTAATTGAAAGCAACGCTAAACTCGGTTACATTCTTCTGTGCCAAGGTGGCTCTCTGCTTGCTAATGCAGATTATATTATATAGTATGAGCTATAGAGCTTTCTGAATGAAGGAGGAAATAATTTTCTTTAAGGCAGAAACAATAAGAATTTGATTGGAAGAGAGACCTGTGGGTATTGCGTTTTTGCTGAAGTCGGTAATTATCCAAAAGTCAGTCTCTTGTGCTTCTTTTCTGTAAGGCAAAAATATCCACTTTAGTTTGCTATATTCTAAATTATAATTATAATTATAATTATAATAAACACTAAACTTTAATATATCCTAGTTTTCCAATTCAATGGCACAGTTTTCTTTTCCAAACTTCGAAGTGCTACGTACTCTTATGCTTAGGCTTTCATTCTGAATTCTCTGCTATAAGAACGATATTTATGTACTGCTCTTTTTCTTAAACACGTTTCTTCAAATCTATAATGATATTTATGCATTCAGAAACCAATAAATTTTGCTGAATTTTTGTCTATTCTTCTATTACTTTTTAGGCTGGAAAATGAAACCGAGTCCTAGGAGATCGAGAAACTAGGCCTGCACAATGCTGTATACCTTGCCGAGACACACCTTGCTCATGTTTTAAACTTTTGGAAATTAATTTAATTTGTGTGTTATTATTTTTTCTAATGCATAGATTTTGGAATTTGTTCATGATGGTGAAAAGACTGTTGCAGAGCTAATGTCCATTGGGAAACAACTTCTTGGAAGGTATTATGTCAATTTTCTTCATCTGATTATCCTCTACGCTCTTCAATTGTGTATTTGTTTTGTCCTTTCTATATAATAGTTTTTTCTCTTTAAATTGATATAATTCTGCCGTAGAAGAAGAGGAATGAAATATTTTTTAGTTTAGAACAGATGTAAATTTATCCTCATATGTTAACAGGAGACAAGTTCTTCCAGCAGTTTCAGATCTCGTGGATAGCGTTCAGGCTCATGTATCATTATGACAATGCAGTTATATTATACAAAGCTCTGCCAAATGGCTTCGTGCATATTGCATGAAATCAGCTCAGCCAATTTGTTACTATTGTAGGTCTTCAAAAGCTGAATTGAAATCCTGAATACCCCTTCTATTAATTTTGGAAAACTTCACCTCAATTCTGCATTTATCTTTATATAATTTTGAAGCCAATAGTAGGAGTTGAAAACTAATTGTTACTAACATTTTGAGTTGCAGAGCGAAAAGATTGTCTTTTAAAAACTTATTCACATTGATCTCTTGAAAAAAGAGATTATAATTTTTTTGAAGAAATAGAAGGGTATTATAATTTAAACATTTATTAGAGATGTATAATTTACCCTTTAAAATTTGACATGGGTTTGAACTTACAATTGTACAAAAAGGATCTATATAAGCACAAAAGTCAACTCAAAATAAATTATTTTTTTGGTTAAAAAGGGTAAAACAAATCATTGATGTTATTAACAAATTTTCACAATTATCTTTAAAGTAAATATTTTAAGTTTGTGCTTCTATGTGCATAATTTTACGTATGTATGTAATCAATGCTTAAACTTTGCCTATTTCAAAGACTAATTAGCGTAATTTTCTTAAGAAATAAAATATTAATGACAACCAGTTAGTAGAACCAGTTCCTCGGTTCGATTAGCCTTTTTTTTTTTTTTTTTCTGATCCGAGTTTTTCTTTGTTCAAGATTTTTATAATAAATCATGGATGTATTTGAATATTAACAGTTCATTTTTTCATTAATAATTGAGATAACTTTTTTTTTTTTTTAATTTTAGAGGAGCCAAATCCAAGATTTTAATATTGCTTAGAAAATTTTTTTAGGCCAGCGCATAATATTTAACAAAGCTTGGGCTTGGTAAATCTTTACTCTAGACCTTTTCATCAAATGAGACTTTTGCTACCTGGGCAATGTGTACGAGTTTTTTCAAGCCAACTGTTTTTTTTTTTTTTAAATAGATAGTGGAGTATGAACTTATTTGTGAAGGATCAATCAATTATTTACAGTTTAATTACACTTGTAGTCTTTTATTATCGTCCTTTTGCGATTTTTATTTTTTTTCGCAAATTTAATTTCCTACTATTTTAATTGTTCAATTTTGATCTATCTATTAACTTAAAATTCAATATTTTATAAAAATAATGATGTGACAATACAATAGAGTGTCAACTTAGTATGAATGTGTTGACGTGCAATAAAATGTAATTAAATCATTACTTAAATGATTGATCTTGTTAAAACCAAAAAAAAAAAAGTAAATGTTAATTTTAAGTAAGCAACAATAAACAGAAAGGTAAATTAACTCACATGGATGTTTGCTCTGTTTTGCCTACCCGTATTGAAAAGATGTCACTTAATCCAACAAAGTTATTATTATTCATACAAAAACTTGAGGAAAATCATACTTAAGTCTACTAAGGGTGCGTTTGGTTTTCTTATAAATTAAAAATAATAAGTTTGCAAAAAATGTTAAAATATATACATAAAAAAATAATTTTAATTAACCAAGATGCAATAGAAATCACCGATGACGGGTTGCTTTCAATTATTATTTAAAAAAACTTGCAATTAGAATCGCTAATTCAATGCAATTTTTGACGCCTACAATTAATCCATGATCTCCCATCTTGGAGTGCTAATACTTTACTCCCTTCGTCCCATAATAAGTATCACGTAAGAAGAAAAAATAAGTCCCAAAATAAGTGTCATTTTAGTTTTTCAATGTAATATTAATTACTTTTTTTCATTTATATCCCTAATAATATCTTTTAGAATGTTGATGTTGTGTTGCATCTTTTTTAGCAAAAAAGATTAATAATAAGGTTAATTTCATAAATTTGCTATTCTCTTTCTTCTATTTACTCCATCCGTCCCATAATAAGTGTCGTCCTATATTTTTTTACACAGACCAAGAAAAACAATTAAATAGATGAAAGAGAATAATAATTTTATGAAATTAACCTTATTATTAATCTTTGCTAAAAATGATGCAACACAACAACAACATTCTAAATATTATTATTAGGGGTATAATGAAAAAAAAGTAATTAAAATTATATTGAAAAGTTAAAAAGATACTTATTTTGAGACTGATTTTTTTTTTCTTACACAGCACTTATTATGGGATGGAGGGAGTAATTGTTTTTCTTGGTCTATGTAATAAAAAACCTAGGACAACACTTATTATAGGACGAAGGAAATAACATATATTTTAATTGAAATATGAAACTTGCAATTAATGCTTCAACTGTTCCCATCCAATAGAAAAGCATAGAACTCAAAGCTTTGGGTTAAACAAACGTTTTGAGGGAAATAGCATTCAGCTCAATCGGAAATGAAAGTTTCCAAATTAGCATAATTTTTTTTTTAAAAAAAATGTAATAATAGTAACATATTATCAATTCCAATATACTCAAAAAAATAATGAAATAAATAATATTAATATCACATTATAAAAATTATCATCCAAACAAGTTTTAATTTGATAAAAGTACTTTTAAAATAAAAGTATCCAAACATAAATCAAGTTACACTAAATCTACTTTTAACTAAACTTAAGTTTACAAAGTTAAGTTTAACCAAACTTCACTTTGTAAACTCTAATCCAAACACACACAAAGTTGTTTATTCACTTTGTTAACGTATTTATTTTAATATGGTAGGTGACTAGCCGCTCCTCCTAAGCAGTTACAATACTAATCAATTGTGTAGTTACCACACTTGTATGGTACTTACCACATATATTGCGAGTCTCTTCAATGCTCTTTATAAATACGCATCAAAGAATGGATTTAAATATATTCTCTTTCGAATTACACTTTCTTTAATATGGGGTTAACTTAAACATTAAAATGTTTTTGTAAATATCCTATCCTATCTAACTGATTTAAGGGTTTTAGGTAGATGCATGAAATTTGATAGAGGACAAAATTTACTTTATTTTAAAAATAATAGTACTTAATTGACTCCAAAAAAAGAAATACACGTATACACAAACTAAAATTACGCAAAATTCAAACTAAAAGAACTAAAATTACAATCAAGGCAAAAATTTTAAAAGATGTAATTGAAATATAAATTAATTTGACATGAATCTATGTAAATTCAGATGTTGTTATCCATATTCTTTTAAAATCATTCATGTATCAAAACCATTCTTTCTAACTGCATATTCGGGACCCACCTCAAAAGCAAGGGAGTGTTCCCATATACGACTTTATTTCTTTTGATTGGGACCATAAAACAAAAGAACATCAAGGTCCAATTCTTTAATTCATTAAAGATCACATAGCAACGACTCTCACAATAATGAAGGGTCTGAATTTTGAACCTATGAAAATTCCTGGGAAAGTATTCTCTTCTGAAAGCTAAAGGCAAAAAGAAGAAAAGGAAGGCAATGACAAAATGATGGGCGACAGAAGCATGTGGGCTTACCAATAATCCCACCCCACATATTATTATTATCCTTGGCTCCTCTCTTGTCTTATGTCTTTGGAGAAAGCTCTGAATTCTATGGTGCATGGGTTAATTCCTTTATTTATGGATTCTGTTGCTTCAATTCAATTGGTGGGTCAATACTCACGAAATGAACCTTTTAAAACATAGAGAATAATAAGGAGTGTCTTAAGAATATAGTTAAAAAATTAAAAGTAAAAAAGTTCTAAAATAGGAGAAAACTTAGGTGCAGTTCTTTGGATGTTTTTAGTGTTGTTCTTCAATCAAAATTAAAGTTTTAACTTGGTAATATGCATTGATCTTCAATGCATGCTGATTATTGAAATAAAACTCTAATTTTGATTGGAAAACAACACTAAAAGCATTCAAAGAACTGCACCTAAGTTTTGTCCTGTAAAATATTGTGATTTTTAATAGATCTTCATGCTAATTTTTAATAAAAAAAATTATTTATTGATTTATTAATCAATAAGTTATCAAGATCTTAAATTAAAATCATATTCTTTAACTAAGATATTTTGCTGTTGGTGTGTTTGGAAGGTGTGACACTTAAAATCTCATTGAGCAATTGAGCACCGACAAATTATAATTCAATTCATATATTTTCTTTCTTTCCTTTTTGCCAACACGAAGTAGTTATTAGTTGCTCAGTTTTAGTTTTCACAATTGTAAGATTGAAGGAGGCCTAATGGCTATATTGGGCTTGCATCCACTTCAATCATAGTCGATTTTTAAACATGATTATACACTTAACATTCCTTAATTTATAGAGGAGCATAATTTTATATATATTAAGCTAAGATGTCATAAATTTGTTAATAGTTAGATAATAAGTGAACTTGTGCAAGGAGTGTGTGCAATTAAAGGGCAAAAAAAAAAATCTGATGTGTCTCCTACCGTCAAACATATAAATAGATTAATATGATTTTATAAGGTGGTACATTGGCTGTCATCTTTTTCTTGAAATACTGTACTCAAGATGAGTTATTACTTATTAAGCATATTTATTAATTAATATTTATACTTACAAGCTTTTAAATATTTAGTATTATAATTACGAATAGTGTCATTAAATATAGTCAGAAATTAATCCATATAATATTATACATCTTATATACATTTGTTTCATATATACTTACGGGTTACTAAAATAGTTTTTAGTGTGAAGAATTCATGGATCATAAATTATTAAAATAGGGTATTATATATACTATATTTGTTTCATATATATATATATTATATATATAATTGAAACAGGGTATTATCTATAATCCTTTGTTTATAGATATGGATATCTTAAATTTTATTGTTTTTTTGATTTATTTTTACTGTACAAGAATTCATGCAACATTGAAGCGTTCTCTGATTGGAAAGCTTGAAAAATTGTTGGATGAAGATTCTGTATATATCATAGAAAATCCGTTGGTTGCTCAAAATGAAACAAAATGCAGAATGATGATGCACAAGTTTAAACTAAAATTTATGGGAAGCACGAAGATAATGAAAGCAGAAGCAAACAACATTCCAAAATCATATTTTAATTTTGTTTCCTGTCAGCTTATTATGTCTTTTACTGATGATGCTTTATTGATGGGTTACTTTTGGTACTTATATGGTTACTTATTTGAAAAATAATTATTGTCAAATTTGTCTTGCTTGATAAGCATGTAATTACTTTTAGATAGATGTAATTGGACATGTTGTCGAAAAGGATACCACTAGGGAGACTGACAAGAATGGGAAAAATATACGCTTATTGATATTGTGCTTGAAGATTTAGAGTAAGATACAATCAACATTGTGTTTTTTAGATCTTTTTTCCACAAAATAAGAAATTGGTAAAATAAGAAAATAACAAAATAACAAAAATTACCAAAATATTTTTTAATACATATAAAAAAAACCAACAACTCACCTGTGCATTGCACGGGGTTCACACTCTAGCATATATATATAGATAGATAGATAGATAGATAGATAAAATATTAATGTTTTAAAATTAATTCATAAATCTAAAGTTGAATTTATTAATATTATACTTCATAAAAATTATTTCAAAATTAAGTCACTGAATAAAAATATCAAAACATATAATAAATAAAAATGTAAATATTTATAAATATGAAAAAACCTATTGCATAAATATGAATTAATATTTACCAATAAAGAAATCACAAAACTATTTACAAAACAAATAACCATCAATTAATTAACATTAAAATGCATAAATAATGAAATATATCTTTAGTTACTATTGTTCATAAACTTATTTTAAAGTAATAAATTAAAACAATAAAATGAACTTAAGAAAAAATATTAATGTAGTTTTTAATTCTATTAATGTAGTTTTTTTGTAAATATATAAATAAATTTATTTTTCTTTCTATAATGTCAATTATTGCATGTATTTATTAATTGTAATATATAATTAATTTTATGCTTTGTCTATGATAAAAATTATATTTTTATTATAATAATTAAAATATTTTTTTATTTTATATGTATATTTTTCATTTTATCTCTTAAAATAACATGATTTATAATAATATTGTATGATAATTAAATGAAATCCTTTGACTTTTGTGTATATGTGTAGCATTACTATTTTTTTATATGTATTTTTACATGTTACCTTTTATTTTTACAATAAATACAGTTAAAATTATTAATTATAAAAACATAAAAATACATGTTAATATTATCTACAATAACAAAAATAAACACTCAATTTTACATACATTATATATATATAATATATATATGTATATATGTATATGTATGTATATATATATATATATATATACATACATATATATATATATATAATTTATATTTTTTATTTATAAATTATATATAAGTATTGCATCACTATTATTACAAGAAAAGCAATAACAACTTACAACACTACTTAATAAATAAGCAGTGCTAGTAACACACTCCTTCTAATACACACTTTATAACCACTGAGTTTCAACTTAACTAGTGGTCCTGAGTTTGAGTCTTAGGTATGCAACTATGTTAAAATACTTGGAGAGAAAGCTCTGCCATTTATAATGGCCTTACCTGGCTTGAAAAGGACCGCTTCCCATGGAGGATACATGTGGTCTCTACCAAAAAAATTTATCCTAAATTTATACACACACACACACACACACACACACACACACACACACACTACTATATATATATATATATATTAAATTATTCCTAATATTAATGAGACATACTCTTATTTTTTTCAAATATTTTTATTAACTTTAATTCTTTTAATCTCTTTCATCATTAATATATTTATTATTTTAATTTTTATTAGCTATGTATGTAAAGAGATAAAGTAAAGCTTCTAAAATTCTTTCCATATAAGACAAAGTTAGATTCCCAAAAAGACTAAAACATTAATGCATCCCACCTATTATTTATTAAACTTAGAGAATCAACTCATAATTAAGGATATTTTTATGAAAAAAATGATAATGCAAAAGACATTCTAGATTGATTCTTATAAAAAGGATGAAGTTAAACTTCTAATTTGGTTACAATTGAAACAAATAAGGTTAAACACAAGAAGAGGGGTTGAGTTGTGTTTAATACAACTTAAAAAGTTTTCCAAAACTTGTTTGACAATGTGAATCTAACATAAGAATTATGTAGGATAATTTTGAAAACCAAGTTTCTTAGAAAAAGATAGTATAATAAACAAGAGAAAGGATGGAGAATATAACACAAGGATTTCACTCTACAAACTGAGAGCTACGTCCAATTCCTTCGTACAAAGAATTTTCATTATGATAGCTAAATTTACTTAAGTATTCTCACTACCGCTTCAAGTTTAAAATATCGTAACCAAACACACAAGGTTACACACCAAGTATTCTTTTTACAACAAAGCCTTTTTAGGACTATTCACAAAAACAAAGTTTGCTTCTAATAGGTAACTCACTTAGTGAGTGCATGAAAGGTAAGTGCATATATAACACCCCTATTTTTTTTGTCTATCAAATTATTTTCCTAATTATTCTATATTTATTTTTGAAGAATCGGATGGAAACCTCAAAAATTTGAACCATATGGTTATGCTCGTATTAGTGAGTAGTACTTAGTTTAAATTTTTAATAATTTTTGGGAAACGAAGTTCGACAAAGGATAAAATGATTATTTTGCCCCTAAAAGGACTAGATAATTGAGAAAATAGATAAAAATTGTTAGAAGTGTCTACAATTTATTTTTAAGTCATTTATGTGCTTAGAATAATTAATAATAATTTTAAAATTTTTCAGAAATTTACTAAGACAGTTTTTGTAAAATAACTAAAATACCCGTAATTGACTACCAGAGCAGACCAGAGACTTTTTGATTTCAAAGTATTTTGAAAATTTTATACTAGGTATATTTTAATTATAAAAATTTTATTTTCAAAGAGAAATAGTGAAAAATGTAACAACACTCTTATTTCAATTTTTCAACTATTTTTCTAATATTTGACTATTTAATTCTAAAAAATTGGCAAGAAATTTCAAAATTTTGATCCCCCACCATTATGCTCGAAACTTTAAGAGTTATCTAATCACAATTTTTAATAATTTCTTCGAGCCAGAGCCTAGAGAAATTAGAAAATAACAATTTTATCTCTATTTCTCAACTTAAAGGCTGACATGAGAAAAAGATTCAATTGACATTAAAATGTCAATTTGAGCTTGGAATTATGTCATATATATTAAAATATGATTTTAGAAACTTTCTAGGAATTTTTTAGAATTCTTGTATAAAATGACCAAAATGCTTCTAGGTGTCTCATAAGCCAATTAGCATTGGTTTGACATCTAAAAATGGTGAAAATGGTAATTTTAATTTATTTTTAGGTGAAATATTTAATTTTATAATTTTCATAAAATTTTTAGTATTTATTGAATTAAAATGGATTTATTATGAATTTTTTAGCTTAAAAATACAAAATAAACAAATAAAATTTGAAATAAATTAATAAAGATTAAAATTAATAATTAGAAACTTATTTTTGATGGAAAATAATGTAATCGTCCAGTTTTACATTAAATTACATTATTTTTTCATGTTTAGGCGATTTTATCGGTACTAGCTAATCAATTACAGTTAAAATTTATATTAGGGAGCTTTAGGACAGCTCACCCAACACGTTTTCAACCTACAAGGAGGTGATTCACTACCTAAAATTGATATGTGTCCCTAGTTTTGCATATTTGTCCCTTAATTTATTAAAAGCAAATCAAATACCTTATTTATGACATAATGACTTATGTCACTTAGGAGACACCTATGTTCCCTTCCTCTCCTATAAATACCCATGTATTTGGGACATTCTTCACACATCCTCCATTCTCTCAGGCTAGCCAAATTCTTGGAGAGCTTCTCTCTCTAGAAAAATTTTTCTTTTACTTTGTTTATATGCTAAGATTTTACTAGTTTTCTAACAACTAGTAAAGTTCTCTTCCTAAGAGCTTTGCATCAATAATTCCATCTTCTTCATCAACCAACTTAGAGGTAATGGGGAGAGTGAGGTTGGTTCTAAATTATTTTCACTTTGCATATTGGTAGGCAGGGTTTTCCCCTAAACTCGTTTAGGCTTAAGTTTTATTATTATTATTATTGTTATATTGTTTGATGTTAAACTTTAATTTTTGCTAAGTTGTTACTCTGCCCAAATTTATATTATTAAATTATAATTGTTAAGTTATTATTCTGCTCAAATTTAGTTATTAAATCATAATTATTAAGTTGTTACTCTACTCAATTTTAGAAAATTAAAATGCACTTGCTAAGCTGTTACTCTGCTCAAATTTAGAAAATTAAAATATATTTAATTAGTTGTTATTTTGCCAAAATTTTAGTAATTAAACTATGATTACTATGTCATTATTTTGTTTTGGTATTGTGCAATTTCTGTAATATAAGGCATAAATGTTGATTGTACTAGTATTCTAATTAATTGAGAGCAGAGAAACCTCTGTTTGAGAAGTTAAGAAGTGATAAATTATTGAGTAATGTAAAGCAAATGACATGCAGTAGCATGACACTCTGTTAGGGAAACTACAGTTTGATACACTGCGAGATGAAAGGTAAGGACCTATGGTTAGGTCTAGAGGCTATGGTATCGAGTGGTGAGCGTCCTAATGGCCAAGGTCGCACTCTTAAGCCAGGACAATCACTTAACCAACTTGATAACCTTGACAACTGCTTAGCATCACCAGGATTGGTGAGAGTATAACTCTATAAATGGATATCCTACATTGTTATTTTGTTCCTCAATGATGATGAGGACTGTACCATGAAATGATGTTGAGAGCAGTATATGTACTCCTAGTCACTTCCCAAGTTCTGTTAAGAACTATTACCCACTAATAGAAAGTATGGATCCATATTGAGTCAAGGATAGTATAACATAGAATAAACTTTAGTTTCCCATTTTATTGTCAACTATGTTTTATTTGTATTTTATAATAGAATTCCTACCATACATGTAGAAGTGATTTTAGAACAAATCACCTCCCTCCATTATTTTTTTTATGCATGATTGATCGCAGTTAATGAAGACCCGACGGTTGGTGAGGACCTATAAAGGCTAGTCTGATAGTTTGTTATTTTATGGGATAAGGTAGACAGACACTGCTCTGACTACAATTTTTTTGATATACTAGGAATAAATAGTAACTATTTTGATGTATATTTTGATCTCTCTGTATTTTAGTAATTTTTTTGGTTATGAAACCATGATGTACAGTTCTACAATGAATACATACAGATTTTACTTTATTTTACTACCGTTTTCAAATTTGGTTAAATTTACAAATTTTCTATTATTAAAAGCAGAGAAAAATTTTACTCACATTTTTAAATAAGTATGAGTTATGTTCAATGTGAATAGGTGTCACAGCATACACTGTATTTTCTTTACAAGAAGAGAAAGTTTAGAGTTTGTATTTAGATGGTTGTTTGCCCATTCTTCATCGTTGAAGTCTTTTTTATCTAGGCATGAGAAATCCAGCCGTTGAGAGATATTTCTTTTTGTTATGATTTGCATTAAACACACATATGTCTTCTTCACGTCTTTAAGGATAGGCTTGTCTTTCTTTGAGTAGAGAGAAAATGTGATAGAACTATTGAACAGAGAGTATTACCTAAAAGGTATACTGTTCTTTCTAACTTTTGTGAAAGTTCCATTTTGCTTTAACTTCTTTATCATGTAAGTTTGAGGACTTATTAGTGTAGATAGGTTGACCTACTTCCTTTTGATAAGCTCGAAACATACTATGATTAGAGTTGTTATCTTTTTCATTGATGAAAGCTTTTTTGAAAGCTCAAGGACTTAATTAATGAAAGCTTTTTTGAAAAGACTTAGCAAGTCATTGTTCAAAACACTTAAGCAATTTTCGAAGACCCATGCTTGCCCCTTTGGATTCGTCATTATGTAATATAATATAGGCTCAATTGCACTTTTTGCCCCCATTGTTTCATGATTTTGTGAATTTTGTCCTAAATATTTTTTTTCGCATTTTGCCCCATATTTTCAAATTTTCACGAATTTTGCCCTAGGCACCCATTTCTGTGCTTGCTTCCCCTACACCTAAAGGATCTAACACTTAATGAGTTAATGTTAATATAGATCTATAAGTTACTAAGATGCTGGTTATAAGAGCAACTGCATTTGTTTCTTGGGACTAAAAACCTGCTCCTACCTTTCTTTACTTCTAATGATAGAAAGGAGGGGAGGGAAGGATGCTCGCCCTATTAGTTGAGCATTTGTTCCGTATGTTGATTGTTGACGTGACACTCTAATGATGACATGGCAATATACATGACACTAACATGGATTGATGACATGACGATGATGTGACATTGGCATAATGACATGTGGTTAAGGGGGGAAATGTGCAATATTTCAAAGTATGGGGCAAAATGTGTAATTTTGAAAGTATGGGGGCAAAATATGAGAAAAATAATAAATGGTAAAAATGATAAAAATGTTGGTATTTGTTGTCTTTAAACCTCCCTGAACCATTCTAACCTACAAACACTATTTTACTTTTAGGTATTTAATATTTTTATCTTCTTCTATTCATTTTAAGATTTTATTTGAATTTTTAGGTTTATTTCAAAAGTATTTGGACTGAAATTTCATATGATGACTACTGATATGGTACTTTGATGATGACGTGGTAGTACACATGATGCTGACATAGATTGATGACATGGCGATGATGTGACATTGGCATAATAACATGTGATGAAGGGACAAAATGTGCAATATTTCTAAAGTATGGAGGCAAAATATATAATATTTTGAAAGTATGGGGGCAAAATGTGCAATATTTTGAAAGTATAAAGGCAAAATATGAGAAAAATAATAAATAATAAAAATGATAAATAAAAAAATATTTGTATTTGTTGTCTTTAAATCTCCTTGAACCATTCTAACCTACAAACACCATTTTACTTTTAGGTATTTAATATTTTTATCTTCTTCTATTCATTTTAAGATTTTATTTAAATTTTTAGGTCTATTTCAAAAGCATTTGGACTGAATTTGGAGATAGTTTTAAATTCTAGAAGGACTTTATTCAAACCAAAACCTTACTAAAATTTGTAGAAAGTGACGAAACAATCCTTATACATTTTTTAACAATTTCTTTATTGTATTACAAGCTCTCCATCTATTGTAGCTTTTGACCAAATAAGACAACACATTTCCCTTAACCTTTTTATTATTATTTATACATTACGTCTAACAGTCTTTTTCTATTTAAACTTCCTAATTTTCTTCCAACGATTAGCAAATCTCACAAAATAGAATTTCTTGAACCCCAACAAATTCTAATGTCTTATTAACAATCAATCACAAATTCGTGGGGCATGCATAAAATGGATTAGTTTGAAAAAGGTATTCCATTTTTATTCTTTTCAAAGAAGAAACCATGACGGCTACATTTCAAGTTCATTTCTTTGAAGATGACCTTGTATGATGGTATTAAAAATTTTAGTAAAAAAAACCTTTCGAGAATTATATAGTACCATTTCATGGTTTTGGATGGTAGGGTTGGGTTAAAAGGGGTCAAGTAGTGGTTTGCGATCATCAATTTGATTTGTGAGAAGTTAGTGTTTGTAGGTTAGAATAGTTCAAGCAGGTTCAAAGGCAATAAAATTTATTATTTTTACCATTTATTATTTGTCTTGCATTTTGCCATCATACTTTCAAAATATTGTACATTTTGCCCCCATACTTTTAAATATTACGTATTTTACCCTCATACTTTCAAAATATTGCATATTTTGCCCCTTAATCACACGTCATCATGCCAATGTCACATCATTGCCACGTCATCAATCCATGTTAGTACGTGTGTACTGCCACGTCATCATCAAAGTGCTACATCAGTAGTTTCATGATTGAGAATTTTGATTCCAATTTTTTTTCACGCATTTTGCCCCATATTTTCAAATTTTCATGAATTTCATCCTTCTGTTAATTGAACATCCATTTCATTAGTTGATCGCTAACATGGCAACGTTGACTGTTGATGTGGCAGTACACATGGTGTTGACATGGATTGATGATGTGGCATTGACATGATGACAAGTGATTAGGGGACAAAATATGTAATATTTTGAAAGTATGAGAACAAAATGTGTAATATTTTGAAAGTATAGGGACAAAATGTGTAATATTTTGAAAGTATATATGGGGGCAAAATGCAAGAAAAATAATAAATGGTAAAAATGATAAAAATGTTGGTATTTGTTATCTTTGAACCTCCCTGAACCATTCTAACCTACAAATACTACCTTCTCACTGACCAAATCATATCACTGTCAATCACAAACCACCATTTGAGCCACTTTAACCCAACCCTATCACCCAAAGCCATGAAATGGTACTATATAATTCTTAGAAGGTTTCTTACTGACATTTTCAATATCATCATGCAAGTTCATTTTCAAAGAAATGAACTTGAAATGTAGCTGTCATGATTTCTTCTAAAAATGGAATACTTTCTTCAAACTAATCTATTTTATATCCCATGAATTTGTAATTGATCATTAATAAGACATCAAAATTTGTTGTGGTTGAAGAAATTCTATTTTGCGAGATTTGCTAGTTGTTGGAAGAAAATTAGGAAGTTTAAATAGAAAAAGACTGTTAGACCTAGTTTATAAATAATAATAATAGAAGATTAAGGGAAAGGTATTGTCTTTTATGGTCAAAAGCTACAATAGATAGAGAGTTTGTAATACAACGAAGAAATTGCTAAAGAAGCTACACAAAATGTTGCATCACTTCTATAAATTTTAGTAAGGTTTTGGCTTGAATAAAGTCTTTCTAGAATACTAAACTATCTCTAAATTTAGTCCAAATGCTTTTGAAATAGCCCTAAAAATTTAAATGAAATCTTAAAATGAATAGAAGAAAATAAAAATATTTAATACCTAAAAATAAAATAGATTTAAATTAAATAACATTAAATAAATGGCTAATCCCAGTTTTCACACTCAAAGCTTTTTAGAGGGTCAGGTTCTATGCATAATAAATGAGTATGTGTTTAAGGCTTTAGGTGGTAGGGTTGGTTAAAGGAGGTTAAATGGTGGTTTGTGATTGACAATGACATTGTTTGGTCTGTGAGAAGGTATTGTTTGTAGGTTAGAATAATTTAAGGAGATTTAAAGACAACAAATACCAACATTTTTATCATTTTACCATATATATTTTGCCTCTATAGTTTCAAAATATTACAGATTTTGTCTCTATACTTTCAAAATATTGCATATTTTGCCCTCATACTTTTAAAATATTGTAGATTTTGCTTCCCTAATCATACATCATCTTGCTAATGCCACATCATCACCACGTCATCAATCAATGTTAGCACCACGTGTACTATCATGTCAGTAGTCAACTAACAAAAATGACTTTCAACTAACGAAAGGGTAAAATTCGCAAAAATTTGAAAATATAGAAGCAAAATGCATGAAAAAAATTGGGGGAAAAAATTTGCGAAATCATGAAACTATAGGAGCAAAAAGTGTAATTAAACCTTAAAAAAGTTTAATAATTACAAAGCTAAAAAACCGGCTCATTGATTCAGCCACTGACACAGTTACAAATGACTGAGCAGTTGATACACGTTGGGAATTAAAATGAGTGGTCACTTTCATATTGCCTAAAAAAAAGTTCAATAAAAAATATATAAGAGACATTATCCATATATTCTATTTTTTGTTGTACAATGGTCGCGCTAAAATTAGAACTTATGATCTCATGCATACTACCCAAACTCTACTATCACCAGGTCCACCGTAGTGGGTTTGTTATCTATATATTCAATACCTTAACATTTTAGGTGGAAAAATACTAAAGTAGTGTCCAAATTCTTTTAATAGTTTTAGTCGTTAGTCCGTAAACCCTTTGGAGTGCTCCCCACGCTCCCCAACAATACCAAAGAACGAAAGGCGCCAAAAGCAGCAGATACATATAAAATGAAGGGCCATGCAAAAAAAGTTGAAGTGAGATAAGATAATAAAGACAAGGCTTGCCGGTCCCGGTCCCTCAAAGTGAAAGCTTACGTTGCTGTACTCAGCCAAAGCCATCTTTAGCAAATCTCACCTCAAAATTATTAGAAAATTACAATTCGTATTGTTTTCCAATTAGATTTGAAATTTATTTTGCTAACATATGCCAACCTTTATTAAGTATATCACTGAAGTAGAACTCCAATTTTAAACCAAAGACAACACAAACAGTAATTAAAGAACTTTGTCGAATTACAAGATGTGTGTGCTGTTTCAACCAAATCTCACATGACATGTTAAACTATCATAGTGAGGAATAAAGGGTTTTATACCTTCTCTGCGGAGAATCTTTCTTTTGCTTTTCTTTGTGAAGATATGGCTTCCCTTTAGGACTTCCATAACAAAAGAGAAGGAAAATGGATGAAAAATTTGTACACTTATTTATTAATGATGAACTGTTGGTTTGTGAAATAATGCAGAGTGTGAGTTTTGGCACTTTCATTTTGCTTTCTCAACCCGTGCCACCTGTTTGTCTTGGTGTGTGCAAAAAAAAGGTGACACCTGGAAAACGGTTTCTCTGTGGGTCAGCAAGATTTGGAGATTTGCTATTGATGAGTTTCTGAATGTATGGCAGAAAAAAATTGATTTTATTCAATTGGGTCGACTGTGCAAGTTCTTAAGGTACTTAAAACTCCTTTTTTTCTTTTTAATTTATTTTGTTGTGTGTTTAACTTTTTGGTTCTTCAGATTTTGAGTTTGGCTGAAAAAAATGAGATGTCATGAAATGTTTTCCAGATTTTACCACCTAGATTGGGTTCGTAGCTGGTTATGGAGGACTGATTGGGAGTTTTTTGGTGATTTTGGGAGAAACTGATGAATGTCTGCAAGTGCAATAATCAGATTTGCTTGATTTGGATTAAAATAGAAGAAGCATACATTCTATTCTAAACACTGCTACCTCCGTAACACCCGTTGATTTGTTTATTTACTTCGTTGGGGGTATACTTTTTCTAATGTTGAGTTATATCATAACTAAACCTTTTTTTCTGAAGTGGTTTTACCTTGAAGAATTTCTTTGAGCCTTGAAGGCTTCAACCTTGAAGAAATTTGGCCCTGAATTAACTCAAAATATTTAGTTCATTCACCAGTCTTTTAATTCAATATATTCTTGCCACTTTCTTATGCATGCTTTCTTGGAATTGCAGAGAATCTGCTTGTGGATGTGAAGGAGAACCAAGCTTCAGTTCTGACAAGATTGTAATATAGAACACTTTATAGAATATAACAAAACCTCCCTGGTCCTGCATAACCTGCCAATGGAAAATAGGCTCCATCCTTCATTGCTTCTTGTTTTGGTAACAGTTTTACTTTCAATCTTTTATTCAGAGCAACTGCAATCCTCTCACTCTCAGACCCTTCTAAGAATTCAACAGCTATTGAACTTTCCAGCTGTTTTAAGCAGCTGGAACAACAACACAGACTTTTGCAGCACAGATTCAACATCTTCCCTTACTGTTGTGTGCTATGAGGGCACCATAACCCAGTTGCACATAGTTGGTGAAACAAGAGCTCTACTTCTCCCTCGAAATTTCTCAATAGATTCCTTTGTCACAACACTGGTTAGGCTTCCTAGTTTGAAAGTCCTCACTTTGGTTTCTCTTGGCATATGGGGTCCATTACCTGGTAAGATTGCGCGATTGTCATTACTGGAAATAGTTAATGTGAGTTCAAATTTTCTATATGGTTCCATCCCTCCAGAGTTCTCATTACTGTCACATCTCCAAACACTCATTCTAGATGACAACATGTTTTCTGGCCACCTTCCTGAATGGTTGGATTCCTTTCCAGCCTTGACTGTGTTAAGTTTGAAAAGCAATTTGTTCAATGGCTCGCTTCCGGATTCGCTAAGTAGCTTGGAGAATATGAGAATTGTTTCACTTTCGCATAACCATTTTTATGGACCAGTGCCTGACTTGCGCCGTTTGACAAATCTTCAAGTGCTGGAATTGGATGATAATGCTTTTGGACCTCGGTTTCCCCAGCTTGGTGACAAATTGGTTACTCTAGTACTAAGAAACAATAAGTTCAGGTCTAGTATCCCTAATGACGTGAGCACATATTATCAACTTGAGAGACTTGACTTCTCAGCAAATACATTTGTTGGGCCATTCCAACTAGCACTGTTATCACTTCCTTCTATTACTTATCTGAACATTTCTGGGAACAAATTAACAGGAATGCTTTTTGAGAATCTATCTTGCAATCCTGGACTTGAAGCAGTGGATTTATCCTCAAATCTTTTGACTGGGAACTTACCAAAATGTTTAATGTCAAATTCCAAATATAGGACTGTCTTGTATGCTAGAAATTGTCTAGAAGAGACAAATCAAAATCAGCATGCTCAGCCCTTTTGCCACACTGAAGCCATAGCTGTGGGAATACTACCTGAGGGAAAGAAGCACAAACGAGTATCTAAGGCTGTTCTCTCCCTTGGGATAGTATGTGGAACTTTTGGAGGAGTAGCAATTGTTGCACTGCTTTTCTTTATTATTAGAAGGGTAAATGTCAAAAGCAAAATCAAGAATCCTCCAACAAAATTATTATCAGAGAATGCAGCTTCTGGATACACCTCTAAGTTACTCTCTGATGCAAGTAACTCCCTCACTCTGAAATGCATACACGTGTGTGTGCTCCTGTGTGCATGCTCTCTAACTACCTTATACAATTTATGCATTTCTCAACTCGTAGAGTATTTTGAAAAATCTCACATACTTTGTTAATTGGTGCGATGAATTATTGGATTCTGCACTCTGGGCTATAGCCGATTACTGCAGGGAATAGAAATTTCGTGTAGCCAAAATTACATTTGTAAATGCATAAAACTATGTTACTTGAAGGAATTTTGGTAATTTAATTTAGATTTTAGTTTTGCTCAACTCTTGCCTTATGGAAATAAAAAATTGCATCCTATATATATCCTTGTGTAGCATCCCTGAGTCTTCGATTTACAAAATTTGGTACTATGCATCAGAAATCTACTAGTAACAAATATTGGAAGATTAGCATGATAAGAATTAAGAAGAAACTAATTTTAGCCTAAGGAATATTCATTATTTTTTTTATTGCAGAAATATATTAATTAGTTGAACATAAGAAAAAGTTAAACTATTATGAATAGAAAATGTTTGCTCCCAGTAAACTACATATACTAGGACTTCATAAACAACAGATGTTTAATTGCATCCCTAGTTATTAGAATCTTAATATCAATGAAGCGCCACAACTGGTGGCAATAATTTCTTGAAGAAAATGATATAGAAGAATTAAATTTGATTCATAAATTCCTTTCTATCCTTCCATATTAAAGATAGATGACAACCATTTATTTTCCCTGTACTAAAGGGTATATATCTCAAACAATGAAGTTCGGAACAGTTGGCCTGCCTCCTTATCGAGCTTTCTCACTGGAAGAGATTGTAGCAGCTACAAACAACTTTGACACATCTTCTTTTATGGGTGAAGGTTCTCAGGGAAAGGTATGTTACTTGTTAAAGTTAACGTTTATATTGATTATAGAAGAGATTGTAGCTTATAATAATGACTTATGACCCTTTTATAATCCCTCTCTTGCTCATCAAAATAAGCTTATTGAATTAAGTGCTTATAAGTTCTCATGGAAAAAGCTCTTATTAGATAAGCACTTAAACTCTTTGTCTAATCATGCCTTGAATGCAGAGACAGTTGGAAAGGTACAAGGGAGGTGTTATACTATATTAAAGAATTAATCTGTCTGTAAGCTTAAAATGTTATGACATTACTTTTTCTGTGACAAATATGCTGCTAATACATGTTCATGTCATAATATGCCTGCCAGCCTGCATCAGGAAAGTAATTTGTCCATGCAGCCACAATTCAACATCACCACTTTTATCTCTTTTAACACTTGTTTGATTTGTGTTTCATCGTAAAATTATGTGTTTTTTTTTTTTTTTCTTATGTACTTCAGATGCACAGAGGTCAACTAAAGGATGGTTTACTTGTTGCCATTAGAAGTGTAAAAATGACCAAAAGCTATAGCACTCAAGATTTTATGCATAACATTGAGCTCATATCAAAATACAGGCATCGCCATTTAGTCAGTGTTCTTGGACACTGCTTTGAATGTTATTTGGATGATTCAAGTGTCAGCAGCATATTTATTGTCTTTGAGTATGTACCAAATGGCACGCTCAAGGGCTGGATCTCAGGTGATTCTCAAAAACCATTTTCTCAGATAGGAGAGTGTGAAAATGGTATTATTCCAACAAGAAATAGAAACGAATGGATATGAAAATTTCTCTTGATGAAATTCTATCAGTAAATTTGTATCTTATGAGCAAATAGCAATAAGCTTTTTTCCTGTTAAACCAGTCATTTCTGTCGCAACAGAAGATTGAAACAATAATACCATTTCTGATATCCTCCACCTTAACATGTTATGTGGCAGATGGGCACTATAGAAAATCCCTGACTTGGATGCATCGCATAGAAGCCGCAATTGGAGTAGCAAAGGGCATCCAATTTTTGCATACAGGGATTGTCCCTGGTGTATATTCAAACAATCCCAAAATAACAGATGTTTTACTTGACCAAAATTTTGTTGCAAAAATCAGCAGTTATGACCTACCTTTGTTATCTAACATGGGAAAGGTATGGAGAAATTAATTACGATTATGTGTTCTTTACATCTTTTATGAGAAAAAAGAAATCATGTTTTTCCAGTAAGTTTGGTCTTTTAATTTGCTTGATAAAATGATTTCAGTTAGTATTCACCCTTGCTTATCCTTTCAGGTTGGGCAAGGTAATCCTTCCAGCGGATTCAGAAGTCCTAGCTTTAACAAAAGGTGAACTTGGTTTTGAGCAACATGCACTCAGCTTCTGTCAATGAAAAAGACGACCCATCATGTTGAAAATTTCCATAACATGTGATGTGTATGGAAAAGTTCATATTTGTGATACTGATTATAAAAATAATCATGAAAGCTGTTCATTTAAAACATGCTATGGTTTTGCAGTGTAAAACATGAAGAGAAGTCTGATGTATATGACTTTGGAGTAATAATACTGGAACTAATTCTAGGAAGGACAATAAAGTCAAGGAATGTGGACACTTTAAAAGATCTGGTAATGAAGGACATTCTGATTTATTCAATATTTTCCAATTTTATTTTCTTTATTAATGCTTTAATTAATTATTCAAAATTAGAGAGCTTTGGTAAGATCCAAACATCCATCCAGGTAAGGATGAATCTGATGCTCAAGTCACAGTGCAAGTCTGTTATCACTATAGAAAAATAGTAGTACTATGAAACAGCCATCAAACAAAAAGGCAGCCGATTTCCAGATAATGTTCTAGACCAAAGAACCAATGGCATATTTTGCTTCACAAATTATAATAAATCTCATAATTTCATTTTCTGTTTTACTACATTTTTCTCTAAATCACCTTTGCCAGCTATATACTGCTATACAAATCTAAGTGTGCATACCGTTGGTATGAATGCTATATGTTTGAGAGAAATGTTAGCAACACACTCTCTGACTCACTCTTTTGAACACACTTTCTCTTATTGGTTGAAATTTCTTGAAAATTACAAAAAATTGTGGGTCTCACATCCTATTTAATGACTCTCGTAATTTTGTAGTTTTCAATAAATTTCAACCAATAATAGTGTGTTAGAGAGGGTGTTGCTAGCACTTCTCTTATATTTGAATACATTATCTCACCAAGATATTAATTGAATGTAAAAGAAAAAAATATTCACAACCAAACAGGGAGGAAAATTTAAGATATAAATTAGCTATGAATGAATAAGGCTTTTGGAATAAGCAGAGTTCAGACTTACATTCACATGCCCAAAGGGTATCAAAATAAATGATTAAATTGCAAGCTTGTAGCGGGTTCCATTTACAATACCATTTTAATATTGCTGAACAAATCTATGTATGCATGCAGTTAGTATGAATTTATTATATTTGAATACATTATATTACATAAGAGATTAATCAAATATCAAAAAAAAAAAAATCCTCCCACGCAAGAAGCTGGAAATTCAAGATATAAATTAACTATGGATGGATAAGGCTTTTAGAATAAGTAGACTTCTGACTTAAGTTCACATGTTCATAGGGTATCAAAGTAAATGATTACTCTGCAAGATAATAGTAGTTTTCATTCATTAACTTGAAATTTTATGACTTTGCTTCCATTTATTGGATCATGAGGCAGTTGCATGCAAGCATAACAGCTGATGGTGAAGCTAGGAGGAACATTATAGATCCAGCAGTTTGCAAGGCATGCTTGGATCAATCATTGAAGACAATGATGGAGATTTGTGTGAGGTGCCTAGTCAAAGAGCCAGCAGAGAGGCCCTCTATAGAGGATGTTTTGTGGAATTTGCAGTTTGCTGCTCAAGTCCAAGATGCATGGAGAGGGGACTCTCAAAGTAGTAGCAGCGATGGCTCTCCCATCTCACCTTTAGCATCCCGACGAATGACCTTCCATTAGTGTCAATACAAAGGTTTTCACTTTTTGATTTTGATATATATGCCTAAAAGGTTAATGTTTAGTTGTTTACAGAATGTGAGCTTTATAGTTTACAGCATCATAAAAGTGTAAGTTCTTGTTGTAACCTTTTTTCCCTAAAATACCTGAGCTTCTAATGAAAAAGAAAAACATACTGTTAGTGGTGACTTGGTGCTTACACCATGTAAGTTAAGGCAATGAAATCACATTCATGCTTGATTTTTTTCCCTTAAGTGCAAGTGTGACAGGAGAGCTGGGAACTTAACCAAGAGAAAAAAAAAATCAACAATGTTGAAACAATTGTGTCATGACTCATGACTGTGTTATGTGTCCATATGATTGGCACAACCTAGAGGATTTGGTTTATCCAAGTTACTCTGCAAATAATTCAAATTATTACGAGTAGTTAAAAGTTAGTTAAACAGCTGTTAAGATGGTTAGAAGTCCGTTACATTAGTCTTTGTTTTTCTCCTTTCTTTTGGCCTTGTATATAAGACTCCCGAGGTGGAACTTGTAAGCAGTTTTTCAGTAATTGAATAATATTCTTTCTGTCCATTTGATGAAACTCAATATGGTATCAGAAGTAATCACGCTTCTCTGCTGTTTCATTCACTGATTCCCTCCTCCATTTCAGTTTTGCAAGTTTTCCCTATCTTCCTGCTTCTCGATCATGGAGGATCAATCACATCCTCTTTATCTTCATCCTTCAGATAATCCAGGGATACTTCTTGTCAATCAGCCACTCACTGGTGATAATTACCTCAGATCATGGATGGCTCCATTGAACCTGTTCCAGAAGGTCATCCCCAGCATTCCATTTGATTCTGCAACAATAGTATAGTTGCATCTTGGATCCTCAATTCTGTGTCCAAAGAAATCACAGCCAGCATCATCTACTCCTCTTCTGCTTCAGAGATTTGGAAAGATCTACAAGATCATTTTCAACTACACAATGGTCCACAAACTTTTTAATTGAAGAAGGATCTTGTCAACTGCACACAGGGTTCTTTAACTGTCAATCAATACTTTACCAAGATTAAAACTCTTTGGGAAGAATTAAGACATTAAGAGAATCAAGACCTGTTCACAAAGGTGTCTGCGGAGGTACTCAAGAACTCATGGATTACTTACACAATGAATACGTCCTCACATTTCTCATGGGACTCAATGATGAATTTCACCAAATTTGAAGTCAAATTCTCTTAATGGACCCTCTTCCATCCATCAATCGTGTTTTTTCCTTGGTAATCCAAGAGGAGAAAAAGAAAGAGGTTGGTGCCACCAAGAACTTTGCTCAACCGCCCATTATTTTTGCTTATTGTGCTCCTATTGCGGTGTGTTGAGTCATAACCCAAGAAAAATGCTTTAAACTTAACGGCTACCCCCCTGGGTACCAAAAACCTAAAGGCTCGCCTATTGCCTATATCCCACACCATGAACCAAGTTGTGGATGCTCAATCTCCACCTGCTCCTGACTCTATTTTAAACCAGCAACAACATCAAAAATTGATATCCTATGTTCAGGCACTGATGCCTTGTGCAGCAACCCCTGATGTTGCTCAAATGGATGACTCACACCTTGGTATGACTCTCTCCCTTCAAGGTTCTGTTGACATGGTTCATTTTAGTAGTTGGATCATTGATTTGGGTGCCACATCCCACATTTGTCACTTCTTATTGAATCGGTTTGTCACTTTACCAAACAACCAAAAAGTACCTGTTACGGCAGTAGGCACTGTTGATCTCACATCCTTTTTTACATCATGCAATGTCTTGTACATTCCCACTTTCAATCTTAATATTATCTCTGTCAGTTCCCTTTTAGTTGACAATAATTGTTCCCTTTTACTAATCAAACTTTCTTGATTCAGGACACCCTTCAGCAGGTGATTGGCAGGTGTAATATGCAACATGGTCTCTACATATTTCAACCTAGTTTCTTTTCTGTTTCTGATAGTTCCAATACTAATAATACATGTAATTATAGCATAACAGATTAGGACATTTGTCTGATAAAATTCTACGTGTCATAAGCAATAAAGTGCCTTTTAATGTGTCTTCTACTTTTACTTCTCATGCTTGTTCTATTTGCCCTTTATCAAAGATGCACAGATTATCATTTATGTCTCAATAATTTTTCCACTTCTTTTGACTTAATTCACTGTGATATTTGGGTCCTTTTCACCAAGCAACACATAGATGGTCACAAATACTTTTTGACGATTGTGGATGATTGTATCTGCTATAAATGGGTTCACTTGATGCATGACAAATCCGAAGCTGCCAGCTTGATTAAAGCTTTTTTTAAGCTCGTCTAGACACAATTCAGCAAGACTGTCAAATCCATAAGGAGTGACAATGCCAAGGAGCTACAACTTTTCAAGAATTTTTTGGCTTGTTGCCTTCTCTGATTTTATTCTCTTTTATAAATATTACAAACTCATTTACAGTTCTTAATGACAAATTAATTATAATTCCTAAATTGTACAATTATAAATTAAGAATACAATTAATAGGAAATAATGCTAATAGGAAACAGCCCGTTCTATTCCTAATGTTTAGCCTGTATAATAGGAAACAAAGTAATAACAGATTCCTTGTTTAACATCCCCCTAAGTTGATGCGGTTGATCAAGAAGCATCAATTTGCTTAGTAGAAACTGGTGACGAAGTTGAGGAACAACTTTGGAAAGGATATCTGCAAGTTGAAGTTGCGAAGTGACATGAGGAAGAGTGATAACATGATCATCAAGAGCTTCGCGAATGGAGTGGCAGTCCACCTCAATATGCTTAGTGCACTCATGAAAAACCAGATTGGCAGCAAATCTGAATGGCACTACAGTTGTCAGCATAAAGTGGCATTGCATTGTTTTGAGGAATTCCAAGATCAGCCAACAAACCACGAAGCCAAATAATCTCAAAGCAAGCTATAGACACAGCTCGATAGTCAGACTCAGTGGATGACTTGGAAGTACGGTTTTCTTTTTACTCTTCCAAAAAATTAGACCAAGAACATGCACAACCCAAAGATAGACCTCCGATATCAGGACAACCCATGCAATCTGCATTACTATAGGCAAGCAAGGTAAGAGATGTGTTGACAGGAAAAATAATTCAAGTATCTAAGGATGTGATGTACAACAAAACTAACTAACTTGTTGGATCACAAAGGAAATATCAAGGACATGTAATAGTTGTGACACCCATTATCACATTGACCAGACTAACTAGTATCGCCCATTAAAATAAAAGAAAAAAAATATATGCATTGATAGTGTAAAGTTTCTCTACACTGTCATTCAATCACAAACTACTATGTATGGTAAGTTTATTGACTTTGATAATAATCATCCAAAAAGCCACACCAAAGCTAATTTTTAATTGATAGACAATGTAAAATCTTTTACATCGACAGTGTATATCCATTAAACTCTTAAAATAATATTCATCACATAATTAAATTAATTGTATTTTAATAAAATTAAAGAAAAGAACTCACAATTTAATTACACTGTCCCAATATAAAATTAGACTAATGCTGATTTTTAAGACAACATCACATATATATACATGAGTAAGTCATCCAATGTCTAAAAAAGTCATGTAGACATGCATAAGTCATGGAATATAGCCCGTCAACAAAAATAGTTTTTCAAAAGCATATATGCATACAAAAGATCCCACACCACCCCTCTATATACAAGCAAAACAAATAGGTACATATGTTAGAGCAGTCAAAATATCAATAACTACCCACCTATCCTATAGACTAAACATTAGTCAACCAAGTAATTAGCAGTCACTCTGAGAGGTCCTCCTCAGGATATGAATCCTCGTCCTTTCCATCGTACTCCTCATCATCAAGATGCCCAATGCCAGGTACAAATGGAGGGGAAGGACTGTGAAATCCATTTTGATCATAGAGATGAACCACAGGGACTACCTAATCTTCATTAGAAGGGTTAGAAGGTGATGAGTCTGAGTACAAGTATGGAGAGTCCATTCTGTAGTAGTAGCCAAGAATAGGTGGTAAAGTCAACATAAGCAGGATGGTGAGTATAGCAGGCTAGATCCACATATGAGGGTATAAGGATAAGAATCGAAAGGTCACTAGCCCTCTAAAGGTGTCCTCCTCAAAGAAGTCATCTTGAGTCCAATAATTGTAGTTGCCGAATTGTAGGGAGAGTCTCCCCATCACCAGGATGTTGTCCATCACTATCAACTGCTAACCGTAATAATGTGCCACATACAAAGATAAAGAAAAGATAGAAGAAGTGATGATTTAATTCTTAAATCACAAATCACAAATGCATTTACAGGATTAACCTATGCACACCAATCACAACAAAAGCAATCAACTAATATATTATATATAGAGGTTCCTAAGGTTTGACCTAAGTTATAATGTGACACGTATGGATCCATACTCTACTTGATGTTCATCATGAAGACATTAATGACTTTAGGAAGTAATTAGGAGCTCATATTCCTTTCCACAATAGTACCATCATTATTTTGTTCTTGAGAACTAAGCCACAACAAGGCCTTTTCATGAAGGAATACTCTCAACCAATCTTGGTGATGCTAAACAGGTGTCAAGGTTATCAAATCGGTTTTTGTGATTATCTCAGCTCCAGGTTGCTAGTCTAACTATTGGGATTTCCACAACTTGATGCCATATCCTTTAGACCTTACCAATGGTCTTTGCCATCATCCCATAGTGTACCAAATTGTAACTTTCCAAACTCATCAACACATGCCATCAGTGCATGATTGACAACTAGACACTCAAGGCATCTAACCTAGAGTTTCATCATTTCTCAAATTTCTTCAGAAATTTCAACAAAGTTTCCTTTGTAAATTAGTATTTTTCCACACATACCTATCTCAAATGTATGGTCAACAGACATCAAAATCTACAACAATAAACAATATATATATATATATATATATATATATATATATATCAATATTCAATCATAATCTTCATCTCACACACACACACAAAATCATGTATTACTCAATAGAAAATAACATTGTTATTCCAAAGAGTAGGATTTTACACATACAAAATAAAAGGATTGATGACACAAAAGAAAACAAATAAAAGATTAAGATACTTGGTTAAGGATAACAAGCAATGTTGTCAAGATCGAGATCCTACTTAGGATTGCGAAAGGGGTTGCAAGATCGTAAAACGTAAGATCGTAACAAAGATCGTAAGATCCTATCAAATTGCAAAATTATACACTTATATATATATATATAGATAGACAGACAGACAGATAGATAGATAGATAGATAGAAAATATGAAAAAAATTATAAACAACAACGTTAAAGCATCAATTTAATATTTTTTTTTATTTCATACTAACCAATACTAGATAAGTTCTATTATTAAAATTTTATTAAAAAATATATTAATAAAAAAAGTTTTGTTAATTAAAAAAATATTTATTAAAATTTGAATAAAAAAAGTTTTGTTATTAAAATTAATCATATGTTGTAGCTTTTTGTTATTAACTTAAACTTAAAATTTTAAAATATCTTAATTAAAAATAATTTTATTTTAGTTTCCAAAATATCTTGATTAAAAAATATCTTTATTTAAATTTGATTAGAAAATAAAACTTGATTATAATTTGATTATAACATATTTAGATTTGAATTTTGATTTAATTTTTTTCTAATTTTTCATTGAAAAAATTAGAAGCTCATATGTGAACAAGGGTGCATGCAATAGTTAAAATTGTGAAGATTCAATCCAAACATGATGTTATCATTAAACTAAAATACAAAAGTGGTTAAAGTTAAAAAAAAGAAAAAAGAAAAAAGAAACAAGTATGATGTCGTTTAGTGTTAGGTTCTAAAAGTCTTTCTCCTAAGTTAATCAGGCCATTTTCTCTTTGACCCACTTTTTTCACAGTCATCTTCTCCTCTTTGACCCTTTTTTCTCACAGCTAACTAGTAGCAAGTGGCATGAGCAAAACAACTACAATAAGTGATAGTCAAGAATAGAAGTGAGACATGAAACATATTGCTCAAGCCACAATTTTTTGCAATTTTAACCGCGAAACGTGGCGTTCTTGCCACGATAGCCAAGGACTACACGATGACCCTTGGAGGAGCATCAAGGTGTCACGATGCATTTGGGGTGAAAACCCAACTTGCAAGATCTTGGATCGATTCCGCTTTGATCTTACTTCGATCCACTAAAAAGCAATTTCACTCACGATCCAACTCAGGAGAAGGTAGTGAGATCATAAAATAATGTGATTTTACAATTTAGCATGCGATCCTAACAACACTAATAACAAGGTTGCTAACAAATTGCAACCTACGACAAAAGAACGGTTTAGCCTAAAGTAATAATTCAATTTAATAGTTATCAAATTGAACAGTGTTAGCACTACCCATCATAAACACTTGTTCTGTTTTCGTCTGTTCCTCAATTTGAGATTTTTTGTTGTCATTTCTCTTGCCACCATTGCCAAGTTCCTTCTTTGGCTCCTTACAATCTTTGCTATAGTGCCCCAGCTTCTTTCAGTTGAAGCAAGTTATAACTTTCTACTTATAATCCCTTGCTAGATGAGGTTTCCCACATCGAAAGCAATAAATAGGATTATTAACTCTAAAATTTGAGTTCCCAACAGTGTGATTCTTATGGTCAGAGGTGTTCCTGGAGAATCAAGATGGGAAATAGAAAGGCTTCTTCTTGTAATAAAACTCCTTTCATGCAGCATTCTTCCACTGTGTCTACTTCATCTTAGCATCATATTTACAATTTTGATATCGACGTCTTCGTTGCTGGTGACTTCTCTAAAACACCATGCTAGGTTACATTGAATATCTAGTACCCCTCTAATCAAACGATGAAACTTCATATACTAAAGGTGGTTATTGACAAAGTATGGTAGTAAGCTGATCAATAACCTTTCTTTGTTGAGTCATTGTCACATCTAATTCGTGAAGAACTCATACTACATCCAACATTGTACTTTCTCTAGCTTGTGTATCATCTTCAGCCATGAGCTTCTATCAACATAACTAATTAGGGTTCATAAGAAAAAGACTAGCGTATATTGATCATTTCGTTATTGAAACAACCATACGAAGAATCCTATTTGAGAAAACTAATAACGATTTCCTTATGGAAATAGTTACACAAGAAACCATTTAATCTTAGTAAACAATAGTTATTTCCTTGTAAAAATAACTTGACAGCAATCATTGCCTTGCAAGTTAGTTATATCTATTATGGTTATAAAAATCTTCTCAATCTTCTCTAGGTTAGGTGCCATCATGATCAAACCTTTTGTTGAACTGAAGTGGGTTAGGATTTTAGAGAGCAATCAATCCTTTATGTTCTACATGTTCTTTGTGACACCCATTCACATTAATAATATCCTGTACTAATCTAGTAATTTTATTAATTGTTAAGTTTGAGTTAATGAATACGCGAGAATTTTTTTTTCCACTTTTTATGATAGAAAATTTCTAAACTTAACAAAATTTGGAAATAGTAGTAAAAGATAGAAGATAAAGTCTGTACATATTATATATATATATATATATATATGATTTTGTAATACATGTCAGTCATCAAAGAAAACAACTAAATACAGAGAGGTAAAAAGTACATCAAAAGATAAACACTACCTAACCCAATATATAGATCAAAAAGATCCTATACAGAGTAGTATCAGTCTACCCTATCCCTCATACAAAAGAAAAATACTATAAACTAGATTTATAGGTCCTTATCTGCAAAAGTATCTTCTAATTTGTCTTCAGCATCATTGTGTATTACCACAATCAATCATACATGAAAGAAAAATCATAGAGTGAGGTGATTTGTTCTAAAATCACTTTCACGTGCATGGTAGGAATTTTACCATAAAATACAAATAAAACACAATTGACAATAGAGGGAACCTAGGGTTTATTCTAAGTTGAACTTGACCAGCCTTAACTCGATATGGATCCATACTTCACATTAGTGAGTAATAGTTCTCAATAGAACCGGGAAGTGACTGGTAGTACATATACCTCTCTCAACAATATCACATGGCATAGTCCTCATCATCATTGAGGAACAAAATAACAGTTCAAGATGTCCATTTATAGAGGTATACTCTCAAACCAATCTTGGAATGTTGAGCAGTTGTCAAGGTTATCAAACTTGGTTAGGCAATTATCTCGACTCACGGGCGCCACGCTATATCCTTTATCATTTGATGCCTACCCCCAAGACCACTACAAATGGACCACCACAAATGGGTCCTTGTCTTTCATTCTGTAACATACCAAACTATAGCTTCCCTAGTAGGATGTCATGCCACTACTTGTCCCTCGCTTTACATTAGTCACTAACTTATCAATTTCTAATTTCTCAAGCAAAGGTTTTCCCTGATCTCATTTAATTTGAACACTAGTATAATTAATAATTTTTGTCTTATAATACATAATAATTTAGACAATCCATAAACCACAATCAAAATTTTAGCATAATAACAACTTTAATAATCATAATTTTATCACTAAAATTTTAGTAGAATAACAATTTAATTATCTAAATTTAAGCTGAATAACTAAACTTGAGTAGAATAACAACGTAGTAATTATAATTTAATTATCTGAATTTGAACAGAATAACAATTTAGTAATTATAATTTAATTATCTAAATTTGAGCAACATAAAACTTTAGTAAAAATTAAAGTCTAACTTAAATATTATAACATAGTTAAATTTAAGCAGTGAAAGGTTTACGAAAAAATCTTTTCTACCAACATGCAAAGTAACTAAAATTTAGAACCAACCTCACTCCTCCTTTACCTCGAAGATGGTTGATGAAGACGGTAAAAGTTGATGGTGATGTTGGTGCAAAGCACCTAGGAAGAAAAGTTTATTAGCTGATAAAAACTAGTAAAATTTAAGCATAACAGTAAAGTAAAAAAAAATTAGAGAGAGAGAGAAAAGCTCTATATATTTTCGGCCAGCCAAGAGGAGGAGATGATGATGAGAAATCTGTCCCAAATGAAAGCTATTTATAGAGGAAGAAATGGGTTTAGGTGTCCACTTGATGACATCATTAGTTATGTAATAAAACCTATTTTTTTTTCTTTTTTATTTATTTTGTGGGACACATATTCAAAAATAGACGGGTGAGTTAGCTACTAGAGCTGGACGTATCCCATGAGCTATCCTAGCTTTATCCATGTTAATTTTTTCTGCAATTAAATCAACCGGTACTAATAAAATTACCTAAACTTGAATAATTTAGTTTTCAATATCAAAATAATGAATTTTATTGTAAAACTGAACATATATATTATTTTTCATCGAAAATAATTTTTTAATAATTAGTTTTAATTTTTACTATTTTTTTAAAATTTTATTTATTTATTTTGTATTTTTGAGCTAGAAAATTCATATTAAATCCATTTTAATTCAATAAATTTCAAAATTTTATGAAAATTCAAAAATTAAATATTTTACCTAAAAATGGACTGAGATTATTATTTTCACCATTTCTGGATGTCAAACCAATATAGCTAGACTTAACAGACACTTAAGGGCATTTTGATCATTTTACACAAGAATTCCAAAAAATTCCTAGAAAATTATAAAAATTATATTTTAATTCATATGACATGATTTCAAGCTTAAATTTATATTTTATTATCAATTGAATTTTTTTTCATGTGAACCTTTAATGTTGAAAATAAGGGCAAAATTGTCATTTTCTAATTTATCTGAGCTCTGTCTCCAAAAATTATTAAAAATCACTATTAGATAGCTTTCGAAATTCTGAACACAACAATAGGGAACATAATTTTAAAATTTCTTCCTAAATTTTCAAAACTAAATCATCAAATATTAAAAAAATAGTTAAAAAATTAAGATAAGGGGTGTTACATTCTTCATCCCTTTCTTGGTTAGTATTCCCAAAGCTTTAGTCATCTGTTCCAATAATCGTTTGCATAATGTCTCCTCTTTATTTCTAATCATTTCTTCTTAGAAAGATAATGATCCTATTTCCAACATACCTAAATCCTAACTAGGGAGCATTTCACATTACTACCTTAATGTCAGTAAATGTAAAAACAAACAATTTATCTCACACTACTGTCTCATCAATAGTAAATGCAAGAACTCATAGCATAGAAAAGTAGTCAAGACCATACCCCAAGTCTAACAAGAAAGAACTGCTCTAATACCATTAAATTTGACACCCAATCACATTGACTCTTAAACCCAATAATTATAATAATTTATGTTCAATTAATTGATTTTATTTAGTATTTGAATCAATGTTACACCCAATCACATTGACTTTTAAACCGAATACTTATAAAAAAATTTATGTTCAATTAATTGATTTTATTTAGTATTTAAATTTCATTTAATTTAAAATAATTCAAATTGAAATTAAATTTCGTAATTAACTTTACAACATATTGGTAAAAAGACAAAATAACACTTTAACACGTACATTGTTCATCTATATATCATACATTGATAAAAAAAAAATACATAACTATTATCAATATACTTACAGTCATTCAAAGTAAAAATGCCATATTTATACATGTTTAAAACGATTTTGACTACCCAACAAAAGTCCTAAGTTAGAGCAATGACTATACAAAATCCCATACCTATCCTAAAATACAACATAAAGTGTTCTTCATAGCTACAATGAATCTCCTATAGTGTCATTCTCCTCCGAACTCTTCCCACTTTTAGCATCTTCAATATTAGCATCCACCATTTCTGTTCTCTGCCAATAGAATTTCCGTGCATGCAAGTATACAAATAATGAAAAAGAAAAATAGAAAAAGTAAGGTGATTTGTTTTATAAATCACTTCCACAAAAGTGAAATAGAAAAAGCGCACAAGAAGGAGGGATTGAATTGTGCTTTTAAAAACTTTTTTGAAACAAGTTGATCAGTATGAAAACGTTTTCAAATGTAAGGATAGAGAGAAGAAGTAAACAGAAAGTTTTATATTGGTTCACTCAACTTGAGCTACGTCCAGTCCCTTCACCTAGAAGGTATTCACTAACCAACCTTAGGTTACAAGTATTGTTCGTGGCCTCTTCAGGCTTTACAATGCAATCACCCTAGATTGCTTAACCCAAGTATTCTTTCACACTAAAGCCTCTCTAGGCTTTCACAACACAACAAATGTTTATACAAACGATATCAACTCACGTAGTGAGGATTTGAAAGATAAAGCTCAAGCACACTCAAAAAATCTTTACAAGATTTTTGCTATCGTTCACTAGACACTTCTATCAATTGTTCAAAAGTAATTTGTTAACTAGGAATTTTTACACTAGGCACGTATATGTCTCCTTGTGACGTTCTTCCTTGATACATATATAGTCTTCAGAGAAAAGATCCGTTGTGAAGACTTGACTTTGTTATGCAAAGAAGGGTGTGCAAACTATCCTTTCAGAGTGATCAGGCGCGGCAACTTTTAGACTTGCACTAAAACGGAAGGTGCAGGACTGTGTTAGCGGTCTGCTTTTCTGAACATTCTTCATTTGGCATTAGCAACTTGATAAGTTGACTTGCTTTATCTGTTTTGTTGCACTCTTGTACTAGAATGATTCTGATGTTATTTAATGCTTTAAACAATTTGAATGTTAGATCATAGAAGTAGTAATATGTTAGTTTCAAGAAAACTAGCATAAATAAGTTGGACGTTCAAAATAGAACTTAGCCGTTTGAATATTTGTCGTTGGAAGCTTACATCAGATATTTAAATATGTTCTTCAGACGATCATCTTCATTGTTTACTGGACGGTCTTCTTTAAGCACGTCTTATTGGACAATCTTTCTTTGACACGTCTACTGGACGGTCTTCTCTAACATGTCTACTAGACGGTCTTCAAATAGAAGTTCGTATGCTGTAAAGAATTCAGTTCTTTGGCAGAAACTTGAACATTAATAAGTTTGCTATCTTCAAAACTTTGAGGGTCTAAACGCTTCTACGTCTTTGGTTCCAACAATCTCCTCCTTTTTGATGATGACAAACCTTATTAATTTTTAAGTTTTTGCTGGAATATAAAAGGATGCATAAAGGAGTTTTCGAAAGACTTACTATGCTCCCCCTGAGTTTGATATTCCAAGACTTTGTATACTTTTGAGATACGAGAAATATTAGTTTAAAATTTCATATCGAATAACGTTTAAAGTATCAAGCATATAGTATCTAACAGTTATGGATTTTAAATATAGGCAGAGAGTAATATATGTCAGAACAAAGCATGTATTTTATTGTACTTGAAGATTAGACAAAAACAGTAATGCTACAAAACAACAAAAACAATAATGCTTTAGTTTTCCAATTCTCCCCTTTTTGTCATTAGCAAAAAGCAGACATAGAGAGAGGGGAGACGTCATCATAGTCACTGTTGCAGCGACGAAGGAGGAAGTGGGGAAGGTTGAGGAGGGTGTAGGAGAGCTTGTTGGTTCTGGAGAATTTGCTGAAGATGGGTTGCAGTTGGTAACGTATTGTTGAACGGCAGGGTCAATAGGGGGAAGGGGGAAAGGGGCAAAAGAAGAGATAGGAAGGCTTGCGGAGGCTTGAGAGTCAGGAGTAGGCGGTGGTGGAGGTGTAGGTGACGATGGTTGGGAAGGAGTGGGTGGAAGAGCTTCAGAAGGGGGAAGAGGTGCTTCGAGAAGCTTCATGTCTTGTACTTATAATTGGTATGGACATGGAGTGGTCCAAGGGTATGGTGGTTGAAAATTTGTGTGGTGAGTAAGAGCGGCAATCATAGTATATAGGATAGAAGTTTCTGTACCAAGGAGTGGACGCTCGTTTGCTGGACGGACAAAAGTAGCTGAAGAGTCTGAAAAGTGAAATACACGAGTTGGATGCTGCGTGATTTCACAATTCGTTGCAGTTGGGATATCGGCTTTGTCGTCTGCTAAAACTCCACCACTAGACGCTTCTTGTTCGCATAGGAACATATGTTGATGCCAGAAGCGTTCATCATCACCCTCGTCCATGTCTGTATGAAGATGTTGAGCTATGAACCATTCACGGGAATAAGTTGAATGTTGTTGAACATCAGCTCTGGACGGCAAAGGTAAGGATGGTGCCTTGGTCAGAATCTTTTTCTTTTTGCGGTTGTCATCTATGATTGGCAGTCTTGGGCAGATGCGATCTGGTTGGATGCGGATGGATGTGGAAGGTTGGATGTGTTGTGATGGAAGAATGAAGAGTTAAAACTTCAAGGTGGCGAAACCTTTGAGAGTGTTGCAAAACATATGCTCAAAGGTAGATGGAAAGAATCCATCTTCTGCCAGGTCAAGAGGCCGAAACTTCAAATCTGTAGGCTTTATGTGAATAGTCCCCTCGCCCCCAAGTTTCCTTTGTTGCAGAGCTTGCTCGATGTGGTCTATTGGAGGTACTCTGTGTAGAAGTACTCCAGGAAGATGTGCATTGATGCGCCAAGCTTGTACAACTCTAGGGTACCTTCGTTTGATAAACCGCTTGAGTGGTAAGTGTTTAATAGCTCTAGGAGGCAGTGCTAGATAAGCTTCCAAAGGTTGATGGACATAGTCGTCCATGTACTTGTCAAAGTTAAGTGGGGAGTAATCAAAACCGAAAGCAGGTTCAGGGAGCTCTTGACACAAGATAATAGCATTGTCGTCCATACGATTTTGGGGGTTGCCTTCAACAAAGAGTAGAGGCCAAAGCTGTTTGGTTTTGGTCAAGGTTTCTGAGGGGGTGGAAGATATAGGAAGGGAAATGATGGTTGAGGAGGAAGGTGATTTAGTAGGCTTAATGGAGAGATGTGTCTTAGATATGTCGGGGGTGGGGATAGTGCAAGTATAGCCTTTGTCACCAGGCAACAACAAATCTGGTTCAAGTGTGGCTTGTGTTTAGGTAAGAAGTTCAGAAGGTTCAATAATGATTAAATCAATAAAGTCCCTGACAGGTTCATCAGCAGCAGAAGAGGAAAGCTTACTTCTCTTAGACTGTGCTTCCCTTGGCAGTGCTTCTACTGGTCGTTTGGATGAGGCAGATGGTTGTGGTTGTGGTTGTGGTTGAACAGGAACATCAACTATGGCAGCTTTCTGCTTCTTGACAAACTTACCAATTGGCTCATCGTCTTCGTCGTCAGAAGCGACGCTCAACCGTCTTGTAGCAAGAGCTTGTGCCGGAGCAGGTGAAGGAGTAGAGGCAGCGATAGGAGCCACTGCAAGAGTAGTAGGTGGAGTTGAAGGTTGTTAAGTCCTTGACTTTGTAACTTTGGTTGCTTGTGTCTTGGACGACCTCCTCCTGGTGGACGGTCTGGCAGCAACTGGATTCACAAACAGTGTCTCGTCATCCATCAGCTTAACAACTTAAACAATTGGCTCAATTGTCTGCAGAGGTACCATCTCCACGACTTCCTTTCTATTGTCCATTAGTTTGGACGTGGTCTCTAGAGGCTTCAGCACGAACCCAGCCTTCATCTATGCAACATTGTTACGTCCAAATGGCAGTTGAGTGAAATGATGGTCACCACCCAGAATCCTAATCTGACTTTGCTCTCCAAGAGATAGAGCAAAGAAGGCATGATACACCTGTTGTTGCTAGAAAAATCTGTTAAGGAGAGCGGCGTAGGTGATCTGGTCGCGCTCTCCGCGTCCTCTCAGGGTCCTAAAGATGTTGCTCAGGATGAGGTGCGACAGGTTGAACTGTTGGCCTATAATCATGTGGAACGTGAACCTGTGCAGAAAGGTAACGCTGTCCTTCGATCCAACCTTGTGACGAATTCCCTTGTTCAAAAACTGCTGGAAAATCTTCCCCTCTTTTGTTAGCTTTTTGTATTCCACTGGCCCTTCCCTTTCTGGACCCATCAGTGCAGCGTCAACAGTATCATGTCCTCCAAAACTGCTTTCCCAGCCATTCTTGATGCAGGACCCAGCCCGCTCATAGCCAATAGCTTGGGCAACAGAGCCGAGGTCCAGTGTGACCTTGACGCCCAAAGCAGTTCCAGTGATGTCCGTATTTGAGAAAACGACAAAGTTCCAGAACTATCTGATGAGTTTTGGGTATATGATCTCGTTCAAGTGGAAGTAGTTGAGAATTCCACATCTAAGCAAGTTGTCCATTACATTCACACCTATGTCCTACAGAGCTTGGATATCGAAACAGCTTTTGATAAGAACAACAGCCTTGTCTAGGCTTTCCACACGAGCCACAGCCTTTATAGTAGGACCAGCCTTGTTAGATGCCATTTTTGAGATCTTGAAAGATTGTTTGGGTTTGAGAGGTTTTGAGAGACTGAGAGAATTCAGGTGGATTTTAGAAGAGGTGAGTGTTTGGTTTAGGTTTGAGTGTATATGAAGAAACCGAAGAGTTTTGCTTTTGGCGGTTCTTTCACTTTCGAAGAGAGAAGTGATGTGCAATAAATGCTAGGTCAAGCGCTTACATTTCTCGAGGTTGGTTATACGGCACATGGGTGACTCAGACCGGAATAAAGCATTTGTATTCAAATCATTTTCAGAGAAAAACATGATTAAGTACGGATAAGGATCGTTATGCACACATAAATATAAGTTGTTATGGAATGCGAAAAGCTATGCAAGTGGACGATATAATATTAGACACTACAACACATTGGACGCTCACATCTTTGGACGGTCAAGGCATGTTGAATAAACTATTCATTTATAAATTCCATACTAAGAAGATCTCAAATATGGATGAGTTTATCTTCAAGAAGGGGTTTTGTAAATATGTCGGCTAATTGATTTTCAGTGTTAACAAACTGAATATCGACAATTCCCTTCTAAACATAATCTCTTATAAAATGATGTTTTATTTCAATGTGCTTTGTCGGAGAATGTAAAATAGGATTTTTAGACAAATTTATAGCAGTAATGTTATCACAAAAGATAGGAATGTTACTCTCGTAGATACTGTAGTCTTCTAACTGATGCTTGATCCATAAGAGTTGTGAGCAACAAGACGTAGCTGAGACATACTCTGCTTCTGCTGTAGACAGGGCAATCGTCCCTTGTCTCTTGCTCGTCCAGGAGACTAGATTTTCACCAATGAGGTGACATCCTCCACTGGTGTTTTTACATTCTACTCTATCTCCCGCATAGTCAGCATTGCAGTAACCAACTAACCTGTATTTTTTGTTTGACTTAAAACACAAACCAAGGTTAGTGGTCCTTTTTAAGTATCTAAAAATTCTCTTAATTGCTGTTAGATGAGTTTCTCTAAGGTCAGACTGAAAACGGGCACATAAGCATACACTGAACATAATGTCAGGTTTGGATGCTGTGAGATATAAAAGAGACCCAATCATACCTCGATATGTAGTTTGGTCTACCTTTTTAGAAGAGTCATCCAAGTTGAGTATTGACGATGGATGCATAGGTGTACTCATTTCCTTGGCATCGTCCATCTTGTACTTCTTGAGAAGTTCGTTGACATATTTTGTTTGATGTATGAATATGCCATTTGCAGTTTATTTTACTTGCAATCCCAGGAAGAATTTTAATTCTCCCATCATACTCATCTCGAATTTTGCTGTCATGATCTTAGAAAAATGCTTGCATAAAGCGTCATTAGTAGCACCGAATATAATATCGTCTACATATATTTGTGCAATAATAAAGTGTGATTTAACGTCTTTGCGAAAGAGAGTGGTGTCCACTTTTCCTCTAGTAAAACCATTTTCTAAAAGAAATGAACTTAGCTTTTCATACCAAGCTCTTGGAGCTTGTTTAAGTCCATACAAAGCCTTTTTGAGTTTGAAAACATGTTTTAGAAAAGTATCACACTCAAAACCAGGAGGTTGTTTCACATAGACTTCCTTGTTTATTATGCCATTTAAGAATGCACTTTTTACATCCATTTGATAGAGCTTCATATTACTATGAACAGCAAATGAAAGTAAGATGCGGATGGCTTCTAATCTAGCTACTGGTGCAAAGGTTTCAGTAAAGTTTATACCTTCTTGTTAAGAGTCTTGCTTTATTTTTTACCATTTTGCCAGCTTCATCTAGCTTGTTGCAAAACACCCACTTTGTTCCAATGATAGACTTGTCCTTGGGTACAGGAACTAGTATCCAAACATCATTCTTTTTGAATTGACTTAGTTCGTCCTTCATGGTGCTGATCCAGCCATTGTCTAGGAGAGCTTCATCCACTGTCTTTGGTTCCAGTTGAGAAATCAAAGCAGCTTGAGCTTGCTCCTTGAAGGTCAATCTTATCCTGACATGATCTTGAACGTTTCCAAGAATTTGATTATTTGGATGATAGGTCTTCATTTGCCAAGAGTGTCCAGTTGGTTCTTTTTCTTCTTCTTTTGGATCTTCCATCTGATCTTTGGACGCTAAAGAACTAGCATCTTCTAGCTTCATATCTGCAAATGAATCGTCTAGCTTTGATATTTCTGTATCAGGCTTATTGTCATTGAATTTAACATGGATGGCTTCTTCAACTGTTAAGGTTCTAGAGTTGTAAACTCTATAAGCCTTGGATGTTTTGGAATAGCCTAACAATATTCCATCATCACACTTAGAATCAAACTTTCCAAGATTATCCTTAGTGTTTAAGATGAAACATTGACATCCACAGGGATGAAGATATGATATGTTGGGCATTCGTCCTTTCCACAATTCATAGGGAGTCTTTTTCAAAATAAGTCTTATATAAATTCTATTTTGTAAATAACATGCAGTGTTTACTGCTTTAGCCCAGAAGTGCTTAGGAGTGGAATTATCATTTAGCATGGTTCTAGCCATTTCTTCCAATGACCTGTTCTTTCTCTCTACCACACCATTTTGTTGTGGTGTTCGTGGTACAGAGAAGTTATGGAGAATTCCGTTCTCCTCACAGAACCCTTGAAAACTTTCGTTTTCGAATTCCCCTCCGTGATCACTTCTGTTTGAAGCTATGCAAACACCTTTTTCATTTTGAATTCTTTTGCAAAAGATTGGAAAGATCTTGTAAGACTCATCCTTGTGTTTTAAGAACATAACCCATGTCCATCTAGAGTAGTCGTCCACTACAACTAATCCATAACGTTTTCCACTAAGGGAGACTGTTCTGGTTGGACCAAATAAATCAATATGTAGCAGCTCAAGAGGTCTAGTTGTGGAAACAATATGTTTTGATTCAAAAGAGCTTTTTACTTGTTCCCTTTTTGACATGCATCACAGAGAACATCAGACTTGTAAGCAAGATTTGGAAGTCCTCTTATAAGGTTATGCTTATTTAGTTTTGAGATTAGTCTCAAGCTTGCATGTCCAAGCTTCTTGTGCCAAGTCCATTGATTCTCTTTGATGGATACTAGACACGATACATTTTGATTTGTGAGGTCATTGAGATCAATCTTATAAAGATTGCTTTGCCTCTTAGCAGAGAATAGTATGGATCCATCTAGATTCCTAACGATACATTTTTCTTTGTCAAAAGAGACATTGTGTCCACTGTCACATAATTGACTTATGCTCAATAGATTGTGTCTGAGTCCTTCAACATATAAAACATTTTCAATGGAAGGGAAGGAGTGCTTACCGATTGTTCCTATACCTGTGATCTTTCCCTTCTGGTTTCCTCCAAAGGTGACCCATCCACCATTCTTGGGTTGTAGGCTTTGGAACATACACCTTTCTCCCATCATGTGTCGTGAACAACCACTGTCCAGGTACCATGACTGGGGTCTTCTTTCGGTTGTCAAGCAAATCTGCAACAGGTATTATCATAGACTTAGGTACCCAAATGGACTTAGGTCATTTTCTATTAGTTCTAAAGGCATTGGACGCCTTCTTTGTTGGATGATATCTACATTTTGTTGATTCATGCCCATTCTTTCCACATATCTCACAGAAGGTTATGTTTTTACTAGGTTTGTAATTTTCTTTAACAAAACCAAGTCCAGATTTGTCATGAGGACTTCTTCTATAAGATAGAATCTTATTTAGGTTCTCTATTCCACTGACAAATTTTGACAAGCTTTCTTTCAGATGAGTGACTTCTTTTTGAAGTTCTAAAACTTAATGAGAAAATGTCTCTTCTGAAATGTTCTTTGTTTTTAAAAACTCATTTTATTTTAAAACCTTTTTATGCTCTTCATTGAGCAAATTAAATTCTTTTGTTTTTTTTGAAAATTTCTTTTTTAGTTCTTTATATCCCATTGAGAGAGTTGAGGAGTTAGCAAGCAAATCATTATAAGCTTCTTGTCGAAAGATTAAGTTATCGAAGTTTACCTCTTCCTCTTGCTCATTATCTGAGCCATCAAAGCTGGTCTCCACCATGAGACACAGGTTGGCTTCTTCTTCTCCTTCTTCATCTGATGAAGATAGGTCCATGTCTTCCCAAGTAGCCATGAGACCCTTTTTCTTGAAGAACATCTTCTTTTTGTCCTTCTGCAAACTGGGACATTCAGCTCTGAAATGTCCAGGCTTCTTGTATTCATAGCAGACTAAAGGACTCTTTTCTTTTGGTGCCTTATTGAACTTCTTTGAAAAGTTTTTGGCTCTTGATCCTCCTTTCTTCTTCCACATAGCCTGTATTTTTCTAGAGATGAAGGATATTTCACCTTCATTAGAGTCATTTTCTTCGGACTCTTCCTCAGAGGATTCTTCTACATTTAGTGCTTTGGACAATGATCCTCTAGGTGGACGCTAGACGCTTAGAGCGATGGACTTATTCTTCTGTCCTTCGTCTTGCTTTAGCTCCAGTTTGTGGACTTTAAGAGTTCCAAGTAACTCTTCCATTGAGAGTGCTGTTAGATCTTTGGAAGCTCTTAAAGCTGTAACCTGCAGTCTCCATTGCCTAGGTAAACTTCTCAAGATTTTGTCAATGTGATCATAATTTTCATAGGTTTTGCCTAAGAACCTTAGGTTGTTTATTATGGTTTGAAATCTACCAAACATAAGTTCGATAGTTTCATTTTCTTCCATAGTGAAGAGTTCATATTGTCTTACGAGTAAGCTCAACTTAGACCCTTTTACTTGTGAAGTGCCTTCATAGGCAAGAGCGAGGGTATCCCACATTTTCTTAGGACTTCTTAAGCTATGTACCTTTTCATATTCAGATTTCGATAAGGCACACATCATAACATTTCTAGCTTTTGAGTTTAGAAGATACCTCTATTTGTGAGATTCTGTCCATTGACTTCTTGGCAGCTCCACTCCATCATGGTCAAGGGGCAGGTAGTCGCCGGTTTCTACTACGTCCCACATGTTTATGTGACATGCATCAAAGAATGCTTCCAATAATCGTAGTTTTGTCCTTTAAAGAGAGGCGGTCTGTTAACGACTTGTCCTTCATTTTTCATGAGTGGTCAAGATCGTTTTAACCCTTGCTGTGTTATATACTCAACCCCAAGAGGCCGAGCTCTGATACCAATTGAAATAGAAAAGGCGCAGAAGAAGGAGGGGTTGAATTGTGCTTTTAAAAACTTTTTCGAAACAAGTTGATCAGTATGAAAACGTTTTCAAACGTAGGGATAGAGAGAAGAATAACATAGAAAGTTTTATACTGGTTCACTCAACCTGAGCTACAACCAATCCTTTCACCTAGAAGGTATTCACTAACCAACCTTAGGTTACAAGTATTGTTCGCGGCCTCTTCAGGCTTTACAACGCAATCACCCTAGATTGCTTAACCCTAGTATTCTTTCACACTAAGCCTCTCTAGGCTTTCACAACACAACAAGTGTTTATACAAATGATATCAACTCACGTAGTGAGGATTTGAAAGATAAAGCTCAAGCACACTCAAAAAATCTTTATAAGATTTTTGCTATAGTTCACTGGACGCTTCTATCAATTGCTTAGAAGTAATTTGTTAACTAGGAATTTTTACACTAGGCACGTATATGTCTCCTTATGACATTCTTCCTTGCTACATATATAGTCTTCAAAGAAAAGATCCGTTGTGAAGACTTGACTTCGTTATGCAAAGAAGGGCGTGCAAACTATCCTTTCAGAGTGATTAGGTGCGGCAGCTTTTAGACTTGCACTAAAACGAAAGGTACAAGACTGTGTTGGCGATCTGTTTTTCTAAACATTCTTCATTTGGCATTGGCAGCTTGATAAGTTGACTTGCTTTATCTGTTTTGTTGCGCTCTTGTACTAGAATGATTCTGATGTTATTTAATGCTTCAAATAATTTGAACGTTAGATCACAGAAGTAGTAATATGTTAGTTTCAAGACAACTAGCATAAATAAGTTGGACATTCAAAATAGAACTTAGCCGTTTGAATATTTGTCGTTGGAAGCTTGCATCAAATATTTGAATATGTTCTTCAAACGATCATCTTCATTGTTCACTGGACGATCTTCTTTAAGCACGTCTTATTAGACGGTCTTTCTTTGACACGTCTATTGGACGGTCTTCTTTGACACGTCTACTGGATGGTCTTCAAATAGAAGTTTGTATGCTGTAAAGAATTCAGTTCTTTGGCAGAAATTTAAACATTAATAAGTTTGTTATCTTCAAAACTTTGAGGGTCTAGACGTTTTTACGTCTTTGGTTCCAACAGAAAGATATGTAGGATTAACCTACATAAACATCATAAAGATAAAACACAGTTGACTAATACAAAACAAGGGAAACCTAAGGTTTATTCTAAGTTCTCTTAGTCAACCCAAATTTCTACACACTTCGTATGGATTCATACCCTTAACTACTGAGGAGCAATATCCAATTTCTTATAACAGGGAAGCAATTAGGAATACATATTGTAACTCTCTCTTACTCCAATAGAATTATAGTTTCAAACATAGTGTAACTATTCAAAGTTTTGTGACTAGACGTCAAATTCTAAGTTCTCTTAGACAACCCACATTTCTAGACACTTCGTATGGATCCATACCCCTAACTATTGATGAGCAATATCCAATTTCTTATAATAGGGAAGCAATTGGGAGTACATATTATAACTCTCTCTTACACCAATAGAATTATAGTTTCAAACATAGTGTAACTACCCAGTTTTGTAACTAGACGTCAAAAAATTTGAAAATTTTAAAACTATAATGCACTACTTTCTAACTCAATGTAAATCTCATAAGTTAAAACTCACTTTTATTAAGCATAAATAAAACCATGCAAGAGGGATCCCAAAATTTGTTGAATATTTTTTTTGTTTGATTGCAAATGAATACAAATTTGATACTTATCTCGTTTTACAAATGACTAAGACCACAAAATCTACTTAGAGCAGGTCTACTACATCTATGGTGGTATTACAGCTTAGTTATAAATCTATAACATGTCCTAGAGTTAGAGTTTAACAACTCTATTTTAGAGGAGACATTAACCTAACTAACTCACCCAACCTTTTCATAGGAAAGTGAACTTCTATCATCAGATTATCCTTCGCCCCCACTACACCATTCTGATATGATTCCATGAAGGTTGTTAGGACACCCAGCCTTTACATTCTGATTGGTGTACTATGTTGTATATATGCCAAAATGTTGTTGTCCGTCTCCAAACAAAAGACTTCTCTTGGACTTAAAGGGGGGTCACTTCAACCTATATTTGTTTTAGCATAGAAAGATAGCGAAAGGGAGAATTAGAAAGGGGATGAGAAGGGAGTAACACTCTTTTATTTTAAATATAATTCATATTATTTTAGTTATTGAGTCAATTTGATGAAAACACGAGTAAAATTTTTCTAATTTTATAATAGAAGAATTCTAAATTTTGGAAATGAAAATAAAAGACAAAAACTGTATGTATATACATATATATATATATATATATATATATATAGTATATTAAACTATACATCATGATTTGTTTAATACATAATAGTCATAAAAACAAAAATACATCAAAAAATATATAATACCTAACCCAATGTATACATCAAAAAGATCCTATATAGAGTAGTATCTATCTACCCCTACCCTCTACTAAAATACTATAAGTCTTTACTGGTCCTCGTCTAAAGGAGCCCCCTCTAACTTGTCCTCGACTACATGGTATGCCTGTCCGTTATGAGGTGCCCTAGGTTCGAAAGAGGAGGATGCCGAAGAGGTATGTCACTTGTTGGCCATCCCTACTTGGTACTTAATACCAGGGGAGTCCATAGGTGACTCAGCAAGTACTACCTCCATAGGCGATTCGTCATCTACGGGTACAGATGTTGGCTCATCAACAACTGCCATATCTGTAACTAGTAAATCAAGAGGTGGCTGATGGACATCTGCGTAAGGGGCTGCCAAAGGGACGTCGGGATGTCGAGGTGGTGGAGGAGCAGGAGGAACATACACAAAGTCAGGTGGTAGAGTAGTAGTGAAAGATATAGGTATCATATACGTCAGTGGATGTATAATAGTCCTAGGAACAGAGGACAGCAAAGTCACATCCATAAGATTAGTACAAGTCAATATGTTTGTGTCTTCCTGATATGCCCATGTTCCCCCATCATGATAGGTTATATGTAGGTTGAATAGTACTGGTATTGCCATCTTCATCAACCATGATCGAACATGCATGAAAGAAAATAACGGAGTAAGGTGATTTGTTCTAAAATCACCTTCATATGTATGGTGTAACATCCCCAATTATGGGTAATAGAAATAAGAATATATTTATGGTTAAGATTTCTCATAGGCAACAATAATAATAGTTACCCTTATATTAGAATGTTATAAGAATAAGATAATAGGACCTTGAACGGGACTTAGAGACCGAAGATGGGCTAGAGGCCCATCAAGCCCACACACACACACAGTTATATAGGAGAAGGAAGGGAGAGTTAGAGAGAGAAATAGAAAAGAAAAGAGAAAGAAGAGAGAGAAAGAAAAGATAGAAGGAGAGAAAAAGAAGAAGGGAAAAGTGAATCCAACCATCCAATCACTTCTAAAAGCAAATAGTGAGTGCTTCTAATTCATCTTCTTTCCATTATCTCACTTGATTTGGAGTTAGGAATGATGGATTAAAGGTTTAAGTGAACCCTATAATAGAAATTTGGGGTTTTGGGTGATTTGTTTGATTGATGAGTTATTATGATAGGTTTCATGGTTCATAATTTGTATGAGTAATTATGAGTTTATTACATTGCTTTGGAATGGTTGTATGGCAAATAATACCCAAGGGATTGAAAATCGCATCCCATTTACCCATTTTCGCTTCGAGGTCGTTGCCAGGCACTAGCATCATGTTGCTGGGTAGTAGTCTTGTCCCGCCAGGCAACAAGGAAGTCGCTGGGTGACAATTTTATCCCGCCGAGCGGCATTCACCCAAAGCCCAAAAAAGGTACTCTAGTAATATGTTGCTGGGCGACAGTATTATGCCACCGGGCGATAGGGTTGTCGATGAGAGAAAATTAGAATTTTAGCTAAGCAAGAGTAAAGTCTAAAAAGAGTATGATTGCACCCTTGTTTTTTATGCTTACTCTTAAATGTTTGCCTCTTGTTATGATGTTGTGTTGCATTATTTAATGTTGATTGCTTGAGTAACTGTATTATATTACATTCATGTGATTGTTGCATCTACTTGGGATAGTTTGTATGTAACGATAAACCCTATGTAACAAGACATTTAAGATACTTAAGACACCATTAGATGCCTCCTTAACAAAAGGTGCAGATTTTCTCCTAAGTTTATGAAAAGTTTTAAGAAAGGAACACGTTTTTGAGAAAAACCTATGTTTTCATAGAAAGATATTTTAAAAGGAAAGTTACGCTTTCAAAGAAAAGTACCTCATTAGTAACATTAGAACCTCCACGATACCGATCATGTCTGAGTCGCACCCTCGGCATACTACGGTGTGTAAACTGCAATGAGGATTCCAAGGTTACCAAGGAGAGATGAGGTTTTGTGCAACTCTAAGATGAGTTGTAAAAGGAAAAAGGGCTAGGAGGCCCCTTGCGTCAAGGGAAAGGATTGTCATCCTTCAGATGCTAGGGGAAAAACAACATTCTTCGGTAAGGGAAGGATAGGTCCTTTAGTAAGAGAAGGACATAGTCATTCTTCGGTAAGGGAAGAATGTTGAGGGAACTACTTCGATAACAGAAGTGATTCAGCCACTTGGATCGATAATAATAAGAGGTCGAGCAAGAGGGACGCCTCTTGATGGCTAGAGCTCAGCCAATAGAAAAGACAGTATGCAAGTGAAACTTAATAATAAAGATAAAGAGAACTACACAAAATAGAAACAGAACTAGGATATGAATGATGTGAATGCCTATGTGAGGCATGTATGTTTCCTTGTAGGGTATATGATGATGTGTATGCTTAGTCATAGGTGAATCTAGTTAAGTCTAAACTAGGGACCTATGTGCTTAGTGAGGACATAGTTTATGTATAAGTCCCAAAAAGGGCAAGAAAGGAGAAAGGTAAAGTAAAGGAGAGGTCAACCTTCACTTAGTATTATGGAAGATAACAGGACTAGAGAATGTAATCCAGAGTATGAAGCCCTCATCTAAATGATGGGAAGATAGTTGTTTAGTGTAAGAGACAGTGTGGGTTAAAAGAATCAGGGCTCAAGCCCACTAAAGATTAGCAAGCTCTAAGTTGGGCATAGATTATGAGATGAAGAAATAAAATGGTGAGAGACTGAGGGTTTTAGTAAGAGGTAAAACCATGAGAGTATAAGAAAAGGATCTCTAGAATAAAGAGTCAGGTTAGAGTCCTTAGAACACTTACTGAGACAATATGTCTCATCCCTTTTATGTTTCATGTTTTTTACAAGTTGAATAGGTTAAGTGTTCTTGGAAGTAGCTTGGAGCATGGAACTTGGAACTACTGCAAGAGGAAGAGTATATAGCTTTGGACCTCCCAATATCTGGGAGTTAGTTTATGTTTATGTTTCTTTTGTTCATGCTTTGTACGGCACATAAGTGCCAAGAGGATTTGTATTACCTATGGTAAGTATGTTTTTGTAATCCAAGTTTAAGTTTTAGTTTCCACATAGTTTCTCTGATATTCTTATATCCTAAATTCCTATGTTTTAGTAATATAAAAAGGCAAAAGGTAACAACCTTTAGGGTTTACATATGGTAGGAAATCTACCATAAAATATAGATAACACACAATTGACAAAGGGAGCCTAGGATTTATTCTAAGCTATACTAAACTACCCTTGACTTGATATGGATTCATACTTCCCATTAGTAAGTAATAATTCTCAATAGAACCAATCTAGGAGTACATATCTCTCTCTCAACATCGCATGGTACAATTCTCATTACCATTGAGGAAAACAACAATTAAGAAGTCTATTTATAGAGATATACTCTCACACCAATCATAGAATGCTAAGCAGTTGTCAAGGCTATTGAGCTTGGTCAAGTGAATATTCCAGTTCATAGGCTCTACCCTGTCTATTAGGACTTTCACCACTCGATGCCTACTCCCAAGACCTACGTAGCTTCTCCAACAGGGTATAATGTTACTGCATGTCCCTTGCTTTACATTACTCACTAACCTATTAATTTTTAAATTCTTAAATAAAGGTTCACTCTAGTCTCGTTAAATTTTAGCACTAATACAATTTCTGCTAATATCTATGCCTTATATTACAGATATTTGACCCATACATATTATTCATAATTCATTTAAAACACATAATCAATATTTTAATAAAAATAAAGACATAAAATTTAAAATAAAGAATGATAATTAAGAAATAAATCATAGAATGGTCAAAAATTTTCATAAAAATAATTTTTAAGCTTAGAAAAATAATTAGAATTTTATCATAAATTTTTAGAAATTTTTCAAATTTTTTTGAATTTTAGTATATTTAACTAAAAAGTTTTCACAGACACTTATAAAACACAATTAGAAGTATTAAATAAGCTTTACAATTTATGAAATTTTTACAAATGGTCTCTTAGTGTGTCTAAACCTTACCTGAACAAGGAGAACTTAAACTAAAATTTTTATAGTAGTTTTCTAAAAAAAAAATTCATAATTAGTTCATTAAATAATTTTTATGTTTAGTCTTATGTTATAAAATTACTGGCTTATTTCTTCTACTATTTTTACTAGATTATATGAGTTTTACTAAAATTTGGTAATATAACAATTTAATTATCTAAATGTAAGCAGTATAATAGCTAAAGTTTTAATTATCTAAATTTGGACAACATAACAACTTAGTAATTTTACTATGATTATTTGAATTTGAACAGTATAACAACTTAATAATTATAATATAGTTATCTAAATTTGGGCAGCATAACTACTAAATAAGTGTGTTTTAATTATCTAAATTTGAGCAGCATAACAATTAGTAAAAATTTAAATCTAACACTAAACATTATAACATTATTATAAACTTAGTAAACTTTAAACATTGAAAGGTTTAGGGGAAAACCTTTCCTACCAATATACAAAGTAATTGAAATTTAGATCCAACACCACTGCCCCTAAGTAGCTCAAATGAGGAGAGGGTGGATGATAGTGTTGATTCCAAGCTCCCTAAGAAGAAAGGTTGCATAACTAGAAAACTTTTGTATATAAAATTGTTTTTATGGAGAGTGGTGGTTATGGAGAGTGTTTCGACTAGCTCAAGGGAGGAAGAGGATGAAGATTTTAGCTCCCTTTCATGGCTATTTATAGGAGATGAAAGGGACTTAAGTGTCTTCCTAATGACATAAGCCATGTTGCAAAAATTTCTATTTTTAATATATTTGTAAATAAATTTTAGGGACACATAACCTAGGTTGAGGACGTGCTACACCAATTGTCCCAAGGCTCTTCTATGTCAATTTTATCTGTAATTAGATTAGACGGTATCAATAAAATCGCCTAAACTTGAATAAATTAACTTTTAATACCAAAATAATTAATTTAAATATAAAACTAAACAAATGTATTATTTTCCATCAAAAATAAATTTCTAAAAATAAATTTTAATTTTTTATTAATTATTTCGAATTATGTATATTGTATTTTTAAGTTTAAAAAATTCATATTAAATCTATTTTAATTCAATAAATGCTCAAATTTTCATGAAAATTATAAAATTACATATTTAACCTAAAAATGTACTATGAATATTATTTTCACCATTTATGAAAATCAAACCAACATTGGTTAACATTTACATTTTGGTCATTTTCCACCAAAATTTCAGAAAAATTTTAGAAAATTTCCAAAGTTATATTTTATGCATATGACATGATTTTGAGGTCAAATTTACATTTTAATGTCAATTGAATCTATTTCTTATTTCAACCTTTAATATTGAGAAATAAGGATAAAATTGTCATTTGTTAATTTCTCCGGGCTCCAACTCAAAAAAATTATTAAAAATCATGATTACATAGCTCTTGACATTTTGAGTTTAATTGTGAAAAACATAATTTTGATATTCCTTCTCAATTTTTTAAAATTAAATATAAAATAAATAGAAAAATAATTAATTAAGTAAAAGTGAGGGTTTTACATAGGGTCTCAAGTAGTCAAGCAAACAAGAGACCCAGACAACATATGACACACACAAAACAAGTTAGTCCTTACACAAAAGTCCATTTTAATCACTTAAGATGTTATTTTACTCCATTGCCTCGCAATTCAATGAATAAGTTCATTAGTTTAGTGCATACATGCAACTGCATTGATTCATTCCTTAATACTTAGCATTCTCTAGATTGTACACTCTCAATTTTTGTTTAAACACATGAATTACCCCTCACCTCACTATACTCAATTGATATAATCAACATACCCATCCTTGTCACTAGCACAAAAAATCCTATGACACTCATAGCCCTACATCAAAACACATTCATTCAATATTCTTATCAAGGATTTGATCTAGCACAACAACACTTAACATACTATAGATATAAATATATCAACACCACATATTGTATGTTACACCCCAATCATTACCAAAGTCAGATAAGTGAAATAATGTGATTTACATTTTGTGCATCAAAATCATAGTGAGCAACCACAATCATATCACACAATGGTTAGTCATTCAATATGCATGCAATACATGTCTCCCTGATTAGTCAATTACTACTCGTTCATTAATGCATAAGCATGCATGGGGTACCCATCTTATCATATTGGCACTAGAACATCCTGTGCAAGACATTTTACACTTCGTATGAAGCATTTCCACCCTAGGGGTGTTTATCTCCAATGCACCTATAGTGTAGGCATACGTGAGTCTCTAAATGGCTCACTAGGATTTAACCAAAGTTCAACCAAACTACCACGTATCACGTCAAGTAAACCTATAGGGAGCTCTTAACGGTTCACCGAGATTTAACCAAAGTTCAACCAAGCTACCACAGCACAAAGTGCAACTATACCCCAAAGGGACAAATACCCCCCGTACGAGGTATTTCATCATAAAGGTGTTTCCTTTCCTTGAAGGGTAACTCCATCCTTGAAGGGCAAATGCATATAATGCATGTGCGGATTATGTCCCTTCTTCCTTATTTATAGGTGGGATGGATCCAAGTAGTTACTCTACAGCCATATCTCACATCTTAATTTTGTTACCTCATTCTCACACTCAAAGTGTCCCGTCTCATTACTCAAAAAAAAAAAAAAAGCTTTAAGGATAAAAGATTAAACTTGTTCCAAAACCAAACTATTATAAAGCTTAAGAATGAAATTGAACGATAATAATAGTATAATTATTATAATTGTTTCTTGGAAAAAGGATCTCATTTCATTAGCTACATAACTACTATTTTCAAAGGGCTTTGTCTCAATAGAACCTTTGAGAAGTCTAATTGATTAGAGGTAATTGAATTTCATTTATGCAATCATGAAATGGTAATATTTAAACATCCAAAACATGTTAGAAACTAGGTTTGGAATATAAGGATAATAATACGAAGCATTAACTCAAAATGAGAAATTGGAACTAACTTACGACGTTCTTTGAAATATCATTCAAAATACTTAGACATTTTTCCTAAAAGCCATTTTAAGTAGGAAGATACTGCAATCTATGAAGAATGTGTTTCCCATTTTTATAAAATTTTGCTAAAACCTTAACATACTAAAATTTTGCAACAACAAAGCAGGTTCAAAATTAGTGGAATTCTAGATAGTTTAGCTACGAAAAGTCTGATAAATAGTAAATTTTAAATATAGGGCAATCCTTTGACGTGAGACCTCTCAACATACTTATACAACATCTCAATTTTTTCATAATTTATCGACATCATAAACTAGCCCATTTCAAGGCCTTAAAACAAGGGTAAATAGAATCATTCACTACTGGAATCCATCTACCACCCTAACTTGGAAAAATTTTCAAAAATTCTTCACTCCATTTCTCTCCATTCTAAGCTTGTTAAACTCATCATTCAATCTAGTTTTCAACAAAAATATAGGGAAGATACCTAAACATATCAAATAGGGACAAATCTACTCAACAAAATAGGATCGTCATTTTTGCTACCACAATGAACATAGTCCAGTGTAAAAATCATTATAAATCACAAAAAAAAATCACAAAAATATGATTCCAATGCTATTAGAAACTAGACACCAAATTATACAAGGGCACTTTCAAATACCAAAAGCTCTATTCGTAGGACCTAACGCATTTGGAGGCAGTAATAGGGCACACATCCAGCACTTGTATCTCTTCCATTTCTCATGACTAATTCATATATAAATGGCCAACTTTCACTTGGAACTTAATATAAACATCAATTCAATCATATACTTCCATATGATTCACACATTAGAGAATTTAAACCTCTATGCACAGATCATAGGTTCACAACAAATTCATTTACTCAAAGATTCTAGCACAATTCGACCTTAGTTCATCTCCAATTCATAAATACCATACCCATCAATTAGACTACCAAGTAAATTAATCTAATAACCATGGAACATATTAATCTCACATCATTCAACACACCCCTATATTCATACAAGTCTAGCCACATTAAAATAGATTCAAATTTGACAAAGTACAAGGTAAATCACTTCCATCACTCCCAAAATCACAATTTCAACAACCATTTCACTTAGCCTCTAAGGTAACTCAATTAGTTATCCTAACTAAGAGTTCTACCATACATTAGGAACTAAATTAGGTCTCTTAAACAGATTCAAGAGCACAAATTGTATATAATTACAATTACACAAAACAACAAATTAACTTAGAGATTAAAATTTCCAAATGTGCATGCGAAGTTGAGAACGTTTAAAAGCAAAAAACCCAATCTCTCTCTCATCTATCTTAACCTCTTGAAACCCCAATGACAGGCTCTCTCCCTTACCTGGAGTGTGCAACCACCGAGGAAACGGTTTCAAAGCTGCACCTCGTCCTTTGCTCATAGGGCTATTGCACTCCGTTTACTGTCGTTTTCCACCGATCTGCGTAACAAAGATCAGAGCCTATCAAATCGAAGATGGTGAGGAGGGAAACACAACGATTGACTTGCATGTAGCTTTTCTCCATGAGAAAGCCCATATGCAAAATTTCAAAGGTGTGCGTGTTCAATTTGAAAGAGAAAAGATGAAAAAGGGGTAAAATTACTTACATATAGGAAGTAAAATGAAGATCGAAACAAGCACGATTCGACAATCAAGAATTGTCATTGCAAAGCTAATGGAGAGAGGAACATGAATCCAGCTTTGCATGTGGAATTTGAGCTATTTTGATGGAACGAGAAGGCTTGACGGTGGAACAAAATCAGAGAATGGTGTTTGAGAGAGAAACAAGAAAGGTTGGCAGTGAATGAGGAAAACAAAGGTTAGTGTTTATTCATATAATGGCACAAAGGAAAAATAGGTGGCTAAATAGGTGGCTGAAATAAGAATCTTCAAATTGAAATTTGATTTTTGAATGGTTAGTATGCTGGACCATGGTGTATTGTACAGTGAGAGAGAAAATTTTTACAATCAAGTGGATTAAAAAAGAGAGTACATTATATTGATATTCCTTGAAATTTTTTTAGATTGTCTATAATCTTCCTACTTTTTTAATGTTTACAACAACTTCCCTTATAAAAATATACAATATAATGTTTTTAAAACAATTAAGGAGTTAGTATAATGTATAAGGAATGTCAATGTAATTTTTTTAAAATAATTAAGGAGGTTAATGTAGAGATACAAAAAAGAGGGATATCGTGTGTTATCTGAAAAAATTTCAGAGAATGTCAATGTAATTTATTCTAAAAAATAATGTGAGAAGCACACATTATGTGAGGGGGAAAATAGCAACTATTTAGCAAAAAAATTGATGAGTTGACCGTGGCACTTAAAGGCATAGGAAATTAAGTTTCTTAGTTAATAGAATAAAAACAATATGGGGATATCAATTACCTATCATAATAGGTATAATTTTGTCTCACAAAGAACATCAAATTGGAAAAGAAAATATGAACATAAGTTATACAATATTTTTAGAATCAATATATTTACAAGAATAAAATAGAAGGAGAAGAAAAAAATTATAAATATATCACTTAAACTAATTACTTATAGGTTTTAGGCTTATTTTTACTGCATAATATTTATTTATTGTAAACTAATAAGATAATATAGATGTTGTAACTCTCACTCTCTCTCTCACGCTATCTCTCTCTCTCTCTCTTTATATATATATATATATATATATATATATATATATATATATATATATATATATATATATATATATATATATATATATATATATATATATATATATATATATATATATATATATTTAATGGTATTATGGTGCATTAGTACTAGTGAATAACTATGCATAATTTTTTTATATTTATTTTTTTCCATATTATGTAATTACAATTTTTATATTAATACTACAAAAATTTAATGTATAATTAATATCATCCTATTAATTTAACCCATTAAGGTAGGCCTAGTGGTGCAAATTTGGAATAGTATGTATAAGGTCGTGGGTTCTAATCTCAGTGCGACTATTGTACACAAAAAAAAAATCATCTTATTAATTTAAAATCATAATATTTAAATTAAATAAAGACTATAAGCATAAAAACTAGTTTAAGAACTAATATTTTTCTTTATTAAGATTTTTTTTTTGACATGGACGTGTTTGTAGCCATCACTAGTTGGAATACCCGAATTCATAGAGTTTAATGGCTATGCACTGTCGCTATCAACCAATCAAAACTCATCATTGGTATGACTTTTAAGATGGTTATTTTAAAAGTCAACAAACTTACCATATATGGTGGTTTGTGATTAGATAACAGTGTAAAACTGTTTTATACTGTCAGTACATAGCCTATTTTTTCATTCATAAAGAATTTAATGGCTATGCACTAGATGAAACTGAATTTATATTTAATTATTTTCATAAAAGTCTAGTTGTATAAAAATCAAGTTTTGAGTAATCATTTTCGTAAATTACTTGTATTATGTGATTAATACAGAAATAATTTACCAGCTCAACTTAAAATAATATAAATATATATAACAATGAATAACAAAATACAATTATCTAAAATAGCAACATTAACAATAATAGTAACTCGCAATAACAATAATAATATATTTATATATGAACATATTGTCATCTTAAATTTTAAACTACACATATGTATAATTATTCCTTCATAAACACTTCGTATAAAACTTCTTTATTACAATATTTGGAGAAGGAGTTGGTATAAATAATAATTTTATCACTTCACAGAAAATAGTCTCAATATGACATTCTTATTTACGATAATAATAATAATATCAATATTAACAACTTTTTAATTTAAAGAAATCATAACCAAATTAATATCTATAATCTTAATAATTAACTTCACTAAGCACTTGACAACTCATAAGAATCAACATCATAATTAAATTACACAAATAAAATAATCATTCCGGTTCGAACAGTATTTTATAGCAAATTGATTTTCCCTTGATCAATTTGAGTTATTAAATTACCAACTAGACTTTAGGGGTAACTAATACTTTTATAAAATATAAGTTCCCATTCAATTATAAATGATTCCTCTAATTAATTGTTTATTATCAACTAGGACAATGATTAATAATTAAAAATAGTAATAATAAGTAATTAATTAAAGTTGTGTTATTTCTCAATTTAATAACATAATATAATTATTCTATAATTAGTAGAAAGGACCACGATACTCAATAACCTGTATATAGAATTGACTGATAAAAAGACACACTTTTGGAAATTCTAAGATCTCCATCATAAACATGCATGGTCAAGCAAAGAAAAAAAAACACAGGATATTAGTTAGTTAGTTAGATTGTTAAGAATGCTTGTTAGTGGTTAACTACCTTTCTACTAAGCTCTATATGTAGAGGTCAAACTTCATTTCATTTGTATCCTTTATCATTTTGAATCAATACAATGAATTACTTTTATGATACTCTTCTCCTATTCTTTGAGCTCTATGATGTGTGACCACATCAACTTGGAGTGACTTGCATCACTTCTGAATTCTCTAATATGGTATCAGAGCTCTCCAATGTGGAGAGTTCCACTACTGAGAATGAGAAGGAGGAGAATGAGACTACCGGTTTAGTTTTCATGGAGGTAAAGCAAGAAGTTCCTGAAAATGAAAAAGTAGTTACAACAAAAGAAGAAATTAATGATACTGAGGTACCAGTCATCGACGATGCTACTCAAGTTTTAGATTCAAACAATGCCGATACAACACCATTGCGATTGTGGATCCGTCAAAATCATTTGCAACAAGATGATGAAGCAGTTAAAAGGGTATGGTTTGGTCGAGCTTGTTTCGCACGTCGTGGCAGCAAGGGTTCTACATCAGCATCTCTAGAACCGAACAAACTTTCACATTGAATTGGACCTCCATCAGCATGGTAGCGCCAGCCCAATGCGGGCATAAAACATTCCTAACAATCTAACCACTTTGTTGGTTGGTTTTGGGCTTCATTTGTTTGGACCTTTTGTTTTGTTATGTGGGCATTAGTAATTTCTTTTTTTTTTAATCTCATCTATATGTGTAAAAAACAAAAAGGCTATTTTTTACATTTTTTTTAGTTTGTTATTTGTAAATCAAGCTGATTGTGGTGATACCACTTATCAACTTAGGGGGGTGTTACAGGATATTAGTTAGTTAGTTAGATAGATAGTTAGATTATTAGGAATGCTTGTTAGTAGTTAGTTGTTATTTGTTATTTGTAAATCAAGCTAATTGTGGTGATACCACTTATCAACTTGGGGGGGTGTTATAGGATATTAGTTAGTTAGTTAGTTAGTTAGATAGATAGTTAGATTGTTAGGAATGCTTGTTAGTAGTTAACTACTTTTCTACTAAGCTCTATACATAGAGCTCAAACTTCCTTTCTTGTGTATCTTTTATCATTTTGAATCAATACAATGAATTACTTTTACGGTACTCCCCTCCCATTCTTTGAGCTCTATGATGCGTGGCCACATCAACTTAGAGTGACTTGCATCACTTCTCAATTCTCTGATATAATTATTACACATATATTTGCACAATATGGCATTGGCATCATAATCATCATCATTAATCTCGAGATATAAGCGTAAGGCCCCTCTAGGGTATACTTTTACCAATCTTGGTGAGGTTAAGCAGTTGTTAAGGTTATCAAGCTAGTTAAGTGATAATCTCGGCTCTAGGGCACTACCGTGACCATTATGACACCTACCACTTGATACCATACCCTCTAGACCTCTAGAGGTGGTCTTGCCTTCCTCCTGTAGCATACCAAACTGTGACTTCCCTCAACCAAGGACTCATGCCCATTGAATGATCCTCTATAACCTCATCAGCGTACCACATACCTTAGTACACTTAAGGACTTATTTTCTCATTAACTTTAGCAAAGGTATCTTTGCACTCAGACTCTTAACATATGTCTATGCATCTAACTCTAGAGACCATGTTCTCATACTCATCCATAAGCTTTATCACAAAAAGTTTATATATATATATATATATATATATATATATATATATATGTATATATTAAAACTAATTCTTTATCTAAAATTTTTTACACTTTCCTCGAAAAATATTTATAATTTGTAGAAATGATTTCTCATTTTTCTTAATACTTATAAAAATTACAATTTTCCTATTTTTCTTTTAATAAGGCCAAATTGTATATGTGTAGCAAAATACTAAAAAAATTTCTAAATAGAATAGATTAGCCAAAATATAATTAAAATATGTACTAGTAGTATTTATAACAATTATTAACTAGTATTATAAAAAATTTCTTTTAATTTCTCTAAATGGATGAATATATATATATATATATATATATATATAGATAGATATAGAAATTTTTATCTTTTTTAATTTTAATTTTAGTTAAAATTAATGATGATTATCCACAATGAGCTGTATTTCAGCATGTGGCAGCCGAATTTTGAACAGTAAATAAAGGATAACATCTCAAATTTTTATTATTTAACTTAATGGAAAATGGTTTTTATTTATTTGTTTTAAAAAAAATCCTATAAACTTGATATTACCTCTTATTAGCCAATGGGAATATTTTTTAGTGACACCTAATTAGTTTATATAATAATCTGATCTAAAAAGATTTTTTTATAAATTTTTACTTATTTTTAATGCATTCTTAGGTCAAAAATTAATAGAAAATTAATTTTAATCAAAAAAATTCTGAAACTTTTATGATAATTCTAAAAAATAATATCTCTCACATGAAAACATGATGAAAATAGCTTTTTCACCATTTTTGGATACCTAAAAGACACTAGTTTGAATTTTCAGGTATCTAAGAATATTTTGGTCATTTTGTGCAAAAATTTTAGAAAATTTTTAGAAAATTTTCCAAAATATATTTTATTATTCTAATCACTATTTTGAACTCAAAATAATTTTTTTCTAAAATTTTGAACATTTTTATCTATTTTTAACTCATTTGGTAAAATTAGAGGTAAAATAGTCTTTTGCTAAGCCTCAGTTTGGAAAGATTATTAAAAATCTAATTTAGACGTTTTTCAGCATTCCGAACTCAACTGTGTCAATAGAATGTTGAGATCTTACTCTAGTTGCTTATACAAAAACATTCGATAAATAGAAAAATATTTTAAAAGGAAGTTTAGGTGTTACAACTCATTTATCCAAAAGACATTCATTCGAGCATAATTGATTATGGGAAATTTAATCAATTACACTGATCTAAACTAAACCCAGGTACTCTGATAAACATATTAATCAATTAAGCAAACTCATAATCAATTACAGAAGGTTCAAAACTCAAGATATAATAAAATAACAAACCTTATCTTAAAACCCACTTCTTACTATTTATAAAAAGGGTTTTAGTCTACGAAAAGAGAGATCAAATTACGAAAGTCGAGAGAAACTATCTTGCTCTATGAATTATACATCGGGCTTTTAAGATTAAAAAGGTGCTTCATGGGTCTTCATATTCTTCATGTAAGAAAAGTTTCAAGAAAGAGAACTTTAAATTGTTTTGTTTGTCACATCTAAGGTGATATCTTTCCTTATTGCTTTATTGAATAGAGAATAGAGTTTTCTCTATTGGTTTGTATAATAGAAGGGTTTCTACTATTTTCTTTGTTTTTCTTTCTTAGATAGTGTTTTGGGAAGAGTCTTTATGAGTCAAGGTTTAACTTGATTGTTTGTTTTGTAAGGATATTTCAAGATTAGTGAATAATCTCAACAGGTTGTGCTAGGGACTTAATGTAAATCACAGTGGTAGTAATCGAACTAGGATAAAATTCTCTGTCTCAATCTTTGTATCCCTTAACTCATCTTTATCTTTGTTATTTGAATGGTTCTTGATCTTTATACATTATTATCATTTAGGATCATATAGGTTACACTTAGTTTGCATTTATCAATCTCTCTACATCTCAATTTCCTATTCAATTGTTACTATAAGAATTTTTCAAAGAATTAAATTTTGGGACCTTGTGGAACTTGTTTTGAAAAATCTAATTCACTCCCCTTGGATATACCATTTGTCTAACACTTGACAACAACTAGCTAAAAAATAGAACCAAAGAGTTTATCCTTCAAGCCTTACACCAAGCTTAAGTGAAGAAGAAAGCAAAAGCACTTGACAAAAAGTTTGAACCCTTAGAGTCCTTCTTTGAATCTTAGTTAGAAAGGTAGAAAAAATTGTGAAAGTGGTAAGGGTGTGTATTTGGCATGCTAGCATGGAGAGAAGAAAAAGATGGAGTTGGTTTTGTAATGACCCATTATCGCTACAAGCCAACTCTACTACATATCCAACATTCACTTTTAATTTTAAAAACTCTTTGTTAATTTATTTTATGAAAATGGGTATAAATTTTTGTCATTCACAAATAGCTACATTGTTAATAAGAACACATCTTATGCGAAAGTAAAATCCATACTATAAATATATAAGGATAATAAGTCATGTATATTCATCATAAACAAATCATTAGAGTATGTCAGAAAATATAAAGTGTCTCTTGGCACTCCAACCTAAATACAAAAGATTAGAGTGTCTCAAAAAGTGAGGTGCGTGGACACAATCACATCCCTTAGAATAAAGCAAATCACTAGTGGGTACATGGGGAATAGAAGCAACAATAAGCTCTTGTGATATGTCAGCAAACATTGTCTCCTCCTCCTCTTATTGTGTAATTGTAGCTTTATCTCTACTAGCTAAAGTAGTGGGTTATAGACACTCAGCTCTAGATGTATCTTCCTTAGAGGACCTAGAAGTAGTCCTACCGATATATCTAGTAAAACATGTACGTGGCATATTGTAACTGCACTACATAAATAAATTTAAATACACAAGTAAATATGTAGAAAAAATCTTGTATATATAATGGAACTAGTTTCTTTTGTGTATAAAGACTAGATACACATTAAATACTAGTTTATGTTGTGTATTTGCACACATTGGAAACTAGTTATTGTCGTATCAATAACTAGCAAAAAAAGGTGAAACAAAGAAGAGAAAGAGAATTGATTGGAGTAAATGAAGAAGATGAAGACGAGGGGGTGGGGATCAAGGGCTCAACCAAAGAGAGGGGGTGAGGAAGAACTGGAGGACTAGGGGGTTTAAGGGTGTGAAGTTCAGGAGAGAGTAAGGGGTGGGAGGGAAAGGGAAGATTTATAAAAAAAATGATGAAGGAAAAAGGGTGTGAAGAGACAAAGGTAGTATACGAATTTTAAAAAATAAAATAAAAAAGTGGGTGGTGTGAAGAGAAAAAAGAGGGGTGTTAATAGTTGGTCCTCTCATTTAAGTGCCTTAACCCAAAATCAAAACAAAAACCCAAATCTTCTCTACATGACATCTACATCATTTTAGTGGTAGAAAACCGTAAGAAATTTTATTTTTTAAATCATCAGAAAACATATCATTGGCCACATTAACTAAATTTTTAATGGCATCAACTTTGAAGACTAAAGGTAGAGTATTTCCAAATTAGGAGACTAGAAAAACTAGTTTTAAATTTGGCGGACCAAAAAGAAACTTGGCCTAAATTTGAGGAATCAAAAAGATTTTTAGGTCTTGTTGTTATTGTTATTATTATTATTATTAAATATTTTACATATGAAATATATGTTTCCTTAACTACTTCAATTTAGCAGTAATAAAATTCCCTCTAGAATCTATTTTAAACAATCAATATTTATTTTTTTACTAACTTAAATTTATCATTTTTAGAGGTGGGTTTAAATCTTACACATACAAAACAAACTAGACCTTTGGTGGCTCAAGTAAAAAAAAAATAAAAAATTATTAGAATAAAATAAATTTCTAGCATAATAAATTAAAAAAGAAATAAAATAAAATAAAATAATAAAAAAAGGTGGGCAAAATTGACTTTTCACACATCTAATTAATTATTACTTGAGTTGTTTTATATATCTTGTTGCCTTGGTACAATAAAATTAATTTAAAAAAATCTTCTCTATATATAAATTAAAACAACTATCTTGTATGAGAGTGTTTTTAGCTGTAATTATTCAACGGGGACAATTTTAGCTGTTATTCTTCAATGAGATTGTGTTTAGAGATTTTTTTAACCTCTTGTATCTTTTTATCTATCATTTTTAATATGTATAGTTTTTAATTGAATTTCAATATTTTTTAAAAGAAATTATCACTAATTAGAATGACATTATATCACAATATAAATTATATATTATAAATTTAAAATATAATTTATATGTTCAAAAATATTTCTTTATCACGAATTTTAATTATAATATAATTTATATTACATATTTAGAAGTATTTATTTATTATGAATTTATGTAATATATAATAAATATTTGTTCTATGCAATGCACAAGTTAAAATACTAGTATAATAATACACTTTATTGATATAATGGAGAAAAATAAACATTTACAAGTCTTGAGAATCTATCATAAAAAAAGTAAAATTTAAGATGAATAATTATTGTTGTCCAACTTGTTACCAAGTATTTGTAAAAGATTAATAGTGAAATTATTATCTTTCTAAGTTTTTAAAAATCAATTACATAATTATTTTAAAATTAACCTAATTTAAATAAACTAGCATTTTAACCCGTGCATTGCATGTGGTCAAATCTATTAAGTAAATTTTATGATTATAATTAATTATCATAAAACATTTAATAGTAATTAAATTAATTAAAATTAGATATATTTCAATGTTATATAATATATTAAACAATAAATTATAAAAAATAAAATAAGCTAAAAATATAAATAAAATAGTCATATTAAAAATCACGTATGGTAAAAAATTTATAATATGATATAGAATAACAATTGCATTCAATCCTTTTATTGTAAAAAATAATTTTACTTAACAATCTTATTGAACAAATGAAGCATCTAAAAGGAAATAATTGTTCGTAAAAGATATAAAACATTTGTAAAGACAAATAAACAATAATTTAGAAAGAAAAAAAGTAAGAAAATGTCTTCTGTTTAACTTCTTATCTTTACTTGTTCTATTTTATCTTTTTTAATCATATATATTTATTCTTAATTGTTTGTTAGCCAATTTTAAGAGAAGAAAAATCACATATACATTTTTTAAAATAGATATGCATTTTTATAGGAAAAAAAAAAATCTATCCTAACACATTCAATTTTATTTTTATCTTTGTCTTTTTATTTTATTTTTATGAAAAAAGACACCATTGGTAGAAAATCCAACCCTTACACGTAGGTGCAACTAAAAAATTAATATTAAAATACTAAGTAACAACATAAAACCTAATCCATAAATAAAATAAGGAAAAATTGAAAGAAAGTACACAACTCTTTGCTACATAACCAATGTGGTGTGTTTTGGCAACTAATAGCATAATACATTGCATGGGTAGCATTAATTTTCACACACATTTCTCTAATTATTCTTTCATTGACTACAATATGCATAGTAATTCCAAGGACCAAATAATGATCATAATTATACTATATTTTTCTGCAAATGCTTGATAATTGAAAACATTAAACTTCATACTAATAATAATATCCATTTTATAGGTTTGTATGCCATCCACAAGTTACATTTTAAGACAGTAAGGGATTTTTTTAGGTGATCATGGATTCATCCGAGCTTCCACCTTCTTTATAGAAAAATTGAGTGCCTTTTAGCCAATTTTTATTGTGGCCAATACCAGTAAGACCTATGCTTTCCTATTTTGCCTTACCTTCTACAACACTTTTACCTTAATTTTTCAACTATTTTATTAATATTTGATGATTTATTTCTTAAAAATCTCTATTCCCCACTATTGTGTTCAAAATGTCGAGAGCTATGCAATTGTGATTTTTAATAATTTTTTCGAGATGGGACTTAAAGAAATTAAAAAATGACGATTTTGCCCTTATTTTTTCAATAGTAAAAGTTAACATGAGAAAAAGATTCAATTGACAGTAAAATGTCTATTTGACCTTGGAAGCATGTTATATACATTAAAATATAATTTTAAAAATTTTCTAGAATCTCGGTGCAAAATGACCAAAATGTTCCTAAATGTTTATTAAGCTTAGTTAGTATTGGTTTGACACCTAGAAATGGTAAGAATAATAATCTCAATTCATTCTTAGGTTAAATATTTAAGTTTATAATTTTTATCAAAATTTTGATATTTATTGAATTAAAATGAATTTAATATGATTTTTTTAGCTCAAAAATATAAAATAAATAAATAAAATCAAAAAGCTTAATAAAAATTAAAATTAATTATTAGAAATTTATTTTCGATAGAAAGTAATATATATGTTCAGTTTTGCATTAAAATTCATTATTTTGATATTAAAAGCTAATTTATCTATGTTTAAGTAATTTTATCAATATCGACTAATTTAACTACAGAAAAGATTTACACAGATAAAGTGGGATAGCCCGTAGGGACACATTTGGCCCTTAGTATAGTTGATTCACCACCTATTTGTGAATATATGTCCCTAAATTAAATTAAAAATAAAAATAAAAATAGGTTTTATTACATAATACATGGCGTCACTTATGGACACTTAAGCCTCTCCCATACTCTATAAATATCCATGCATTTGAACATATTTTCACCATCCTCACCCTTCCAAAGCTAATCGAAACTCATATGGAGACTTTCTCCCTCTAAAAATATTTTTATACTAAAATTCTACTAGTTTCCATTAAGTTTCTCATCTTAGGAGTGTTGTACCAACACTACCACCAACCTTCTCCTCATTTGAGCTATTTTAAGAGGTAATGGGGGAACTGGGGTTGGTTCTAAATTTTAGTCACTTCACATGTTGGTAGGAAAAGTTTTCCCCTAAACTTTTCAATGCATAAATTTAACTATGTTTTTCTTATAATATTATAATTTTACTCCATGATTTTTCTTCCATGTATGATTGATTGCGATTATTGAAGATGGTGGTAATGCCTAACGATGTTGAAGACAAGTTAGAGATACTCCTGTGGATGAGGACCCATATATCAAGTTTATAGTTTTTTGTTTTTTGTATGAGGGATCAGGTAGACAAATATTGCTCTATATAGGATCTTTTTTATGTATATATTGAGTTAGGTAGTGTCTATCTTTTGATGTACTTTTTATCTCTCTATATTTAGTTGTTTTCTGACATGTATTACGAAATTATGATATATATATATATATATATATAGACTCTACCTTCTATCTTTTACTACTATTTCCAAATTCTATTAAGTTTAGAATTTTTCTATTATAAAAAGTGAAAAATTTCACTTGTATATTCATTAACTCAAACTTAAAAACTAATAAAATTACTAAATTAATACACGGTATTATTAATGTGAATGAGTGTCACACTTTCAGCTTCAATAGTAGCTTTTTAGCTACTTAACATATAATGCATCATAGCATAACTAAAAATATTAGAAATACAAAGCAAAGTAACACAAACAATTATAAAGAATACAAAAACAAAGAAAAATAGCGAAAAAAACCAAGGATAAATTCTTTTATTCAAGTTCATATGCTAATATATGGTCCATTTAGAATTTATATTTCTAATGAAATCTTTAAAAAAATCAAGAATAAACTAGGGCCAGTCCTGAGATTTTTTGGGCCCGAGGCGAAATAGTAGATAAGGCCCTTTATATACAAGGATTGAAAAATGTAAATATATATTGCATAAAAAATAGATAGATTATTTTATTAAAAATGATATGTTTTATTACATTAAGCAATTAAGATAGTTTTAACAAATCTCATAAAGATATATCACTTTTTTTATTCACTTTACTCCTATATTATCGTCTATCATTCAATTTATGTCCACTCCAAAAAAATTACATACACACAAATATTTATATATAAGGTCACCTCCTAAAAGAAAAAAAAAATATATACACACTATATTTATATATACTTTTTTTATAATGATTTTATATAATTTTATTTCTTATAACTCTTCTATTTTTTTTCTTTTCTTTTTATTTCTCTCTTCTTTTCTCATTACATCTTTTATTACATCTCACATTCTCTCTCTCTCTCCTTTTCCTATCTCTCTTACCACTCAAGATAGATACACCTTCCAAAAAGTATACAACCATTATTTCCAATAATTTTCCAGATCTCTATTTTTTTCTTAAATGTTTCTTAATAAAGAAAATATTAAAATATTATTTCATTGTTTGAAGCAAAGGATGTATTATTCTTATTATTATTAGATTAAAAATTAAATTATGCTTTAACAAAATTTGAGGGTTAATTATGCTTTTAAAACTTCAAACATGATATATAAATATATAAACATTTCCTATCATTAGAATTGTTTTCATGAATTTTAAAAACTAAATATCTTTTTCTCCTACTACAACTAATCTTGTAACTTTTGTTTAATTTATATAATTTTGATTTTTGCGATATGTGGTCAATTATTGTAAATTTTTTAATTGTTGGTTAAATTTCATTTATTAATTTTAAAATTATAATTAAATTAATTTTTATATTTAGCTCCTTCAAAGAAAATGCTCTACCTTCATTGCTAATGTCTATCATCGATAAATATCATCATCTCTTATTAAAGCTTACACATATTTTTGTTCTTTATTAATATACTAACTTCTCATTTTAATTCCTTTATAATTTGAGTTTTGGTTTGTATTTATCTTGTTAAAAAAAATCACTTTAATTCTATTATCATAGATCAATTACATGTTGATATGTCACTTTGAACTGAAAATTCATTCAACATGCATTTATATATGTAACTCATCAAAATAAATAAATAAATAAATAACAACAAAGAGAGTGATACTTTCTAATCACATATCACATTTTAATTTGGATAAGAAAAGGGATATGAAACAAGACAATAATTTCATTTTATTTATAAAACAATATAAAATAATTTAGAAAAATTACTATATAATTGTATATACTTATTTTTTAAAATTTTGCGCCTTTTTTAGCCTTGGCCCTGGGTCGTCACCCTTCTGGACTAGGCCCAGGGCCGGGCCTGGGATAAACAAAAAATTATAGATTTGATTAGGAGGAATATATGGAGTAATAAATAAAGAGAAATCACCTGAATCTCAAATGAAGAGATTGCAAACCAAAAGAAATATTGTTAGGATTTATGGAAAGAAACCATTTGATAATTTGATTTTAATCCCATATCTAATATTACAACCAAAAAAATAAAAATCAACTGAAATAGAAATTGTAACAGGTTATATAAATCATACACATAAAGCAAATTTTGAGGGAAGTTATGTTTGGAGGGTAACAAATTCTAAAGGGGTTTTGTTCCCATCTATTATTTCCCCCAACTCCCTAAACCTTTTGGAATCAAATTAGACACACACTCCCTTCATTGATTTTGCTTCATGATTTTGAATATATCACTCAAAAAATTAACTTGTGCCTCTTCTTTCTTTCTATAATGCTTTTACACTAAATAAATTTTAGCCTTTTTTTGTCACATAAGATTAATAAAAATTAGTTCATTAGAATACTTTTTAAAAACAATAAAAATTTATAATTTAATAAATTTATCCATAAACTTTAATTTTTCTATCATTTTAATTTTTAAAAAGAGTTTAATGGTCATGCATTGATAGTGTAAAGTAGTTTTTCATTGTTATCCAATCACAAACCACTATTTATTGTAAATTTGTTAACTTTTATAATAAATACTTTAAAAGTCATATTAATGGTGATTTCTGATTGGATGACAGTGTAAAACTTTTTACACTAACAGTACATGACCATTAAACTCTTTTAAAAATTAATCCTAATATTTTAGTTTTGAATTTTATTGATTAATTCTTATATAAAGCTTAAGATTTTTTTTTCTTGAGCAGCAATTTTAAGTTATTGTATTTATTTTGAATATATAAAAACTATAATTCATAACTCTTTTAATATAAGTATTTACTAAATTCAAATTTTATTGGAGATTTTTTTTAAATATGGTGACTTTTATGATAGAGAAGTTAAGCTTTTGTTCATTGGTGCACAAAGCATCTTTCTTTTTAGTATTCTTTTGGGTGTACAATGACAACAATAAGATTAGAATTAAGACCTTGTGCAAACTATTCTTCATTGTTAGGCTAACTCTAATTGTTTTTTAGTATAATTAGTATTTTAACCTATGTATTGCATATAATAAATATTTATTTCATATAACGTAAATTTATAATAAATAAATACATCTGAATATATTATATAAATTATATTATAATTAAAATTTGTAATAATTAAATATTTTTGAACATATAGATTATATTTTAAATTTATAATATATAATTTATATTGTGATACAATGTCATTCTAATTATTGATAATTTCTTTTAAAAATATTAAAATTTAATTTAGAAATAAAGATATTGAAAATAGTAGATTAAAAAATATGAGATGTTAAAAAAATCCCAAAAAATACCATCGTTGAAGAATGACAGCTAAAAACACCCTTGTTAAAAATGACAGCTAAAAGTGCTTTCGTGAGAGATAGATGTTCTAATTTAATATATAAGGTGGATATATAAAAACTATAATTCATAACTCTTGTAGTATAAGTATTTACTAATTCAAATTTTATTGGATTTTTTTTTAAATATGGTGACTTTTATGGTAGATAAGTTAAGTTTTTGTTCAATGGTGCAAAAAACATCTTGCTTTTTAGTATTTTTTGGGTGTACAATGGCAAAAATAAGATTAGAACTTAAGACCTTGTGCAAACTATTCTTTAACGTTAGGCTAACTATAATTGATTTTAAGTATAATTAGTATTTTAACCTGTGCATTGCACAAAATATATATTTATTTCATATAACATAAATTTATAATAAATAAACACTTTTGAATATATAATATAAATTATATTATAATTAAAATTTGTAATAAATAAATATCTTTGAACATATAGATTATATTTAAAATTTATAATATATAATTTATATTGTGATACAATGTCATTTTAATTATTGATAATTTCTTTTAAAAAAATATTAACATTTAATTTAGAACTAAAGATATTAAAAATGATAGATTAAAGGATATGAGATGTTAAAAAAAATCTCTAAAATCACTCTTGTTGAAAAATGTCAGCTAAAAACACTCTTATTAAATAATGACAACTAAAAACATTCTCATTAAATAATGACAGATAGAGGTTCTAATTTAATATATAGGGTGAATATACAAAAATTATAATTCATAACTCTTTTAGTATAAGTATTTACTAATTCAAATTTTATTGGAGTTTTTTTTTTTAAAAATATGGTGTCTTTTGTGACAGAGAAATTAAGATTTTGTTCATTGGCACACAAAGCATCTTGTTTTTTAGTATTTTTTTTAGTGTAAATGGCAATAATAAGATTAGAACTTAAAACCTTATGCAAACTATTCTTCATCGTTAAGCTTACTCTAAATGATTTTTAGTATAATCAGTATTTTAACTTATGCATTGCACATCATAAATATTTATTTCATATAACATAAATTTATAATAAATAAATACTTCTGAATATATAATATAAATTATATTATAATTAAATTTTGTAATAAATAAATATTTTTTAATATATAAATTATAATTATAATTTATAATATATAATTTATATTGTGATATATTGTTATTCTAGTTATTGATAATTTTTAAAAAAACATAAAATTTAATTTAAAATTTAAAATATTAAAAATAATAGATTAACATGGATGAGAGCTTAAAAAAATTCTTAAAAGTACTCTCATTAAAAAATGACAGGAATGTCTAGGGTAAAGTATGTAACTCAGTGGTACATGGGTGAGGGCTTTTTTGACCGGCAGTAACCCGTTTTTTTAACTTTTTAAAATTTATAATGTTTTAAAATGGCCCCAAATAGATTTAACCATTTTGACCTATTGATTTTTGTAAATAGGAAAATGACCCCAACCCCATAATATGCCTATCCGTTGTTGTAGAACAATGTAGTCATTGGGTGAGACCCTTGCGTGGTAGAAAGTGCTTGTCTCTTTGTGTGAGTTAGACGTAGCTCAAGTTACGCAGCGGACTGGTTACAGTATAGTTGGAAAAAAGCTGATGTGAATGAATGATGGCAGATTGTGACCGTGGGCTTCTGTAGGAGTTTGTGGTGTTCTAGTAAATGTTCGTGGCAAAGGTTTCGAATTGTAGAAGTGAGAGCACATCTCGGACAAAAACTTGAGAGTATTTGTGTTCTCAGAGCTGCAAGTAGCTGGAACTGGTCTAGGTAAATACTGTTAAAGGTTGTTGTCAGTAGATCATTGTGTAAAGGTTTTCATATAAACACTTGTAGAAGATGGGTGTAGTCCAAAAGCAGCAAGTTCTACAAAACTTTTGAAAGAAGCCATCCATATAATTAGTTGTGGTTATGAAGATAAGACAGAAAAGGGGAAAGAGGTATGCTATCTATTTCAGATTTAAGGTTTTGAAGAGCTTTTAAGTTATGGTCTATATGTATTTAGACCTCTGCCCAGTTTGCGAACATATATTGATGAGTGTTCTTGATTTCTTTATACAGTTCATTATCAGGCTCACTCTATGATTCAGAAGCCTTCTTCTCAATTTTCATTCAATGGGTTTGGAAGCATTTTTGGACATCATGGGTGGTTAAGACCCCTTATTGATCAACAACTTGTAATAGAGAACCTAGCAATGAAAAGTTATCACAAAACATCACGAGGTAGTGTTAGGAGATTCGAAGTGGTGAAGACCATGCTGAATTCAGCAGCTAAAGAAGAAATCAGTGGATATCTGGTCAGTGGAATTACTCGTTTGAAGACTAACCAAAAAGAAACAAAGCACCTTGACTTGTCCCTAAAGCTCTAGGCATGGGATTGTATTAAAGTCAGTACTTAGTAGGGTTAACTTTTTGCCAAATTTATTGTTTCACAGCTTGTAATAATATACTATGTAAATTTGTTTATGGGAGGATCAAAGTTCTTTATCTGTTAATGAATTCTCAATTATTCAACTTTTGTATTTTGGTACTCTTTCTCGTGCCTACTATGTGCCAGAAGTTTTGTGTATTATGCAAGGCTTGTTGCTTGGGAAAGATTGGAGTTATTTGCCTTCTATTGTGAGGTCTGCTTTTGTTCTGTAATCACGTCACGTATTGGTGGCTTAATTTGGGCATAACTTGTACTCATTTTAAGTTTTTATCCTAATGAAATTTTAGCTGTTCAAAAAAATAGTAATTGGCGTCATTTACTATTGGAAATTTCATTGAAAGCTCAAATAAAAGTAAATTTAGGTCCATAAGTACGTGACATTATAAAATTATGTATTTGTGCATTCCAAATATAATTTTGATAAGAGTTTAATGAATATGCATAATTAGTGTAAAAAATTTTACACTATCTTCATATAAATAATTATTATAAAAATAAATTTATAAATATATATATATATATATATATATATATATCAATTTATAATTGGATGATAGCATTTTTTGGATGAGATTCTGCCACCGTGCCAAATAGTTAGTAGTAGAGTCCTGTTCTCACTTTCACACCTTCTATCAATGTGAACTGCAAGTGGGATTTTGTTGACAAATATGTTAGGATCGTCGTCTTCTTTTGCAGTTAAAAGATCCCATCCATTAAAAATAAATAAATAGCTAATTGTAAAATTAAATTTTCTTAGATTTATAACCTTTCAATTTAAAGGCAAATTGCTGGAATTTGATTTCTATACATTGTTACAAGGTTTGAAATGATAAATTTAAATAGAATGCATTCACAATGTAATTTTCCTTTGCTTGTCGCTTTCTCTGTTGGGCATCAACGAGTGAGTGGTTTGCATTTGCCAAAGGTACCTTATGATGAGTCCACCCATGTAAATCTCCATGCGGACATACATGTATCCTTGCTTCTCTATATGCCCTACCAAAAGATCCCCTTGAGTGTTTTTCCACAATATTTTTTGCCTTTTTGCTTCATCCTCCCATTTCTAAAATTAAAGACACGGAACATAATAATCATTATATAATATGGAATACAATTCACTGATATTAGAAGGAGGAATGCTACCAAATGAACCACAGATTTAGCCCAACCAAACAATGAATGCTAACACAAATGTCTCAAACACATCTTCAGATCTCCTAATCAACAACACAAACAATCTATTCAAGCATATCAAAAAACAACACTTGAGGGGAAAAATTAACAGCATATCAAAAAACATTCAAGTATGAACCTCACATATTTGCAGGGGCACATAGAGACAAATTAAGAACCTGAAAAAAGTTGGGATTCATTAATGTAAACAAACAAAATTCATGTTTACAACCATTGTTGATACTAAAAGAACTTGAAAAAAGATTTGATGCTGGAACTGAACTAGCCAAATTAAAGGACAATCAAAATTAATTAACATCAATCATCAACCTCATGATGGTAAGGCATATATACAGGGGGAAAATAGAAAAAGACAGCTTTCGATCATATGAACAAAATGCCCCTGTATTTAAGTGTGTTCCATGATGCCATCAGTGCTACCTATGTATTCCACAGTTTTGGGGGTAGCCTGCTTTACATCCATAATTCACAATTTTTATTCAAAACTTAAATTCTTTAGCCTCTGTTTGTCAAAAATAACAACAATTCACTATTTAATGAATTCTAGAGTTAATGTATAAATATAATATACTTGTATACCTGATCAATTGCAGCAACTACATCTGCAACGAACCCTCCAAACAGTCTAAACATTTTGTAGCTATGCTTACACATGCTTGTGTTCATCTCGTGCTACAAAAAACGATTCCATGCCAGGGGAAGCGCATGTAGTAATAATATCATAACAGAAAGTTAAAAAAGCAAATTAGAACCAAAATAGACAAAATATTATTATTTAAAATTCAGAAGTGGAGAGGGATAAAAGGTGTTAACTAAACTTACCTTCATGGGATCTTCCTATTACGAAAAGGGTTTCAGGACAAGAGTCGAAATCAGAAACGTGTATGGCAGGAGAAGGGGGGATTGATTGGGAATGCGGGGCGTGTCGACAACCAGGTCGAGATATAGGGAAAACGAGGACACTTCCAAAAGGGAAAGGTGAAAACCTTCAACAACATCTCAAAACACACATTAAGGTTTTCCACGCGTCCTCAACGTCGTTGCACTCCTACGGTTTTCAACATCCCAATTCCATGGATGCAAATAAGGGACAACGAGGCGTGGATGGTGGTCTCACATCTTCGTCGTCGCCGCACTTAAGTTTTCCTCATATCCTCAGTGTCGTTGCAGTCCTAGGGTTTTTAGCATCCTAATTTCACAAATGGAAATTTGAAAATAGCCCTTACACATGCTTTTTATGTTGGGGCCAAATTGAAATATCGATTAGAAGAGCATAACCGGTAACAGGTAATTGCTCTCAACCGTATATTATTTTAATATTAAATTTAACGGTAAGCGTTGCTTCACCGGTGTACCATATTTTTTACTACTTCATTTTAGACATTTCCAAAAATGACAACTAAAAATGTTTTAATGAGAGATAAAAGTTTTAATTTAATATATAAGATAAATATTTGGTGGTAGGATATTTGATTTAACTTATTCATCCGTTTAGTTTTCACCCATGGTGGGCCAAGCCAAGGCCTCGTTCGCGGGAAGAGTTCCTCTTGTTTTAAATTAAACTAATTTCTCTTCAGCTTCCGAATCCTCAGAGCCCAAACCATCCCCTATATCTTCTTAATTCTCCCCTCAGACCCATTTCCCAAACCAAGAAAACCCTCTTTTCGATCTCTTTCGACATTTTCTACTCCCGTCTGCCCCTCCTCCTCACTCTCTTGCTTGGAAGAGTTTCTCTTCTTCTCCCGAAACATCCTTTCAGTAAACTTCCAAAATAAGTTCACTTCTATCATTTCTCTTCTTCGATCAAGATTCCCCAACCCAGTTAGTGGTTTTTTAGGCTGCCATTTCCCATGGGTTCTTCTTCTTCCGCGGACCTTGTCGGTAATCTTATTGTTTTCCCTTTCTTTTATTCCTCTCCATTTCTTTATTTTCTTTATTGGCTTGTTCACGTACCACTATGTCATAGGCAACCCCTCTTATCTCTTGATTGAATTGACGCCACGGCTTATTATTATTATTATTATTTGTGCAAAAGAAAATGTTCACACCGTTGCTTTTTCTTTATATCGGTTCACAGAGAGAGAATAGAGAAGGCCACTGCGTTCACATCTTCGATTCACCATGAAGCTTGTCAGGTTTTTCTCTATCTCTCTCCTTGTTTATTTTTCTTTTTATCTTTTTTTTTTGTCTGTTTTTGTACTGCTATGCTTGTTGCTTTTTATTTTTCATTTTACTGGCTCAAAGCCTAATAACATATGATCACTGTCTGAACAGGTTTATAATGAAGTTGAACAATGAAACCATTAATTGAGCGCAAGAATGGATCTGTTGTTCATCATGGCACCATTACAGGTTTCTTTTCTTCCTCTGGATTGGAGCAGTGGGTTTGTTAGATGATTAATTATGTTTACACATATATGCTTAAAAACAATATCTGAGAGGGAAGGGTGCGGTTTAGTTTGAGGTTGGGTTGAAGGATCTGGTCATGCCCTCTAGGCTTAGGTTTTACAATCTATATGTGAGGCCTTACCTGGAGAGTGAAAAAATATATGGAAGGTTTTCGGGAGGTGTTGAAGTTAAGAGTAGGCATCAGGCTGGACTGTGGAAACTGTTTAAACTTCAGAAGTTTTCGGAAAGTGGGGAAGAGGGTGAAGAATATGAAGTGCTTCATGGAGTCACTGGTCTAGTTGGGTCTGATCTCTGTATAGTGCTGGTTGCTTCATATTTTTTATTATCAAGGGTGTTTATCATCTGGCTGATCTCACTAGTCCATCATATTTTATCGGGTCTTGACAGAGTGGAGTTTGACTCGATGATCCCATCCAAATTTTGAGTCATCTTGGATAGAAATAAACTCCTCTTGACCTGACTCAATGGAAGATTGCATGGATAAGTTGTAATGGTGCAGAATAAGTAGATGAAGATGGTTGAGAGGGTAATTTGTGAGATTTGCCCATGCAACGTGCTACACAAAAATCAATTTCTGTTTTATTAGGTGGTGAATACTGTTCGAGTACATTGAGAAGTACAACCAAATGTGGATGACCTAGCCTATTATGCCATAAGAAAAAAGAGTGGAATTGTGTACAAGTATAATGGCAAATTTTTTAAACATTTGAATAGTGGGTTTAACACTTTGATGACCTAAGAATTTGGTAGACAGTAGAGAACTTGAGCTGGAGCTGAATGGAAGCGAAGGAAATTTATAAAGACCATCTTGACCAAGGTAGCCTCGTAGTAAAATTGAGTGATCAACTTGAGATTTAACAAAGAGGAGGATGAAACTTAAAATAGACATTGTTATCTTTGGCAAATTTATAAACACTAACTAGATTTTTAGTTATTGATGGAACATGTAAAAGTTTTTTAAGATAGAGACTGATATGTGGATGAGGTTGCAAGTAAATGAAGCAAAACCAATGGACTATATGGGCAAACCTTGATCGTTGCCAAGGAAAACATGGTTTTCTCCTTGAATAGGTTCAGCATGCACAAGGTTAGTTGCATTTGAAGTAACATGATGGGAAGATCTTGAATCAATAAATTAGTTCTGAGATTGTTGAGTAATAGGATGAACTGGACCTGAATGAGACATATAAGCTTGTGGATAGTGCCCAGCAGGCACAAAAGCTGGAGACATAGTTTGAAACAGTGAATGAGAAGCATAAGGGAGCTATATTGTGCATGTGAAGGAGGGCAAACCTGTGAAGGATACACATATGCCAAATGTTGTTAAGGAGGAAAACCTAGTTGTTGTAGAGAAAACTAATTTTGAAATTGAGAATAGGTTTGAGTAACATAACTTGGACTAAACTGGTGAAAGCAAACTTAGCAATGTGTCCATATTTGTTTCAAACTTGACATTGAACATTTCCACATCCACCACGGCCACCGTTAGGGCTAGAATGACCACCTCTTCCACACTGAGAGTAACCACCGTGCTGAGAAGTATCAACAAGAGTTTGATGCTAAAAAGAATTGGCAGTGACATGTGACTACACTTGAGTAAATTGAGCAGTGGCTAAGGGTGCAATTTGAGCAGAATTGTCAACTGATTGTGGATTCACATGAGTGAGATTAAGCGAGATAGTATCATTATATTGTTTTGAATTTCTCAAGTCGTGCTTCTTGAGCTACTAATAGGGATTCAATCTCATTAAAGGGAAATATTTCAGGTTTGCTATTAATGAGAGGAATTAGAGATTCATACTCCAAAGGAAGGCCTTCAATAATCACATTAAGTTGCTCATGTTCAAACACCAGATCTCCAATTGAGTTGAGAGAATCAACCAAAGCCTTAATTCGTAAAAGAAATTCAGCAATTGGCCTATCTCCTTTCTTTGTGTTGTGAAGCTTAGTTCGGAATTGATGTGACCTAGCTTTGGTTTGTAAATTGAAATGCATGTGGATTTTATCCCACAGTTGAAACGAGTGTCTGCAACTAATCACTCTGGCTAAGAGCAATGCCGAGAGTGGTGATTGCAACCACGACAGTAGCAGTTGTTCCTAGAGTTCCTAGGCATGAAAATAGGATTCTCAATCCCTAAATCATGATTTGAAAGAGAGAACTTGCAATGAAATTTTTGGATTCACAGCGGATCGATGAAGGTGATGTGCCTTGAGCATTGGTTCGACTTGCTACTTCTAAACTAAGAAGTTCTTATCACAGTGCTTTTCTAAAATCGAATAAGAGAAAATTATCGATGAAGGAACTGAAGTAGAGTTCGTCGCCAAAGATGACAAAATTGGTGTGGAGAAGGTGAAAAAAGGAGATAGGTTTTGTTCGAAGAGATCGACTAGTGCAACCTCTATATTTTTTGGCATTGATTTGTGTTGCTCAAGATCAGGAGCCATACAAGGAGCGTCTCAAGCTTTGATACCATAATAGATTTCTAATATTTAGAGAATATGAACAAAGAAAGAAAGATTTTATTATTATTGAAATGTTTAGTCTAGTTCACTTTTAAAGACATTCTGAGAAGAGGCAGAAGAAGCTAATAACTAAGGGCTAAGTCAACACTGATATGACATGTAACAGATTGTCATAGCTAACTAAGAAACAATTATAGAGAAAGAAAACACCTACTATAGGGATTGGAATAATAATGTGCACTTACTATAGAGTTTGTACAGAAACTGTGTGTGTAATAATTCACACACTATTGATTTATTTATAATCATATGAAGCCTATAATTTAGGATACAATAATGAACAAAATTCCTAAATAATAGTTATATAAGTTTTCCAATTTACATTAGATATGATTAACCAAGCTTATTACAAATGGAATCAACACGAGCCCCCTTGAGAGATTTAGTGAACACACATGCCAATTGGTCATTGGAGCTGATAAAGTCAGTGATGATTTTTCTTGATAGCACTTTCTTTCTCACAAAGTGGAAGTCTATCTCTACATGTGTAGTTCATTCATAGAAGACTAGATTAGACGGAATATGAAGAGCAGCTTGATTGTCACAAATAAGCTTAGTGTCTTGAGTCTCTCCAAACTATAACTATTGGAGAAGTTGCCTAAGCCATGTAATTTCACATGCAGCTGCTGCCATGGCATGGTTAGCGCTAGATCTAGCAACTGTATTCTGCTTCTTACTTGTCCATAAGATCAAATTCCCTCCAATAAGAACACAATAGCTAGAGGTAGACCTCTTATCTAATGGTGATCCTTGTGACACCCGTTCACATTGAACACAACTCGTACTTATTTGTTTACTTAATTAGTTATTTTAGTGTAAGTTAATGAAAATGTGAATAAAATTTTTTTGATTTATTTTGCTCGAACGTCTTTTGAAACTTTTAAAATAGAAAAATTGTAAGTAAAATAAAAGTTGAAAATGGGAGTAAAAGATAAAAGAAATAAGATTCATCATATATGCATCTATAATGTACATTATGATTACTGAAATATATACCATTAACCAAATTTATTTGAATACAAAGTAAGCCAATGAAATACAAGAAAAATCCAAAATACACATAAAGAGATACTACCTACCTTTACTAAATACAGTAAAAAGGGTACTACATCAGAGTAGTGTCTATATAATCTATCTCATCCCATACTTAATCCAAAAGAAAGTAGGCTTCCCAATCCTTTTTTGTCAGAGCAGTCTTTGGATCATCTGGTACAGCATCGGGGTGATCATTAGGCATCATCACCATCTTCGTGTATCCGTCCATAAATGACGTGCATAGGAAAAACGATAGAAAAGTAAAGTGATTTTGTTCTTAAAATCACTTTCACATAGATGGTAGAAAATCCTACCATCAAACACAGATAAAACACAGTTGACAATGATGAAAAGGGAAACCTAGGGTTTTATCTAAGTTGTAGTAGACTATCCTTGACTTTGTATAGATCCCTCAACAAAACTGGAAAGAGATTGGAAGTACATACACCTCTTTCAATATCATTTGCATGACACAGTCCTTATCATCACCAAGGAATAGAACAACAGCTCAGGATATCAACTGTCCATATACCTTTGTCTTAGAACGCGGAGCAATTGTTCTAACACCCTTACTTTTTTCTATTGAATTGTTTTTTCTAATTATTCTATATTTATTTCTAGAAAATCGGATAGAAATTTTAAAAATTTGATTCCTACGGTTATGTTCGTATTAATGAGTAGTACTTAGTTTAGATTTTTAATAATCTTTAGAGAACAAAACTTGAAAATTGGTAAAATAAGTGTTTTGTCCCTAGAAAGTCAAATAACAAAATTAATAAACAAAAATAGTTAGAGGTATTTAAAAAATTATTTTTAAGTCATCAATATACTTAGAATAATTAATAATAATTTTAGAAATTTTTTGAAAATTTTTTGAGACAATTTTTGTGAAATGACAAAAATATCCTTAGTTGATTACAGGAACCAACTAGAGACTTTTTGACCTCAATATTTCAAAATTTCTATACTAAATATATTTTAATTATAAATATTTTATTTTAAAAAATAGTGAAAAATATAACATCATATTTTAATTTTTCAACTGTTTTTCTAATATTTAATTATTTATTTTTGAAAAATCAAAAAGAAATGTCAAAATTTTGTTCCATACGATTGAATTAGAATGTCAAGTGCTATCTAATTTTTGATTTTTAATAATTTTTTCAAGTTGGAGTTTAGAGAAATTAGTAAAATAACGATTTTATTCTTATTTCTTAACATTAAGGGTTGACATAAGAAAAAGATTCAATTGACATCAAAATATCAATTTGAGCTTAGAATTATGTTATATGCATTAAAATATAATTTTATAAAATTTGTAGTAATTTTCTAGAATTTTGGTGTAAAATGACTAAAATACCCTTAGGTGTCTAATAGACCAAACCAATATTAATTTGACATCTAGAAATAGTAAAAATAATATTCTTAGTTCATTTCTAGGTAAAATATTTAATTTTAAAATTTTCTAAAAATTTGGAAAATTATTGAATTAAAATGGATTTAATATAATTTTTTTGGCTTAAAAAATACAAAATAAATAAATAAAATTTGAAATAAATTAATAAAAATTAAAATTTATTTTTGATGAAAAATAATATATTTGTTCAGTTTTAAAATTAAAGTCATTATTTTGATATTAAAAGTTAATTTATTCAAGTTTAAGCGATTTTATCAGTATTGGTTAATTTAACTAAAGATAAAATTTACATTGATAAAGTCAGACAGCTAAGGGGACACATCCACCCCTTTAAAATAGCTAATTCACCACCTAATTTTGAATATGTGTCTCTAAATTAATTTAAAAAGAAAATAAAATTTGTTTTATTACATCATTGATTATGTCATTACTTGGATACATAATCTCCCTTCTTTATCTATAAATTGCCCTTATTTGGGGTAGATTTTCACTCATCCCTTGCTCTTCTTAGCTAACCGAAATATATAGGAGAGCTTCTCTTTCTAAATTTTTTTTTGCTCTATCTTGTAGTATGGTTAAATTTTACTAGTTTTCGTCAACTAACAAAAATTCTCTTCCTAAGAACTTTACACCAACATTATCATCAACTTTTATCCTCTTCACCAACCACCTTTGAGGTAATGGGGGGAGTGAGATTGATTCTAAATTATAATCCTTTTCCATGTTGGTAGAAAGGGTTTTCCCTTAAATCCGATTAGCCAATAAGTTTTATTATTATTTTCATTACATGGTTATAATGTTTGTTGCTAAATCTTAAATTTTTAATACATCGTTACTCTGCTCAAATTTAAATTATTAAATTATACTTATTAAGTAGTTATTCTGTTCAAATTTAGATAATTAAATTATACTTATTAAGTTATTACTCTACTCAAATTCAAATAATTAAATTATAATTACTAAATTATTATTCTGCTCAAATTTAGATAATTAAATTATAATTATTAAGTTGTTATTTTGCCTAAATTTAGATGATTAAATTATAATTGAATTATTATTTTGCTTAAATTTTAATAATAAAATTATAATTATTAAGTTGTTATTTTGTTAAAATTTTTGATTTATGGATTGTCTAAATTGTTATTGTGCAATTTCTACAATATAAGGCAAAAATGTTGATTATACTAGTGCTCGAATTAAATGAGATCAGGAAAACCTTTGTTCAAGAAGTTAAAAATTGATAAGTTAGTGAGTAATGTAAAGCAAGTAGCATGCAATGGCATGAAACGTACTAAGGAAGCTATAGTTTGGTACACTAGGAGATGAAGGCAGGGACCATTGTTAAGGTCTAAAGAGTATAGTAATGAGTGATGAGTGTCCTAATTGCCAAAGTAGCACTCTTAAGCTGGGACAATCACTTAACCAACTTGATAACCTTGACACCTACTTAGCATTACTAGGATTGGTGAGAGTACACCTCTATAAATTGACGTCTTAATTGTTATTTTGTTCGTCAATGATGATGAGGATTGCACCATGTTGTGTTGTTAAGAGAGGTATATGTACTTCTAGTTACTTTCTGGTTTTGTTGAGAACTATTACTTACTATTGGAGAGTATGGATTCATATCAAATCAAGGGTAGTTTAGTACAACTTAAAATAAACCATAAGTTCTCCTTTATTGTCAATTGTGTTTTATCTGTATTTTATGGTAGAATTCTTCCCATACATGTGAAAATGATTTTAGAACAAATCACCTTACTTCATTGTTTTTCTTCCATGTATATTTGATCACGATTATTGAAGATGATGGAAATGCCAGTGATGTTGGGGACGAGTTAGAGGACACTTTATGCACGAGGATCGATAGACTTAGTTATTACTCTTTTGTATAAAGGTTAGGGTAAATTGTCACTATTCTGTATAAGATTTTTTTGATTTATATTTTGGGTTGGGTAGTGTTTATCTTTTGGTGTATTTTTTTTTATTTTTTGCATTTAGTTGTTTTCTTTTTTAATTGATATATATTACAAACTTATGATATATATACAGATTTTATCTTCTATCTTTTACTAGAATTTTCAAATTCTGTTAAATCTAATTTTTTTAATATAAAAATAAAAAAATCTTACTTACAATTTTATCAACTCAAACTTAATAATTAATTAAGTAATTAAATAAGTATGAGTTATATTCAATGTGAATGGGTGTCATATTTAGTGGTTTCGGAGCATTTCTTTCCTGTCAAAGCCTAGGGTATGGCCTTGACCTCTTTTGTATGTGTGTTCTTTCATTTGCTATTAGCAAAACAAGAATGAAAGATAAATTGTTTGTTTTATATCTTCTACATACAAATAAACGTGAATGTCCAATCTTACTATGGAAAGTGGTTTGCACACTTAATAGATGACTTTGCTAAGAATAAACCTAATGTTAGTTGTTGGATTTAATAGAAGTGATTATTGTATGTCTAGGTAGATTGACACTTAATGTTAGTGCATGTTACTTAAAAGTATCCATTGTGACCCACCTCTCTTTCCTGGGAGTCTATTTGGTGTACTATTTCATAGATAACTTTTACTCATCTAACATATGATTTTATTTAAAGCAATGAACTAAATATTGAATTTCTTTTTTAGATAATGGCTGAGGTGTTACTCAGCAAATACTAGAAAAATTGGTTGTTTTTCTTGAAAATATGAATCAAGGACAAGCCAATGAACCTATAGAACTTTGAGCGCTTGCAGCTTTTCGCAAGAATGACCCACCCACCCTTAAAGGCAGATTTAACCCAGATAGCGCTCAAAACTGGACAACAAAGATCGAGAAGATCTTTACGATAATGGTGTGCACTGATGCACATAAAAGTGACTTATGCTACCTTCGTGCTCTGTGGATTTAGGATGTCACCTATAGAGTTAGTAGAATTAAAGAAGCAAATAGAGGAACTGTTGGAAAAACTGTTTATAAGACCTAGTGTTTCTTCTTGGGGTGCTCTAATTTTGTTAGTTAAAAAGAAAGATGGAAGTATGAGGTTGTATGTAGATTACCATCAACTTAACAAAATTACCATCAAGAATAGATATCTTTTTCCTAGGAACAATGATTTAATGGATCAATTGAGGGGTGCCACTATATTTTCTAAGATTGACTTGAAATTTGATTATCATCAGATTCGAGTTAAGGCTGAAGATATTCCAAGGACTGCTTTTAGGACAAGATACAGTCCTTACGAGTACTTGGTAATGCCTTTTGGTGTAATCAATGCTCTTGCCATTTTTATAGATTATATGAATTGTATTTTCTATCAATTTTTGGATAAGTTCATAGTAGTCTTCATAGACGACATACTAGTGTATTATAGAAGTCATATAGAACATCTATGAACTATGTTCCTAATTTTGAGAGAAAGATAGTTGTATGAAAAACTCTCAAAGCATGAATTCTGGTTGGAACAAGTGCAATTCTTGGGGTATATAATATCTCAAGGTGGGATTTTTGTTGATCCTATGAAAGTGGAAGCAGTTTTGCATTGGGAACAACCAACAACAATCACAAAGATACACAATTTTTTAGAATTGGTAGACTATTATAGAAAATTCATTGAAGGATTTTTGGGTTAGCATTACCTTTAATTAAGTTAACACATAAAAGGACAACTTTTTGTTTGGAACGAAGCCTGTGAGACTAGTTTCCAAGAATTGAAGAGAAGATTGACTTCTGTTCTTGTATTAATACTACCTGACCGAACTAGAAAGTTTGAAATATATTGTGATGCCTTAGGGCAAGGCTTAGGGTGTGTATTAATGCAAGAAGGAAAAGTAGCTGCTTATGCTTCAAGACAATCAAGACAACATGAAGTTAACTATCCTACACATGATTTAGAATTAGCTGTAGTAGTGTTTGCATTAAAAATATGGAGACACTATTTATATGGTGCAAGGTTTGACGTTTTCAACAATCATAAGAGTTTGAAATATTTGTTTGATTAGAAAGAATTGAAATGAGACAATGGAGATGGATGGAATTTTTGAAAGATTATGACTTTGAGCTACATTATCATCCTAGTAAGGTAAATGTGGTAGTAGACGCTTTAAGTTGGAAGTCTTTACATGCATCAATGATGATGGTTAAGGAAATGGAGCTGATAGAGAGCTTCAAAGATTTGAACTTGGCTATGGAAGTAAGACCCAAGAGTCTTTATTTAAGAATGTTGAAGATTTCAAGTGAATTTCTAGAACAAATTGGAGAAACACAAGAAGTAGATCAATTTCTACAAGAGAAAATAAGGGTAAGGGGAGAAGGTAAGGAACTAGAATTCCACTAGGATTCCCATTGAATCATTAAATTCAGAGATAGGATTTGTGTGCCTTTTGAGGAAGTTCTGAGAAAAGAAGAAGTTTGTAAAAACAGACTAAGTATTCATCTGGATGCCACTACAATGTATCAAGACTTGAAAAAGATGTTTTGGTGGCTGGGAATGAAGAAAGCTGTAGTTTGTAGTAACTTGTTTGATGTATCAAAAAGCGAAGGTAAAACATTAGAAACCTTTTGGTGAACTACAATCTTTGGATATCCTAGAATGGAAATGGGATAACATATCAATGGATTTTGATATGGTTTACTCAAGACTTTATCTAGTCATGATGCTATATGGGTGCTTGTGGATAAATTAACTAAATTTGTTCATTTTCTACCTATTAACATCAGATTTTCTTTAGAAAAGTTAGCCCAATTGTATATCAAAGAGATTATCAGACTACACGGTGTACCTTCTAGTATAATCTATGATAGAGACCCACGTTTCACTTCTAGGTTTTGGGATAGCTTACAATGAGCCCTAGGAACTAAGATTAGACTTAGTTCAGCCTATCATCCTTAAACAAATGGACAGTCTGAAAGGACTATCCAATCCCTAGAAGATTTATTAAGAGCCTGTGTATTGGAATAAATAGGTAATTGGGATCAATTTTTACCACTGATTTAGTTTACCTATAACAACAATTTCTACTCCTGTATTAGAATGACTTAGTATGAGGCTCTATATAGAAGGAAATGTAAAACTCCATTATGCTGGTTTGAGATAGGAGAACCTCTAATCTTAGGACTTGAGTAGTTTAGCAAGCTTCTGATAAGATAAAAATAATTAGGAAAAAGATGAAGATATCACAAGACACACAAAAAAGTTATTATAATAAAAGGAGGAAATCCCTTGAGTTTCAAGAAGGAGAACATGTGTTCTTGAAAGTTATACCGATAACTGGGGTTGATAGAACACTTAAATCTGGAAAGCTTTTTCCTAAATTCATTGGTCCCTTTCAAATTCTTAAGTGAATTGGTTCCATTGTTTATCAAATTGCTTTACCTCCAAATCTTTCTATCCTTCATAATGTATTCCATGTTTCTCAATTCCAAAAGTACATTCACAATCCTTCTCATGTGATTGAACCTGACATAGTACAATTAAGGAAAAACCTCACTTATGATGTATTTTCAGCAAGAATTGAGGATCATATATTAAATAACTTAAGGAAAAAGAGATACCCTTGGTAAAGATTATTTGGAGTCAACAAGACAACCAAGATGTCACATAGGAACTAGAGAGCAACATGCAAGAGTTATATCCTCAACTTTTTCTCAGGTTAGTGAATTTCGAGGATGAAATTCCTAAAAGGAGGGGACTAATGTAACACCCTTACTTTTGTCTGGAAAACTGAATGGAAATATTAAAAATTTGATCCTTACGATTATGTTTGTATTAGTAAGTAGTACTTAGTTTAGATTTTTAATAAATTTTAGGGAATGGAGCTCGAAAATTGATAAAATGACAGTTTCGAAATGTTTAAAAGATTATTTTTAAGTCATCAATATGTTTAGAATAATTAATAATAATTTTATAAATTTTTCAAAAATTTATTGAGATAGTTTTTGTGAAATGACAAAAATATCTTTAATTGATTGCGGGAACCAACTAGAGACTTTTTGACTTGAAAATATTTTAAAAATTATATACTAACTATATTTTAATTATAAAAATTTATTTTGAAAAAAAATAGTGAAAAATATGACACCTCAATTTCAATTATTTTTCTAATATTTGATTATCTATTTCTAAAAAAATCAGGAAAGAATGTCAAAATTATGTTTCCTACAGTTGAATTCAAAATATCAAGAGCTATCTAATCATGGTTTTAAATAATAACGATTCTGAGAATTGACATTAAAATGTCAATTTGAGCTTAGAATAATGTTATTTGCATTAAAATATAATTTTAAAAATTTTCTGGAATTTTAGTGTAAAATGACCAAAATGCCCCTAGGTGTTTAATAGACCAAACCAATATTGGTTTGACATTCAAAAATAGTGAAAACAATATTTTTAGTTTATTTCTAGGTTTTATATTTTTCATAAAAATTTGGAAAGTTATTGAATTAAAATGGATTTAATGTGAATTTTTCTAACTCAAAATACAAAATATATAAATAAAATTTGAAATAAATTAAAAAAATAAAATTTATTTTTTAAAATTTATTTTTGTTGAAAAATAATATATTTATTCAGTTTTACAATTAAAGTCATTATTTGATGTTAGATGTTATTTTATTCAAGTTTAGGTGGTTTTATAGGTACTGGTTAATTTAACTGCAAATAAAATTTACATTGACAAGGTGGGACAGCAAAAGGGACACGTCCAACGCCTTTAGAATAGCTAATTCACCACCTAATTTTGAATATGTGTCCCTAAATTAATTTAAAAAGAAAAGAAAATTTGTTTTATTACATCGTTGATTATGTCATTACTTGGACACCTAATCTCCCTTCTTCATCTATAAATAGTCCTCATTTAGGGTAGATTTTCACTCATCCTTTCCTCCTCTTGGCTAAACGAAATATATAGGAGAGATTCTCTCTCTGAAATTTTTTTCTCTTTATTAGAATGCTTAAATTTTACTAGTTTTTATCAGTTAGTAAAAATTCTCTTCGTAGGAGCTTTGTACCAACATCATCATCAACTTTTTTCCTCTTCATCAACCATCTTTGAGGTAATGGAGGGAGTGGAGTTGATTCTTAATTATAGTCTTTTTACATGTTGGTAGGAAGGGTTTTCCCGTAAACCTATTTAGACATAAGTTTTATTACTATTATCATTACATAGTTATAATGTTTGTTGCTAAATCTTAAATTTTTACTATATTGTTACTCTGTTTAAATTTAGATTATTAAATTATACTTACTAAGTTGTTATTCTGTTCAAATTTAGATAATTAAATTATACTTATTAAGTTGTTATTATGCTCAAATTCAAATAATTAAATTATAATTACTAAATTATTATTGGCTTAATTATGTTTTTAGTCCTCCAAATTTGAGAAACGTATTTTTTTAGTCCTCCAAATTAAAAATTAATCTTTTTAGTCCCTCAAATTTAAAATTTTTTTGTTTTGATCCTTTTGCCCAAACACAATTAGTGAATCTATTACACAAAACCCACCCAGTAATGTTCCTATCAGTGAAAACATCACACTGAACTCAATTGATGCTGCACAACTGATTCAATTTGCCTTATTTATAATACTGTAGGTAGTCCTAAAGGAATAAAATAGTATTTTTCAAAATTTAAAAGACTAAATATTAATTTTTAATTTGAGAGACTAAAAAAATACATTTTTCAAATTTGGGAGCCTAAAAACATAATTAAGCCATTATTATTCTACTCAAATTTAGATAATTAAATTATAATTATTAAGTTATTGTGCCTAAATTTAGATGATTAAATTATAATTGAATTATTATTTTACTAAAATTTTAGTAATAAAATTATGATTATTTTTTTATTCTACTAAATTTTTTGATTTATGGATTATCTAACTTGTTATGATGTAATTTCTATAATATAAGGCAAAAGTGTTGATTATACTGGTGTGCAAATTAAATAAGACTAGGGAAACATTTGTTTGAGAAGTTAGAAATTGATAAGTCAGTGAGTAATGTAAAGCAAATGACATACAGTGGCATGACACTTTGCTAAGGAAGCTACAGGTTGGTATACTATAAGGATAAAGGTAAGGACCATTATAAGGTCTAGAGGCTATGGTATCAAGTGGTGAGCATCCTAATGGCCAAGTTAGTGCTCTTGAACCGAAACAATCACTTAACCAACTTGATAACCTTAACACCTGCTCAATGTCACTAGGATTGGTGAGAGTATACTTCTATAAATGGACGTCCTAACTATTATTTTGTTCCTCAATAATGATGAGGATTGCACCATGTTGTGTTGTTGAGAGAGGTATATGTACTCCTAGTCACTTTTCAACTTTGTTGAGAACTATTATTTACTAATGGGGAGTGTGGATTCGTACCAAATCAAGGATAGTTTAGTACAACTTAGAATAAACCCTAAGTTTCCCTCTATTGTCAATTGTGTTTTATCTATTTTTTATGGTAGAATTCCTACTATATATGTGAAAGTGATTTTAGAATAAATTACCTCACTCCATTGTTTTTCTTCCATGTATGTTTGATCGTAATTATTGAAGATGACAAAAATGCTAGTGATGTTGAGGACAAGTCAGAGTACACCCTACGGATAATGATTTGTAGACTTAGTTTATAGTATTACTCTTTTTGTATAAAGGTTGGGGTAGATTGGTACTACTCTATATAGGATCTTTTTGATGTATATATTGGGTTGGGTAGTATTTATCTTTCGGTGTATTTTTTTTATACATTTAGTTGTTTTTTAATGACTGGCATGTATTACGAACTTATGATAGACTTTATCTTTATCTCTTACTACCATTTCTAAATTCTGTTAAATTTAGAAATTTTCTAATATTAAAAAATAAAAAATCTTACTTGCAATTTCATCAACTCAAACTTAATAATTAATTAAGTAATTAAATAAGTACGGGTTATGTTCAATGTGAACAGGTGTCACAGTTGTCGGGGTTGTCAGGCTTGGTCAGGTGAATATCCTGGCTCAAGAACATTACCTTGGTCATTGGGAGCACCACTACTCAATACTTTACCCACAACACTTTTGCAAGTGGGTCCCTACCTTTCATTCCTTAGGATACCAAACTATGGCTTCCTATGCAGGGTGTCATGTCACTCCATGTCCCTCGTATCACATTACTCAACTTAACTAACATCTCATCACTCATCACTTATATATTTATGTAAAGATATCTCCTAGTCTCAACATACCTGAGCACTAGTATACTTTCTTTTCAATGTCTTTGCTTCATTATGCAAAAACTTAGTCTTTATTCACATAATAATATAATAATTTGGGATATATGTATTTATATAGAATATCTACAACAAATTATAGATTGAACAATTTGAATGTAAACTATTAACAAGCATGTAAGTAAATAAGAAGGTAAACTTTAGGAAAATTAATCATGATCTAACAAAAATTAGTAGGTACTTACTTATCAATTTTTATTTAACTACTTTAAGTACGTAATTTAAAGGCTAAAGTTACTTGGAAGAATTTTAAGGTTTGATACTTTATCAAAACCAAGTTACTTGAGATGATTAATTAATAATTTCAATTTTAAACTATAGGTCTTAGGTACTTAATAAAAGATTAAATTAATTAATTAGAAATTTAAAGCTTAAATTTAATTGATCTTAAAACTTAATAAAAAAAACGAATTGCATGTTTAGAGGTATTAAAGTTTTAGGCTTTATTTTAAGACATTGATTATCCATTGGAATTATTCCAAGCTTATGATTTTTCAAAGCTTTTACTAAACTTTAGGTACTAGAATAAGATTTAAAATTAGTGGTTGCTAAAATTTTACTAACACATTAATTAATCATTTTTAGAGAAATAATTTAGATAAAATTTAGAAAATAAGCTAAAACCAACAATAATTTTAATGAAAGAGGTCAATAACTTTGTTTAAAAGCAAACAAAATTTATTTCTTTTTCCAGATTCAGTGGCTTAGTTTGATCTTCAAGTTTGATCAGATAAATGATTTTCATAAAACATGATCCATAGCTTATTGAAAAGATAATTTTATCTATTTTCTAAAACATCTAGTATCACATTAAACAAAAATCTTGAAAAAGAGATGCAAAAATAACAAACTAGTAAGATCTGGCAGAACCATTGGATGAGTAACAAACTTTTTTTGGTTTTTTCTTGAATTTCTTAGAATATTTAACATCAAAGTAATTTTTTTCATAAAAGTACCAAGATTATTAAAAATAAAGTTTTATACGATTTATAATATTTTTTAAAAATGGTAGATCTAGAAAATGATTTTGGCCAGAATCAGAGCATGACCAACAGATTCCAAAAATTGTTAAAAATAGTAAACAACCATAAAATAAGCATATCGTATATCACTAGAAAGCTTTAGAAGTCTAGTTTTTATTCATTCAAGTGAATTTACCAAATAACTAACCAAAAATTCCAGAATCTCAAAAAAGTATACATTGCTAGTTTCACATTTCCCAACAGCAACCTCAACTTTCAAAAAGCATAAATTTTTCGTTTCTTAACTTTTTCAAGTGATTCTTAAGTCTATTATGAAGAAAATTTGGTCTAATTTCATACAAAAAAATAAGCACTCAAAAATAACAACTACAACTCAAGTTATAAGCAAAACAACTATGAGTGTCAGATTTGGAACTTCAGCCAGCAATACAATCACAACAACCACATATAAATAAGCTTTAAGATTTAAAAGACTAATGAGTTTTGGGGGATAACCTACCCAACATCTATGTGAAAGCAAAACATAAAGAACCTACCCCAGTCCCTCCATTACTTCTTAAGTGAGCAAAGATGAGGAAGGATGAAGATGATGGTTTCCTAGCTTGGTGATGGAAGCTTCCTTGTGGAAGCTTTGTTAATGGTGGATGACGGAAGCTTTTAAAAAAATTTGTGGTGAGGGGAGGGAATGTGATAGCTTAGCCAGCACAAGGGAGAGGGAGAGAATGAAAAAATGTTGTCCAAGTGATGCCAATTTATAGAAGAAAAAGGTAGTGAGGTGATGACATCACTTAGGGTGAGGTCATGTTATAAGACCATGTGATAAATATGCATGGCCATTTTTAGTCCCTAGCAACGCAACTTGTAGAGGTTTCTCAGGTCTTTGTGTTTAGTTTTAATTTTATCGATTAGTTTGCCCGTTATTATTTAAACTTTAGAAATTTAACTTTAATATCAACTTAATGAATTTTTATGTGAAACTTGATATATATATTATTTTATATTAAAAATTAATTTCTAGAAATAAAAATTATTTTTTATAATTTTTTTCAAATTTTTAATTAATTAATTAGTATTTTTGAGTTAAAAATTCACATTAAATCTACTTTAATTCAATAAATCCCAAAAATTTTATAGAAACTATAAAATTAAATTTATCACCTAAAAATGTATTGAAAATGTCATTTCTATTGTTTTTAGACGTCAAACCAATATTGGTTTAACTCAGTAGACAACTAAGGGCATTTTGGTTATTTTTTACAGCAATTTTAGAAAATTCTTAGTAAATTTCAAAATTATATTTTAGTATATATAACATGTTTCTAGGCTCAGAATAATATTTTACTATCATTTTTACCTTTTGCACATGTTAATCCTTTATGTTGAAAAATCAAGATGTAATTGTCATTTTTTTTTCTAAGCTTTGGCTCAAAAAAATTATTAAGAATCAGGACTAACTAGTTCTCAAAATTCTAAATGCAATGATGAAAAACATAATTTTGAGATTTCTTTCCGATTTTTCAGAAATAAAATCCCTAGTACTTAGAAAAATAGTTATAGATGAAGGGAGGGGTGTTACAATTCTACCTGATTAGCATCATGTGTAGTCTTGATGTATCTAAGGATGCACATGATGGCACCCCAATGACTATCACAAGGGGCATTTAAGAATTGACTTACCACCAATGTTATCGATGGCCGATGGCAGATTATGGCGGCAAGCAAAAATTTACCATATAAATATGGCGGATTGTGTTGCAGGATATGGCAGAAGCATGGCGGTCAAAATAAAAATACAATATATATATATATATATATATATATATATATATATATATATATAGATCAAGATCTGTTGACACCAAGTGTCAAAGTTAGTCAAATTACACCTTCAATAACTTTTCTAGAATGCAAATTTAACCAATAATATTGAGTATTTACATATATTTTAATATTATATTGTATGTTAAATAAAGTGATGCGATGAACTACTAAATAATTTTAGAATTGTATAAAATTTTGTATGCTTAATCTAATTAATAAGAGCATCAAATTCAACGGTTGATTGATTAAATTTGCATTCTACAAAAAGTTATTGAAGGTATAATTTGACTTACTTTGACCCCCGATGTCAACGAATCTTGACCTATATATATATATATATATATATATATATATATATATATGAAGAAATAAAACTACAATGTAAAAAAAACAAAACACAGCCATAAACTAACAATAACAGGAAGTCGTAAACATTTAATAATAGTAAAATGATACCAAAACACTAAGTTTAAGACTTCAAACAACTAAAATAACAAAATGGCAAGTTTTAGACTTATAATAACAGCCATAAAATTATCAAAATAGTAAGCTAAATTGTCTTAAATGTTCACTCCTCATCATCTAGTGTAACACCCCAATGTTTTCCTTTTAATTAATATCTATCTATCTATCTATCTATTATTATTATTTATTTTGCTTTATTTTTAATAAAATGGTATTTTGGGAAAGAGATATTAGGCTTTTAAAATATGATTTTGTGATTGAAGTGTCTTTAAAAGTTTTAAGACCTTGTATTGGGCTTAGTTTTCATAATTCTAAAATTAGCTTTAAGAGTCCTTTAGGTTTCTTGAAAACCTAACCATTTTTCTCATTCTCTCTTGTGCCTCTTGGGAGATATCGTGCCGTCAGAGTAGTTGCAATTAAGGAGTGAGGAGCTATAGGAAAACACTGCTGCACCATTTGCATCTTCTTGCTAGAGGTCATTTATTTAAAGGAAAAGGGGAGAGAGTTATCTCACTCATGAGTATGACTTTGATTGTGGGTAGAGGGGTTGGCCTTAGACCCCAATTGTTTGTGAATTGTATGATTGTGTGTAAAGGGAAAAGTAATTTTTCCCAATCATTTATGTGTTTCATAACAATTTCATGTTAATTGTGTATGTGGATTGTCATGACTGTTCTTCCTTTCCCCTTTGTAATAATGATTAGGGATTTAATGGATTTTGAGGGAATTGTGAGTTAGTAAGGATTTTATAGGATAGATTGATCAATAAGAAAGGTAATAATGATTAAGAATTAATTAATCTATTTTGGAGTGCTTGAAAGCCAAAGAAAATTGTGGGATTGCATGTTGTGCGAACCCTCATGATCTGCAGAATTCGTAGTTGGCGCTAAGCGCTAGAATTTTGGTGCTAAGTGTGGGAGATATAAAGAGTCCCCTAACGGTTTAGCACTGAGCGCCATAACCTTGGCACTGAGCATGGCGATGCTAAGCGCCAAAGTTGGTGCTAAGTGTGGGAGAGGCAAGGGGCAATCCCTAGTCCATTGGAGGTTTAGCGCTAAACGCCAGAACCTTGACGTTGAGCATAGTGACGCTAAGCGCCAAAAAGTTGGCACTAAGCGTGAGTAGGATAGTGAATTCCTTGTAAGAGCGGTGCTAAACACTAATATTTTAAAGCTAAGTGTGGACCTACCAGAGAGTGGGTGTAGAAGTAAAGTAAAATGGTACTAAGTGTCAAGGGTTTGGCGCTAAGCATGACCCACCGAGACACTAAAGTTGATGTTATTGACCACCTATGCCTATTCATTGTATGATTACCATTGTTTGGATGCCTTGTTGAATTTACATCTTGTGATTGTTACTTACCCTGAGAAAACTGAGCATGATATGAAATTGTGTTAATGATCTATGATAAAAACCTATGAATTGCTGTGAGCAATGTATGTGACCATGCATCATGACATTGAGTCATGTGGAGAAAGAAAGTATATAGGAATTCGGCTAGTGGAGGCCGGGATAGGTTGTCTAACCATAGCCTTGGGGGTGGTACCCTGTTGGGAAACTTCGATGGCCTATGTTGATTCCATGGAGTCGGAGCGTACTGGTAAGACTAGGTAACCCTGACTAGCCACCGAAGAATATCATACTAGTTGAGGGTGAGAAAGTTGAAGGCATCATTACCAATGACGTTTCTTATGGCCGTGCATTTACTCCTAATCTACTTTTGAGATAAACTTAGATTGGCACCACTCGTGTATAAGAAGTAAAAGTTAAGTGGCGTTGCATTACATCTGTTTATGTGTTTTTAATCCTTGCAAATTAATGTTATTCTGATTATGTATGTGTTGTGTACTCTACCTGTCTCCATTATCTCATTCCTTTGTTTTCTAGTATTTTTCTGTCTATGTTTGTGACACACAAGTGATATCCAGCAGGACCCTTAGGAAGAGTCTGAGTAGAGGCATTGGCCTCATTATAGTTTATTTTATTGTTGCTTGAGTTTGGTTTGCTCTGATAGGATTGTGACATCAAGGCTCGATTAATTACTATTTTATGTCCTTAGCTTTTGAACATAGCATTAGTAGTTTTACATCTTAATTTGGTTTATTTTCAAAGACTTGTAAGACCAATTGTGGGCCAATATATTTTTATTAATTAGCAAGGTATTTTATGGAGTTTAAATTGATGCGAGTTATGCATGTGATGTCCTCTACCATGTGAAGAGAAATATTTTAAATTTAACATTTTATTCCGCAAATGAAAGGTATATTAGACTTTCATAATATTTACTTAATAATTAAACTTTAGGGTAAAAGGTGTCACATCTGGCCCTTCCTCAACCCCAACATAATCATTTTCCTTGTCATCTAGTGAGGCATATCCCTCCTCTTCCTTTTCTTCTCCTTCAGATTTCTCAAAGTTAAACAATTCTTCTTCGATATCCTCGGACTTAGAGTCAAAGTTCTCTAGTTCACTTTTCAACTTGAACCGCCTTTTCTTTCTCTCTTTCTATTGAGCTTGACATTGAACCTATACCTTTCTTAGAAGCTTGGGTAGTTCCAATAACAATACCACCACTTGATGGCTCCTTTCTTTTTTTGCTCATTTTCCTCCTTCTATAGATTCTAGGCTCTGCAACTCCTGAAGCTTCATAACCAATTGCTCGATTCAATGTGGTATCATCATTAAAAACAAACTCACTCCCTGCTACATCTTCATTATTATCATCCACCTCTCCCACTAACGACTCATTACACTCATCAATGTAATTGAGTGCAATAGGGTCAATTTCATCTTTAAGACTATATCTCTGTTTGAGCTATTGGTTATATTTGATGTAAACCAAATCATGCAACTTTTTATGGTCTAGCTTATTTCTTTTTTTTGAATGAATCTGCATTATAAATATAAACAAAGGGTTAATTAGTTTGTTCCTTGGCTAGATCATCAAAATAAATCAAAGATAATGAGTCATGAATTGTGATTATTATTTTCTCAAATACACTCCAATTGTGTTCACACCTTGATGCACTACATGTCAAGCTCAAAATCTTGATAGTTAGCTGCTGCAAGTTTGGAGTCGAGTGGCCAAACATTCGCCACCATTGAGCTACAAAACCAAATAATAAGACTTAAAAGTTAAAATTTAAACATTAAAACTTAATTACTTAAAACACTTAGAATACTAGGAGTAGGAGATTAGGAGTTTCTCACCAAAAGATGTGGTTTTCCTTGATGATTTTGCAAAGTCAGAACCAAAAGACCACTAGCATTCTTATAAATTGGCAACTCAATTAAAATCTTTTTTTACACATCTTTACTTGGCACCAACCTCTCGATGCAATCATGCAACCCATTAGTAACCTCCAAATCAAACTCCAACTATGGGTTGGCATAATAGAATTTCAGGTTTAAAAAGTGACCAATTGCATGTAGTGGTCTATGAAGTTGACAATTCCATCTATCATCAATGATTGCAAATTCATCTTTGTATTTACTTTCATTGTTGTTGAAAGAATTCATAATTACTTCTTTGGCCTTGTCCATTGCTTCATAAATATAGCCCATAGCTAGTTTTCTTTCCTTATCAATAAGGCAAAGTACTCGAATAAGAGGAACCATGACTTTGAGAGTAAAAACCACATGATTCCAAAATAAAGGCATAAAGACCACTTTTGTTGCTTGCCTCCCCTTACCTTCCTTAGACAACTTGTTTTTGCACCATTCATTAGAAGTAAACATCTTTCTCAAATTTCCTTTCTCTTGATGAAGCCTTTCCAATGATAGAAAGGAAGTAGCAAATCTCATAATTGCATGTCTTACCAATTCCCTCCTGTTTTTGAAATGTCTCAACAAACTCAAGGTACTAGAATGCTCTAGATAAACCCAACAAGACTAACATCCCTTTGAATTGTCTTCTTTAGTAAAGGAAGCTTTCTAATGTCTTCAACCATCAAGTCTATGTAATGGGCTGCACAAGGGTTCCAATAAAGATGTGGTCTTTTATCTTCCAACATTTTATTAGTTAAAACATAATTGCTTCCATTATTCGTGATAACATGAACAACATTTTCTTTGCCAATCTCCTCCATAAAGGAATCAAGCAACTTAAATATCTTTTCCCCCATCTTCACAAATTTAGAGCCCTCAATGGACTTCACAAACATTGTCCCTACAAGATAGTTCACCAAAAATTAATCAAGCACTGTTGCTTCCTGGTTTGTCCACACATATGACATAATAGACTAGCCATGTTTGCTCCACTGCTCCTTATAATCCTTCAACAAATCTTTAGTGTATTCTAACTTCTTGTTAAAGAGTGGAACTCTAATATCATGATAGGATGAGGTAGATTTGGACCATAAGCACCAATGGCTAAAATCATATCTTGAAAGCTCTTCAATTTAATAAGGTTGAATGATAAGCTGACTTGGTACAAAAAACGAGCAATATACTGATGGACTATAGCCTTTGCTTCTTTGTTACATGCCTCTCAGATGTTAACTTGTCGTAGTTTAGTTTCTCCTTCTTTTTCTTCCTAATTACAGTTTCTGGATTTTTACAAAACAGGTCCATTAGCCCTTTTTAGCAATATTCTTTCTCCCCCTTTAGCATTACTAGTTGCTAATTTAGAAATTATACCCTTATCTTCATTGTCATCATAGGCCACATTTGGAATTTCAGAGCTATCTTCATTCTATTTCTCTCTAAGATGTGCCCAACCTTATTCTTCTCTAACTTCCTTTGGACACTTGGTACAGACTTTAACATTGCCCTTCTTCCCCATTAGATGATGTTTAGCCTTAGTGATTCCTTCTTTTGTAATTTTTCCACAATAATTTTAGATAACAGTATTAGTGGCTAATTCATTCAAGGAATGGCAGTGCTTCCATCTTGGATCAGTTCTGCTTCTTGCTCTTGAAGACCCATGTTCAGTTGCCATGGTGTAGGTACAGGTCCGGTTCAATGGGTGCGAGTGCGGTGGGTTCAAGTTGGAGGGTTTGGTGACCTTTGAGCTGGTGCAATTGAAGGTCAAAGAACAAAGAAGAACAAAGAAGGGGATAAAGGATGAAGGATGGGGGATGAAAACAAGGGTTGAAGACAAAATTTGAACTTGAAGACAAAGCTCGACCTGTGTGTGCGCTGCGCGAGTTCTTGTTCTTAAAGGTTGTTCTTTCTTTTTTTACCCTAATAGCAACCCATTCAGTATAGATTTGGGATTTGGGCTTGATATTAAACTGATTGAAGCTTTTAGCCCTTTTTTAATTTTTTGTTATTTTATTTTTTTGTTTCAGTTCGAGTTGGGTCATACGACCCAACCCATTTTTTAAAAGCTTTTTAGAACTGTTTTAGGTTGGGTTTGGGTCAGGTCAAATGACCTATTCCATGTTTTAAAACGTTTTAAGGTTTCAAACCATAATTTTTATGTTGGGCTTGGGTCGAGTGAAATAACCCAACCTCTTCGTCTTTTTTGGGTCGATAACTCTGAGGTGCGTTTTCACCATGGCCGTTTGGAACGTCGTAGCCGCTTCACGACTTGCAGTCACTATAGCTCGCTATGCAAAATTTGCTACGCCACTACCTTCCTTTGGCGGTCTAATGAAATTTCACCACCGCATCTCGCCATGGCTACTATTCAATAACACTACTTACCACACTTACTACAAACATGATGTCTGGCCTGATGACAGTGAGGTAATTAAGTCTACCAACAAGTTGAGAATATCTTCTAGGGTCTTCCGATGGCTCCCCCTTACCAGAAGAAGCTTGAAGTTTTGATCCATGGGAATGTTATTGAGGTGACGACTGAGCATACTAGTCTCAATTAGAATATCCAGAGCATATTACCTCTAGGAAATGACAATGCCAGAGGTAGATTGAGCAACCTTAATGCCTAGAAAGTATTTGAGTGCCCTTAGGTCTTTTAGTCTGAAACTGACTCTGAATGTGATTTGAGTCGACAGATACCATTAAAGTCATCACTAGTGATGACAATGTCATCAACATAAACCGTTAGATAGATGCTTAAGCCAAACAGATAGTGGAGAGTGAGTCATACCAAACTAAAGTAAGGAGGAGCTAAAATGGCCAAACTAGGCGTGGGGAGACTGCTTCAAACCGTATAGAGAATGACAAAGGCGACAAACAAGTTTAAAGCCACTAGAAACAGTAAAACTGGGGGGCTTATCCATGTAAACCTCTTCTTGCAACTATCCAAGTAATAAGGCATTTTTCATATCTAGCTGGTGAAACAGCTAATAGCAGATGGCAGCCATAGAAAGAAATAGATGAACAAAAGTGATCTTGGCCACTTGGGAAAAGGTGTCCCCATAATCAAGACCAAAGATCTAGGTATAGCCCTTGGCCACCAAACGAGCTTTGAACCGATCAATATTGCCATCCGATCCAACCTTCACTGTATAAACCCAGCGACAACAACAATAGTCTTGTTGGGAGGCAAAGACACCAGCTCACAAGTTCCACTTGCTTGTAAAGTAGTCATTTCGTCCAACATCGCTTGGTGCTAACAAGGATCAGCCATGGCTTCACCTAGAGACTTAGGGATAGACATAGAATCTAAAGAGGAGATAAAAGAGAAATATGATGGAGATAATCTGGCATAGTCAAGAGTACAAGCATATAAAGGGTGAGGATTGTAGCAGGAACGAATACCTTTCTGTAAGGCAATGGGAAGCTCAGGTGTAGAAGATGTTGGCAGAGGGGCGTTTGGAGCAAGAGATGATGCTGGAGGATTAATAGGTGGAACTGCCGGGAAAGGTCTTGGTCGTCGCTAATAGGTAATGAGCGGTGGTGTAGTAGAGACAATAACTGGGGTTGAAGCAACAGATGAAACATCCAAAGGATCCTCGTCAATAGTGGCATAAAGAAGAAGGGAGTAGACTCAAAGAAAGTGATGCCAACAAAAACAAGATACCATTGAATTTGAGGAAAGAAACAACGATATCCTTTCTGAAGGTGAGAGTAACCTAGAAAAACACATTTAAGAGATGTGGTAGAGAGTTTATCTTTACTGGGGGCAAGATCATGGACAAAACAGGTGCAATTGATGACAAGGAGAGGTATAGGGTAAAGGTCTTGTTGAGGGTACAAAATGGAGTATGGAATTTAATTGTAGAAGACAAATGAGGGCATGCGGTTGATTAGATAATATGTTGTAAGAAGCGCATCACCCCTAAAGCGAAGAGGAGCATTATAATGAAGAAGAAGAGTACGAGTTGTGGCAACTAGGTGGCGGTTTTTCTGTCCAACAACACCATTCTATTGTGGTGTGTGAATACATGACATTTGATGGAGAATTCTCTACGAGGTTAGAAATGACTAAAACTGGGAAGACAAATATTCAGGGGCATTATCAATGCGTAAAGTCTTAATGGAAGTCCCAAAATGATTTTTGATTTCATGCGAGAAACCTTGAAAGATAGAGAAAACATCAAAATGATTTTTCATCGAGAAAACCCAAGTACAACAAGAAAAATTATTAATAAATGTGATACAGTAGTAATATCCTGAAGTTGAACAAACTCGACTAGGACCCTGAATGTCGGAGTGAACTAAAGTAAAAGGTGACACAATACTTTTATTGACACGAGGACTATAAGAATGGCGAACATGTTTTCCTAACTGACATGACTCACACCGTAAGGACTTAAGTGTGGAGAGACTAGAACCGGAAGACGCAATTTCTCCAAACTAGGATGACCGAGGCATTGATGGGCAAGTTCAAGAAAGCTAATGGAGACACATGCAACTGATGGTGAAAGATAATACAATCCTCTAGACTCATGTCCTGCTCCAATCGTCTGTTTGGTACGCTAATCCTAAATAAGAACAAAAGTATTGTGACACTCCTACTTTTGCCTATTAAACTATTTTATTACTTATTCTTTATTTATTTATGGATAACCAAATGAGAATCTTAAAAATTTGATCCATATGGTTATATTCATATTAATAAGAAGTACATAGTTTATATTTTTAATAATCTTTGGGGAACGGAGTCCAAAAATTAGTAAAATGACTGTTTCGTCACTAAAAAGTCAGATAACATAATTAATAGTTAGAAGTGTTTAAAAAATTATGTTAAGTCATCAATATACTTAGAATAATTAATAATAATTTTATAATTTTTTTTGAAAATTTATTGAAATAGGTTTTGTGAAATGACAAAATACCCTTATTTCAATTTTCAACTGTTTTTCTAATATTTGACAATTTAATTCTGAAAAATCGGGAAGGAATCTCAAAATTCTATTTTTTGTGGTTATGGTTGGATTTAGAATGTCGAGGGCTATCTAATAGTTATTTTTAATAATATTTTTGAGCCGAAGCCCAAAAATTAGAAAATTGGGATTTTGCCCTTATTTCTCAATATTGAGGGTTGACATGAGAAAAAGATTTAATTGATATTAAAATTTCAATTTAAGCTTTAAATAATGTCACATATATTAAAATATAATTTTGGAAATTTTTTGAGAATTTTTTGAAATTTTGGTGTAAAATGACTAAAATGTCCCTAAGTGTCTATTAAGCCTAGCCAATATTGGTTTGACATACAGAAATGGTAAAAATGATAATTTCAGTTTATATATATGTAAAATATTTAATTTTAGAATTTTCATAAAAAAATTGGTATTTATTGAATTAAATTGGATCTTTTATGAATTTTCTGGCTTAAAAATATAAAATAAATACATATAATTCGAAATAAATTATTAAAAATTACAATTAATTATTAGAAATTTATTTTTGATGAAAAATAATGTATATGATCTGTTTTTCATTAAAATGTATTATTTTAATATTAATCTAATTTTTCAAGTTTAAGCGATTTTTTCAGTACTAGTTAATTTAACTGTAGATAAAATTTACACTGATAAGTTGTGACATCTCACTATGCACGTCCCCAAGCCTAGGAAGGGTGATTCACCACCTATTTTTGAATATATGTCCTAAATTGGATTTAAAAATAAATAAAAATTAGATTTATGACATCATAGATGATGCAATTTGGTAGACACCTAACCCCCCTCCTTCTTCTATAAATAGGCCTTCAAAAATTTGGATTTCTCACCATCCTTTGCTGGCCATAACATTAGAGAGCTTATCTTTCTTAACAATTTAGAACCAACATGTAAAGTGACAATAATTTAGAACCAACTACACTCTCTCTATTACCTCTAAGGTGGTTGATGAAGAAGATGAAATTATTGGTGCAAAACTTCTAGGAAGAGAAGTGTACTAGTTGATAAAAACTAATAAAATTTAAGCAAAATAAGAGAGAGAAAGGGAAATTTTAGACAGAAAAGCTCTACAATGTTATGGCTAGCCAAGGATGGTGAGAAATTTAAATTTTTGAAGGCCTATTTATAAAAGAATTTGGGGGGGGGGGGGGGGGGTTGTTAGGTTATTACTATTATCATTACATTGTTATAATGGTTGATGTTCAACTTTTATTTTTGCTAAGTTGTTACTTTGCTCAAATTTAGATTATTAAATTATAATTGTTAAGTTGTTACTCTACTCAAATTTAGACTATTAAATATATTTATTAAGTTGTTATTCTGCCCAATTTTATAATTAAAGTATGCTTATTATGTTGTTATGCTGCTCAATTTTTGATAATTAAAATACATTTATTAAGTAATTATTCTGCTCAAATTTAGTTATTAGATTGTTATTTTGCCAAAATTTTAGTAATAAATTTTTAACTATTAAATTGTTATTTTGCTAAAATTTTAGTAATAATATTTAGATTATTAAGTCATTATTATGCTAAAATTTTGGTAATTAAATTATGATTACTAAATTGTTATTATGCTAAATTTTGGTAAGTAGTTATACTGCTAAAAATTTGATGATTGCTAAATTATTATCATGTAATTTCTGCAATATAAGGGAGAAATGTTACTGGTGCTCAAATTAAATAAGACCAAGGAAACCACTATTTGAGAAGTGAGAATTTGATAGATTAGTGAGTAATGTAAAGCAAGTTACATGCAGTGGCATGACACCTTGCTAGAAAAGCTATAGTTTAGTACGCTGAAGAATGAAAGGCAAGTACCCACTTGCAAAGGTCTTAGGGGTGGGCATTGAGTGGTAAAAGTTCCAATGGCCAGGATAGCGCCCTCGAGCCGGGATTTTTTCCTGACTAAGCTCGATAGTCTCGAAAATTGCTCAGCATTCTAAGATTGATTTGAGAGTATACCTTTATAAATGGATATCCTGACTATTATTTTCCTCAATAATGATGAGGACTGTACCATGTAATGATGTTGATAAGGTATATGTACTCCCCGTCACTTCCCAGGTTCTGTTGAGAACTATTACTCACCAATGGGGAGTATGGATCCATACTTAGTCAAGGGTAGTTTGATACAACTTAGAATGAACCCTAGGTTCCCTTCTATTGTCAGCCATGTTTTATCTTTGTTTTATGATAGACTTCTTACCATACATATAAAAGTGATTTTAAAACAAAACACCTCACTCCATTATTTTTTTCTTCTATGTATGATTGATCGTGATTATTGAAGATGACGTTAATGTCTTGTAATGTTAAGTATGAGTTAGAGGATACTTTAGTAGGTGAGGATCTAAAGACCTATATTATAGTATTTTTTTTCTTTTTGGTAAGAGGAATATGGTAGATTGACACTGCTATGTATAGGATTTTTTGGATGTACTCTTAGTCTTTTTGTACTTTATAATTGTTATATATTATCAAATCATGATATACAGTTTTACTATATATATATATATATATACTGTCTTATCTTTCATCTTTTACTATCATTTTCAAATTTTATTAAGTTTGAAAATTTTCTATTACAAAAGTAGAAAAATTTACTTGCATTTTCATCTACTTAAACTTAATAACTAAATTAATACGAATTATATTTAATATGAACGGGTGTTACAATTATTAACAAAAAGGACAGATAGAGTAAGTGAGCAGGTGAGCTTGCTAATTGAAATTAAATTGAAAGGATAACCTAGAACAAATAAAACAAAATTTAAAGAAAAGTTAAAAGTGGGTGGGTTTGGCCAATGCCACAAACTTTAATCCAAGAGCCATTTGTGAGAGTAACAAAAGACAATGAGTCTGAAAAAGACAATTGAGATGAAAGAGATTGGTTACTAGTCATATGGTCAGAAGCACCAAAGTTTAGGATCTAGGGTCTAAGAGAGAAGGACTAAGAAACAAAGGCTATAAGATTACTAGGCTGATCCTAGGCAATAACAAACAAGGCAAGTTGCTAAGTGGCTCGAAATCGGAGAAAATCATGATACTTAGCAGTAGAAAAAGTAACATCCACAAGTGGAGTAGGTGCAACGACTTGGGCCACATTAGCCGACTTTGATTGTTCCTTGACTTTGGTGTGACATTCTGCTTCAATGTGGCCACAACGGTTACAATAATTGCAACAAGGGTAATGTTGATCACCACGGTCCCTACCTTGTCCTCCACAATGAGAAAAGTATGATACAAGTGAGGATGATTAGTAAAAGGAGTAGAAGGGTGTCCAAAAGCATGCAAAGTAGAGAAATGCAGTAATTGTTCACTAACCATGTCATATGTAAGAACAGTAGGGCTTGATAGTATCTAGTTACATACTGAGTCAAGGTCAGGTAGGAGACTTGTAAGAGTAAGGACCATGAAGAACTGGCTACGTTGCTGGTAAAAAGTTTGCGCATCAGTCATGAAGGTCATTAGATTGGCATAATCAACAATTAAATGACCAAGTTTACCAAGATACGTCTGCATATCCATATTCTCAAGCCTGGTGTATGTCATAGTGGTTAGCACGCTATGGAGATGATGAACATTTTTGGAATAGACTTTATTGGCTTTGGTCCAAACCTCATAACAAGTGGGAAAGCTTGGTATTGAGGTTGAAGGTTGGGAGCAATAAAGAACCAGATGACGCTGCATAAGGAGGCATTGATTTGCTACCAACGAGCATGATCCTTAGCAAGAATATCCCTAGCTTGAGTGGTTAAGCGATCGGCAAAGCCTTGACCTTGGAACCACAACTGGTAGCAGCTGCCTAGGTACTCTAGTTCGCTGTCTAAGTCAACTTTTCACATAGGATCAATGGAATAGTGTTGAAAGTCACAATAGATTTGGAATTCGAAGGAGAACCTTGAGAAGCCGTGAAAACGGGACCCAAATAGGACTAGAGACGGTCACCAGAGGGAGGGGAGCATGGCGGCGGGGTTGTCGGAGGCTAGGTCACTCTGGAAACAGTGTCATGCGCTGATCTGGTGCATGTGCGTGACGTTTACGCATTGAAAGCTACATATACAGTAGTAGTTGGCAGTGCGTTTCACGGTACGATGGGTGACGGTGGTTGGGGGTGCTCATTGGGGAAAGCATGGCATGGTGGCTGCCAAATAGCGACAGAGGATGCAGTATTGTTTACTGCAGAAAGCTGCGCGAACGAAGGGAATCAAACCGTAACCTAATACTATATAGAGTTTATACAAAAACTGTGTGTGTAATAATCCACACACTACTAATTACTTATAATCATATGAAGGCTATAATTTAGGATACAATAATGAACAAAATCCCTAAATAATAGCTATGCAAGTATCTCTATTTACATAAGATACAATTAGATATTTAACACTTATAGTAACCTATATACACCAACAATGCTTTGATGTTGTAGTTATCTCACTATATACTTGATACATTAAAAATGTTTTATGCTTTAAGATGATTTCTATCCTAGTTACTATAGAGCTCATGAACTTAAATGAAACCCCAAGTGTCTTGTTCAATTTCTTGTCTTTATTTTGTATCTAAATTTTGCTTCCTCTTGTGCTTTATGCTAAGCTACCTAATAGCTTATGTGTCTTAAGGTTTTCTACCTTTTGATGGCTTGCTTATAAAACCTTCCTCATTGAAAAGATAAAATCATTATAAATACTTTATATTTCGTTAATAGTTCAAGATGTTATTATTGGATAAAAATTAGGTGGGAATATCAGTTAATTTTGGGTAAAAGATGAAATTGACTAAAACATAGATAAGAATGTTAAACAGTGAAAACCATGGTGAAATGGATTAAGTTCTCTATTGTAATTACCTTCTAATACTCTATAATGGGTTTCCTTTGGATAATTAAAATATGAGTTGATTACTTAAATTGTCTAGTAGTCAAATATAAAATGATGATAAAACAAATTGGGACATATTGCTACCTAATTAGGCAACATAGTCTTAGTGTTGCATAATTAAAGTCATCCTGTGGTGAAATTGTGTGCTCTAGTTCATTAAGTGATCACTTGTTTAACATCAAACTCGGGACCTTGAGAATTTTGGAACAGCTCCAAGATTGGAGCTCGGATTCTAGTTGATAGAAACTTGGTATCTTATTAGAAAGAATAAGGGATTTCCTCCTCAATATAGTGCCTAACTTGCAAAACTTTGAGAGTGTGCACCTCCTAATTCCCAAACGTCCTAATTTTCACACAAATGTAAGATGATCTCTCTCTTCCCTCCCCTATAATTTTTAGGTAACTAGCGTTATATTGCTAATTATATAAGCCCTCAGCCAATAAACTAACTTTCTAATTATTGAACTAATTATGTATCTAACTTTGGGATGGGATACCTATCATTAAACTCGATGTTGTACATAGATTGGGAAGTGCCTCCACTTGCTTACAATATTGATATGAAATTTATGCTTAAGCTTTGCTTAGTTTAACTATGTGATGATGAATCTGTTTCTTATTTGACTCTTTAAAATACTTTTACGAAGTTGATGCTTTGATGGACTAGTTATCTCATTGCATACTTGATTTGTTAAAAATGTTGTTTTGCTCTAAGATGATCTCTATCGTAGTTACCATAACGCTCATGAATATAGATGAAACCCCATATGTCTTGTTCAGTTTCTTGTTGTTGTTTTGTATCTAATTTTACTTCTTCTTTTGGCTTATGCTAAGATATCGTATAATATAGCTTACATGTGTAAGGTCTTGTACCTTTTGATGACTTACCTATAAACCTTTCCTTTTCAAAATACTAAATCATTATAAATACTTTATAATTTGTTAATACTCAAGATGTTATTACTAGATAAAATATAGTTAGGTATATATGTTAATTTTGGATAAAAGATGAAACAAACTACAACATTGATAAGAATGTTACATAGTGAAAACAAAGGGGGAAATTAAGTTCTCTATGGTCATAACCTGTTATTACTCTTTAATGGGTTTAATCCGCATAATTAAAATATGAGTTGATTGCTTCAATTGTAAAGTAGTCAGATATAAAATAATGATAAAACCAATTAGGACATGTGTAACGCTTGACCGCTTTTAGGATCAAAGACTGTCCCCACAAACTAACACAAGACTTTTCAACATGATTTGTTCTCACTCACACACTTCCTGAGAAACTTCCCAGGAGGTCACCCATCCCAAAATTGCTCCAAGTCAAGCACACTTAACTATAGAGTTCTTAAGTGATAGGGTACCAAAAAGTAAATGCTTCTTCTTGGTATAGGTAACACTTATTAATTTCTTTAAGCTATTCTCAACTGTGTAGTCCCATACCTGCACAACCTCTGGATCCCTCTCATCCTGGTGTGTATTCGATTCATTCATGTGTCCCTCTGGTGGAAGCCTACCAGGAGCCGCTCTTTGTTCGTGCCTTATCTCTTTTGCACCAGCGATCATTCCCTGCCCTCGTCAGCGCCCGGGATGTTACAACATGTTGCTATAGAATTATGCGGCAACACAGTCTCAGTGCTGCATAATTAAAGTCATCCTATGGTGAAATTATGTATGTGCTTGAGTTCATTGACTGATCACTTGTTTAACATCAAACTCGATACCTTGAGAATTTTGGAATCATTTTTACAATCTCACAACTCAAAGACTAAAGCTAATACCAATTGACAAAAATTTGGTATCTTATTAAAAAGAATACGGGATTTCTCCCTCAATATAGTGCCCAACTTGCAGAACCTCAGGGGTTTGCTCCTCCTAATGCCTAAACGTCCCAATTTTCACACAAATGTCAAGATGATCTCTCTTTTCGCTCCCCTATTATTTTTAGGTAACTATTTTTTTTTAAATTATCCAAGCCTTCAACCAATAAACTAACTCTAATTATTGAACTTGCGACAAAAATGGTGCTAGGGTTTTTGATTAATTGCTAAAATAACTCTTTCCTTGTGTATTTAGAATAAGCCATAAATAGCCGCTGTACAAGACTAAAAAAGGAAATAAAATCACACTTACGTATACCTCATTCAAATCATAATCACTTTTAATCAAATTAGAATCTTTCCTAATTTATGATCAGAATCTTTTGATTATAATCTCCTTATTTGTGATATATCACCTAAGATCTTTCCTAATATATAATATTTCCTATATACAAAATATATAGCAAATTTGACACTCCCCCTCAAGCTGAGAAATGGATATTTTCCATTCCCAGCTTGGCAATGTGCTCTTGGAGGATAGGACTATTCAGCCCTTTTGTTAGCATATCAGCCACATGTTGTCTTGATGGTATATAGGTCATACATATCAAACCTTCTTCCAATTTTTCTTTGATAAAATGCCTATCTATTTCAATGTGCTTTGTTCTGTCATGTTGTATGGGATTATGAGTTATGACTTGTCACAATAAAGCTTTATAAGGCCTTCCAATTTGACTTTCAAGTCATCTAAGATGATTTTTAGCTACAACAACTCGCACATGCCTTAAGTAATGGATCTAAATTCTGATTTGTAGAGGACCTTGCCACTATATTTTGTTTCTTGCTTTTCAAAGTAACCAGATTGCCTCTTAGAAAGGTGCAATATCCAGAAGTGGATCTTCTATCCACTAGGGATCCTACATAGTCTGCATCAGTGTAGGCTTCTAAGATCAATTTATCATTCCTTTTGAATAAAATTCCTTTTCCAGGGCTATCTTTCAAGTAGTGTAGAATTTTATAGGCAGCTTGAAGAAGGGTAGTTCTTTAGGGTCATGCATGAATTGGCTAACTACACTCACTGGATATGTAATGTCCAGTTGAGTATAAGCGAGGTATATGAGTTTACCAACCACTCTCTAGTACATTCTTTTGTCCATTGTTGGTTCCTCATTTTCTTCTCCCAATATGTGTGGTTTGGGTCTATAGGAGTTAAGGTTGGTTTGCAGCCAATCTTCCTTGTTTCAATCAACAAGTTAGTCACATATTTCTGTTGGGATATAAAGATTCCTTGTTTGGAATAAGCAACTTCAATCCCAAGAAATGCTTCAATTTCCTTAGCTCTTTTATCTCAAACTATTGGACTAGCCTTTACTTCAAATTTCCCTTCTTTTTTTCATCATTCCCAGTCACTATTATATCATCAACATACACTAGGAGGATGGTTAGCCCCTTTTTTCAGAATGTTTTATGAAAAGTGTGTGGTCTCCTTGACTCTATTTATAGCTAGCTTGCCTTATGACCTTTGCAAATCTCCCAAACCATGCTTTAGGGGATTATTTCAATCCATAAAGAGCTTTTGTCAATTTGTAGACCTTCCTACTTCTCTGTCCTTCAAAACTTGGCAGTATGCTCACATAGATTTCTTCATTAAGGTCGCCATTAAGAAATGCATTCTTGACATCATATTGGAGAAGCTGCCAATGGACAGACTCTCAGTGTGTTCATCTTGGCTACAGGGGAAAAAGTCTCCTAGTAGTCAATCCCATAAACTTGAATGTACTATTTAGCAACCAATCTAGCTTTACACCTCTCAAGAGAGTTGTCTGCCTTGTAATTTAGTGAAAATGTAGAAAGTAGAAAGTAGAAAGAAAGAGAGAATCAATAATTAATGAAAGAGAAAACTTTATTATCTGAATTCTATTATAGAAGTACAGAGTTTATCTATTTATACTATAGTCAGTTAATTAGAAGCCTACCTAGCTTTCCAAGCAAGCTAACAAACTTATCTAACAAACTTGCCAGCTCAGCACATGTTGAGCATGACACTAAACTAACATAGATACAATATATACTCTATCATTCCCCCTGCAAACTCAGGGTGGTTGGAAGGAGCTAATCACTCTGAGTTTGTCCCTAAGTGTAGAAAATTTGAGTTGAGATAGAGGCTTTTTGAGAACATCAATAATTTGATCTAATGCTGGTACATGGGTAATAGTGAAAGAGTTGGCAAGAACTTTTTCCCTAACAAAGAAGATGTCCAGCTCCATATGTTTTGTGTTAGAGTGCAAAACAAGATTGTGACTAAGAGTTACCATGCTTTGATTGTCACAGTAGATAGTAGGGATAGAGCAAGGGACTTGAAGTTCACTTAGTAAGGATTGTACCCACAGTATTTTAGAGGCAGCAACTGCAAGACTTTAGTACTCTATCTCAGCACTAGACTTGGCCACCAAGGTTTGTTTCTTTGATCACTAAGAAATCAAATTGGGTCCTAAGTAAATATAAGTATTAGATGTAGAGCATTTGACATCAATATTTGATGCCCAATCATCATCACAGTAAGCATGTAGAGAATAAAACTTCTGAGTAACACAAGGGCTATAATAAAAGTCCATAGTCAATAGTCCCATGCAAATATTTAAGAATTCTCTTTTTCCAATTAGTCTCTAGGTATGATTCATAAACTAGGAATTTGGGAAAAACATCTAGTTTGTTTGCAACTAATCTAGTTTGTCTAGGAAACTAATGGTTAGCTTAGTTGGGTTGGGCTTGGGGACGTATGGGTCTAGGTTTAGATACTAGAAATTTTAAATTTATCATACTGCAATGAAAAATGCGGTCAAATACCGAAATTTATGAAATTAGGTTTAAGGCTTCTAGCACTTAAATCAATTAAAACAATTTAATTAATATTAGAATATAAATGAGTTTATAACTCCTTAAAATTTCGCTGGATATGGTTGAACTGACTTTACACAGGTTAGGCAGTTGAATTTACTTTATCTAATAAGATTCTAGATAGGTTTTTCAATAGATAGATTCATGAAGAATGGGATTAACTTGAGGGTAAGGAAAATTACCAACTTGACTAGAATTTAATCATAATTAAATTTAATTAATTATAATTAAATTCCATGACCTACATTGTTCATCAAAATTCTGCAGATATACCTCTGCTTATCTGATAGCAGTACAAATCAAACTCTCGCAAAAACTTACACAGACACCAAACATAAGTCTTAATTAATTCTTTTCAAGGGAAATTCAATTTAATTTTCTCTTTTAAATTATTCAAACACTTATTCATAAAATAGCAAGAAACAGGCATTACAATTCTCCCTAACAAGAAAAATTTCATCCTAGAAATTTCGCATACCTGGGAAGAGATGGGGATATGCTTATCTCATCTTATCCTCTAACTCCCATGTAACATCGCTTATCGCATCACTCTAAACTACTTTGACTAGTCAAATGTCCTTTCCCCTAAGCTGCTTTATTTGTTGGTCCTCAACCTTCAAAGGTTTAGCTTTATAAATCAAGTCTCACGTACTTGTACTGAATCGGGCTATATGATATGTGAGGTATCATATGTATACTTCTTAACTGAGAAACATGGAAAACATCATGGATATTTGACAAGAAAGGGGGTAAAGCTATCTGATACGCAACTGGATCGACACGACAAAGAATTTGATAAGGCCTAATGAATTTAGGAGTAAGTTTTCTAGATTTTATAGCTCTACCTACCCTAGTCATTGGAGTGACTCTCAAAAACACATGATCACCTTCCTCAAATTATAACGGTCTCCTACGTTGATCAACATACGACTTTTGACGACTTTGTGCCTTCTTCATATTCTCCTGAATCTTCCTAACCTTCTCTGTAGCTTGTTGTACCACTTCTGGTCCAACAACCAAACTTTCACCATCTTCGTACCAACAAAGAGGTGTCCTACATTATGACCATACAAAAACTCAAAGGTGTCATTCCTATACTTGCATGAAAATTGTTGTTGTATGTAAACTCTACTAATGGCAACACTTCATCCCAGCTTCCAAGATGATCTAACACACTTGCTCTCAAAAGATCTTCCAAACTTTGTATCGTCCGCGTAGATTACCCATCTGTCTGAGGGTGATATGCCGAATTTAGCCTTAATTTTGTACCCAAAGCTTTATGCAAACTTTGACAAAATCTTGATGTAAACCTTGGATCTTTATCTAATATAATACTTGAGGTTATTCCATGCAACCTCATAATTTCTTTCATATACAACTGGGTCAAAATTTCCAACGAATACTTAATGTTAATAGGGATACAGTGAGCACACTTTGTCAACCTATCAACACTAACCCAAATAGCATTAACGCCTTTTGCTGTCCTAGCAAACCCATAACAAACTCCATAGCTATGCTATCCCATTTCCATTTAGGGACTTCCATAGTCCGCAACATGCCACTAGGTTTCAGATGTTCGTTCCACTTTGGCTTTTTGGCAAGTTAAACAAGCTGCAGCATACTCAACTACATCTCTCTTCATACCAGACCACCAAAACATCTTTAGATCTTGGTACATCTTCGACATTCTAGGATGTAAACTAAGCTTACTCTTTGATATGATCCCGGATGGGAATCATATTGTTTTTACGGATCGTCCTTGAGTTGGTTATCTTATAACAAGAATTATAGGAATAAAAGAAAATGAAGAAAGGTAGAAGATAAGACTTGCGTAAACAAATAAGAGAATTAAGTAAATGGCGCATAACAAGTAAGCAAGAGAATTAAAATGACAAAATGGAAAAGACAAGAAAATTGAAGAAGATAGTAAAATAGAATAATGTGGAATAGAAAAGAAATGGAAAAGAAGGCGCCACACTCTAGGAGAGTGATAAGCCAAGTGAGGATTCGCCACAAAGGTATGAAAGCCTTTGATAAGAATCAAAGGTTCTAATCTAAGAACCAAAAAGAGGAGCCAATGCTCTACTCACACTCACAAATGAGTAAACCTCAATCTTATTCAACTCCCCTAAATGAGAGGGATTACATCTCTATTTATAGAGTTTATTCTAAGGTGCTACTCACACAAGGAGGCTAACCCTAATTAAGAAGCAAAGAGGCTAACCCTTAAGCCCAAAGAATAGGCCCAATTATAAAAATAAGTGAAACAGAAAACTAAAGGTGATGGAAACCTAGGAGGCCCCAGTTGATTGAGACCTTAGAGGCCCAAAAGGAGACCCAAAGTAGAGCAAAGTTTAAAGAAGAACTACAAGGACTTGGGGAACCATGACAAGATTAAGAAATAAGAAGGCTAAGAAAGCTACTTTGGATCAAACAAAAAAATTGAACAACTTATTCTTAGTCAAGTTAAATTTAGAAGGAGAAGCACTTAAGTTGATCCGAGTAGTCCAAATTGATGAAGAGCCCAATGTGGGGAAGACTTTGATTAGCTATCACTGTATAATTGGACCTTTAGTTTTTTGTTTCACTTATTTTTGTAATTGGGCCTATTCTTTGGACTTATGGGTTAGTCTCTTTACTTCTTAATTAGGGTTAGCCTCCTTGTGTGAGTAGCACCTTAGAATAAACTCTATAAATAGAGATGTAATCCCTCTCATTTGACAGAGTTGAATAATATTGAGATTTACTCATTTGTGAGTGTGAGTAGAGCATTGGCTCCTCTTTTTTGGTTCTTAGATTAGAACCTTTTGATTCTTATCAAAGGCTTTCATACCTTTGTGGCGAATCCTCACTTGGCTTATCACTCTCCTAGAGTGTGGCGCCTTCTTTTCCATTTCTTTTCTATTCCACATTATTCTATTTTACTATCTTCTTCAATTTTCTTGTCTTTTCTATTTTGTCATTTTAATTCTCTTGCTTGACTTGTTATGCGCCATTTACTTAATTCTCTTATTTGTTTGCGCAAGTCTTATCTTCTACCTTTCTTCATTTTCTTTTATTCCTATAATTCTTGTTACAAGATAACCAACTCAAGGACAATCCATAAAAACAATATGAATCCAACCCGGATCATATCATGTGATATGATCCGGATGGGAATCATATTGTTTTTACGGATCATCCTTGAGTTGGCTATCTTGTAACAAGAATTATTGGAATAAAAAGAAAATGAAGAAAGGAAAAAGATAAGACTTGTGCAAATAGATAGGAGAATTAATGTAAATGGCGCAGACAAATAGTAGTAAAAGAATTAACAATATAAAATAGAAAAAAGACAAGAAAATGGAAACGATATAAAATAAAGAAAACGGAAAGGAAAGAAAATGGCAAAAGAAGACGCCACACTCTAGGAGAGTGATAAGCCAAGTGAAGATTCGCCACAAAGGTATGGAAACCTTTGATAAGAACCAAGCAGGTTCTAATCTAAGAACCAAAAAGAGGAGCCAATGCTCTACTCACACTCACAATGAGTAAACCTCAATATTATTCAACTCCGTCAAATGAGAGGGATTACATCTCTATTTATAGAGTTTATTCTAAGGTGCTACTCACACAGGGAGGCTAACCCTAATTAAGAAGTAAAGAGGCTAACCCTTAAGCCCAAAGAATAGGCCCAATTACAAAAATAAGTGAAACAAAAAACTAAAGGTCCAATTATACAGTGATAGCTAATCAAAGTCTTCCCCACATTGGGCTCTTCATCAATTTGGACTACTCGGATCAACTTAAGTGCTTCTCCTTCTAAATTTAACTTGACTGAGAATAAGTTCAATTTTTTTGTTTGATCCAAAGTAGCTTTCTTAGCCTTCTTATTTCTTAATCTTGTCATGGTTCCCCAAGTCCTTGTAGTTCTTCTTTAAACTTTGCTCTACTTTGGGTCTCCTTTTGGGCCTCTAAGGTCTCAATCAACTTGGGCCTCCTAGGTTTCCATTATTCTCTCCCTCTTCAAAAGAATTCGTCCTCGAATTCGCATCGTCATCACCTACATGAAAGGACATGCATTAGTTTTATTGAATGTGACATTAAGAAAAGGCCTAACTTTATGGAGACTTGATTTCCTTTGAATGGAAAGTCTCTTATTTATCATGTGCCTACACACCCAAACTCCTGGGTCAAAAACAAGTCTAAAGAACCCATCACATGTAACTTCTAGATTAGAGAATTTTTTATTTTTTATGCATAGCTCTTCAACTTGGCTAAGGCTATTAAGGAGTAAGGCAACACACCTAAGTCTCAACGATTTTGCATTATTATTCAAAACATCATGCAAACCCAACACATCATGACTTAACACATGTTCTTGCACATCCATTAACTCATAAAATCTAGTAGTGTGTGTCAAGGATTTCTTCTTCTTATTGTTGCCTTGTTTTGCATATTGATCCACCACTTCATCAAAGTGAGTCTTTATGTGCAATTTGGCCTTAGGCTTCAAGACAAAAGAAATGTTAGACAAAGGAATCAAATTAGAAGAATTAGAAGAATTGAATTCATAAGCCAACTTAAAAGAAGGAATTATACTAGTAGAATGCAGTGAATTCCTAGGTGAATTGAAGGACTTAGTCTCAGCTTTAGGTATTAGCCATTCTTTAGTGGTCTTCAACTCCTCCTTTTCCTCTTGCAATTTTTTTAAACTTGGATTAGCCATGTAAGTGGTCAAATTCAGATTTGAAGTCTTGAAATGTCCACTAAGTTCCTTTCGGCCGTGAGGCATTTGTGTCTTTGAAAGCTCAACTTCAATTTCATTTGATGCCTCGCATTCTTCCTTTGGAAGCACTTCTTCAAATCCCTTTAAAAGAGAATTATCACAACTAAACAAAGAATTAGAATTTAAGACAAAGTTAACAGATTTTTTAGCAAATGCATTCTCATGTTCTTTCTCTTTTTCTCTCAATTCTTTTTCTTTCTCTTCTTCTCTCACTTTTTCTTTCTGTTTTTCTCTACTACTTATCTCTTTTTCTCTATTTTGTATCTCTTTTTCTCTACTTCCGCTATCTTTTTCTCTACTTCTTTTCTCTTTTTCTTTGCTTCCTCTCTCTTTTTCTGTACTTTTTTTTCCATGACTTCTTCTATTTCTCTCCCAGTTGTCAAACATCTTATGAAATTTGTCCTTTTCTCTTTGAAAGATTCTCTCCAAGTGCCTTGATAGGCCTTGAAGTTTAAGCTCCATTTCCATAGTCAAGCTTCAAAGAAAACAAGTTAGTAGACATAAAAAAAAAAAAAAGGACCTTACCACTCTTCTCACGTGTTTACACTCTTTGAATGAAATCACTCGTGTTTCACACAATTTGGCTTTTGATTAATAAAAATGCTCTTGCCTTTTACCACTCAAGTCCTCTTTTACAAGTTCTTAAATAGAACCCCTTATGCATATCAATTATCAAAAGCACATACAATTGTAAACAGATCTCACAAGTGTTATCACTAAGAAGTCCAAGAAAAAGGAAAACTCTAGACAAAACATAAAAGGGAATTTAAAAGACAAACAAGAAAAGCTAATTTAGGAAAAGAAAAATAAAAGGTAAAACTCAAAAGGAATACAAGAAGACAAAAAGGAAACAGAAAAAATATGAGAATATAAGAATGTGCAATTTAAGGAATAGCACTAATTATATGAATCCCACAATGGCAATCAAAATAAACTTCTTCAAGTGCAAGGGACAATCCTTTTTTTTGTTCTATTGTTCGGGAATTTTTTTATTGGTTTATTCTTTAGGAGCAGATTTCTCCTTCCCCCCCCCCCCCCCCCCCCCCCTTTTTTTTTTTTTTTACCCTTCTTTGTTTTTGCACTTGCAGCAAATATTAATATGCCCAACAAAATAGCTTTCAGAATAAGGTGCAATTAATATACAATGCAAGAATGCCAAAATTAAGGAGTTTAATTGCGCAGAATTAAAATAATTAAATTGCACAGAATAAAGACAATTATGACATAATTATAACAGTTGTGATAATTATGACACAATTATGACAATTATTGCAATAATGATAATTAATGACAAAATGATGACAATTATGACAATTTAGCAATGGTGTAATAATGAACAAAGCACAAGAACAGTAACAACTCTAGGATCCGGGCTCTAGATACCACATGATATGATCCGGATGGGAATCATATTGTTTTTACGGATCGTCCTTGAGTTGGTTATCTTGTAACAAGAATTATAGGAATAAAAGAAAATGAAGAAAGGTAGAAGATAAGACTTGTGCAAACAAATAAGAGAGTTAAGTAAATGGCGCATAACAAGTAAGCAAGAGAATTAAAATGACAAAATGGAAAAGACAAGAAAATTGAAGAAGATAGTAAAATAGAATAATGTGGAATAGAAAAGAAATGGAAAAGAAAGCGCCACATTCTAGGAGAGTGATAAGCCAAGTGAGGATTCGCCACAAAGGTATGAAAGCCTTTGATAAGAATCAAAAGGTTCTAATCTAAGAACCAAAAAGAGGAGCCAATGCTCTACTCACACTCACAAATGAGTAAACCTCAATCTTATTCAACTCCCCCAAATGAGAGGGATTACATCTCTATTTATAGAGTTTATTCTAAGGTGCTACTTACACAAGGAGGCTAACCCTAATTAAGAAGCAAAGAGGCTAACCCTTAAGCCCAAAGAATAGGCCCAATTACAAAAATAAGTGAAACAGAAAACTAAAGGTCCAATTATACAGTGATAGCTAATCAAAGTCTTCCCCACATTGGGCTCTTCATCAATTTGGACTACTCGGATCAACTTAAGTGCTTCTCCTTCTAAATTTAACTTGACTGAGAATAAGTTGTTCAATTTTTTTGTTTGATCCAAAGTAGCTTTCTTAGCCTTCTTATTTTTTATCTTGTCATGGTTCCCCAAGTCCTTGTAGTTCTTCTTTAAACTTTGCTCTACTTTGGGTCTCCTTTTGGGCCTCTAAGGTCTCAATCAACTTGGGCCTCCTAGGTTTCCATCACTCTTGTGCCCTTCTTCTAACACAAGCTTCTTAATCTGTGGATCCTGTAGCATACAAAACACGACCTTTAAACCTCAAGATATCATCCTCATCTATACTAAACTCAATTCGTTCCTACCAATCCTCTAGTCTTACACAATTGTGGGTCTAATGCTTGCCTGTCTTTAATCATCTCTAGAAAGCTGTTAGTCACCTTAAGCATTCCACACCTAATATGATTAGATTCTAATACTACAAACAGATTCAAATCTATAAACTTCTTTACTAGCTCCAATTCTTTAACCATCATCCCAGATATATGGATCACTTTCCTACTAAGAGCATCAACCACTATATTGGCTTTACCTGGGTGATACATTAGCTAAAAATCATAGTCCTTCATAAATTCCATCTAATGCCTCTGTCTTATATTCAGCTCTTTTTGATCAAACAAATAGTTAAGACTTTTATGGTCACTAAACACATCAAACCTAGCTCCGTAAAGATAGTTCCTCCATATCTTTAAGGCAAAAACTACAGCTGCCAACTCTAAATCATGAGTAAGGTAGTTCTTCTCATGAGTCTTTAGCTACCTTGAAGCATATACAACTGCCTTCCTATGCATCAACACACACCCCAATCCTTGATGAGAAGTATCATAGTAAACCTCAAAAGGCTCACTTGGATCAAGCATAACCAGCATAAATGAATTTGTCAACCTTTGTTTCAACCCTTGGAAACTCTTCTCACATTCCTTAGTTTAAACGAAAGGTTGTTCCTTATAGGTAAGTCGCGTCAAAGGTGCAACTAACCAACAAAACTTCTTATCTCTATCACTAACTTTGTTCTTTCTCATTGCAACACAAATTCTATCTTTGCTAGATCAACAACAATCCCACTTGCAGAAATCACATGCCTAAGAAACTTTACTTCCTCTAACCAAAATTCACACTTGGACAACTTTGCATACAACTTCATTTCCTTTAAAAGCTCTAAAACTGCTCTAAGATGTTCCTCATGTTCTTCACGAGTACGTGAATACACGAGAATATCATCTATGAACACAACCACAAACTTATCCAAGAAAGGGCGAAAAATCCTATTCATATAATCCATGAATATTACTGAAACATTAGTCACACCAAAAGGCATCACTAAATACTCGTAGTTCTCATATCGTGTCCTAAAAGCAATCTTAGAAATGTCATCCTCCTTAACCTTAATTTGATGATAACTAGACCTTAGATCAATCTTTGAGAAAACTACAGCCCCTCTAAGCTGACCCACCAAATCATCAATCCTAGGAAAAAGGTATTTAGTCTTTATCGTAATCTTATTCAATTGACAATAATCCACACATAATCTTGAATTTCCATCCTTTTTCTTTACTAGGAATATTGGTGCTCCCCACAGTGAAACACTATGTCTAATCATACCCTTATCCAACAACTCCTCTATCTGCCTTTTTAACTCTTCCAACTCCTTAGAAGCCATCCTAGATGGTGCCATCAAAATCGATCCCGCTCTAGGAACTAGATCTATAGAGAACTCAACTTCTCTTGGAGGTGGTAAACCAGACACATCATCAAGAAAAACTTCTGGAAAATCTCTAACCACAACGATGGATTCCATTGAGTCTAGTTTAGGAATAGTCTCCTCGACCTCTAAGAAAGATAAGACCACGTATCCTTGGGCTCCTTCTTTTAAGGTAGCCTACACTTGGTTAGTAGTCAAAAATCTAGTATACTCGCTGTCGAGAAATATCAGAGTCTTTCTAGCACAATTTATCAGAATATGGTTGGTAGATAACCAATCTGTACCTAAGATAACATCTAACTCCAAAAAGGGAAGACAAATAACATTCAGAAGGTAAGATCGACCATGTACAAAAGTAGGACAATTAGAACAAACAAGAGAAGTCACAACAGGTTTAGCTATAAGAATAGAAACAACCAAATCATCAGGCAAAGGACAAGTACACAATCCTAACTTCCTCACACAATCATAGTGATGGAAACCTAGGAGGCCCAAGTTGATTGAGACCTTAGAGGCCCAAAAGGAGATCCAAAGTAGAGCAAAGCTTAAAGAAGAACTACAAGGACTTGGGGAACCATGACAAGATTAAGAAATAAGAAGACTAAGAAAGCTACTTTGGATCAAACAAAAAATTGAACAACTTATTCTCAGTCAAGTTAAATTTAGAAGGAGAAGCACTTAAGTTGATCCAAGTAGTCCAAGTTGATGAAGAGTCTAATGTGGAGAAGACTTTGATTAGCTATCACTGTATAATTGGACCTTTAGTTTTCTGTTTCACTTATTTTTGTAATTGGGCCTATTCTTTGGGCTTAAGGGTTAGTCTCTTTGCTTCTTAATTAGGGTTAGCCTCCTTGTGTGAGTAGAACCTTGGAATAAATTCTATAAAATAGATATGTAATTCCTCTCATTTGGAAAGAGTTGAATAATATTGAGGTTTACTCATTTGTGAGTGTGAGTAGAGCGTTGGCTCCTCTTTTTGGTTCTTAGATTAGAACCTTCTTGGTTCTTATCAAAGGTTTCTATACCTTTGTGGCGAATCTTCACTGGACTTATCACTCTCTATAGAGTGTGGCGTCTTTTGCCATCTTCTTTCTATTCCATTTTCTTTATTTTATTTTTCATTCCAATTTTCTCGTCCTTTCTATCTTGTCTTGATAATTTTCTTGCTATTATTTTTGTGTGTGCAATTTACCTTAATTCTCTTATCTGTTCACACAAGTCTTATCTTCTGTCTTTCTTTCTTTCTTTTATTCCTATAATTCTTGTTACAAGATAATCAACTCAAAGACGATCCGTAAAAACAATATGATTCCCAGCGGGATCATATCACATAGGATAACCACAGTTCAAACACAAGGAATAAGGTTAACATTCCTTACCTTTTGACAAGGTCCTACAAACTTGGAAGAAAGTTTCTGGAAAAAGTGAGTTCTCCTTCAATCTTTGGCAAGGTGAAACATTAACCAACACCATGAATGGTTGATATATGACATAAACACAAGAAAAGAACAAAGTTTAGAACTAAAGAGGTAAAGAGAAAGGTTTAGATAACTTAGGTCTTGATAGAAATGAAAGATGAAGATAGAATAAGATGAAAAGGATGGAGGTTTATCTAGCACCAACTTCCTTGGACACTCAAGCTTCCAACTTCTCCTTCAACACTTAGAAAATTTTAGAACAAGGGGGCTCTCTCTCTATAGCTCATGATTTTGGAGAGGAAAAAATGAGGAGAGCTTTGCCTAATGCTACTTATAAGACAACTCAAGTGAGGGGTATTTTGGTAACTCACAAAATGGAATACAAGATTTAATAAATTTGAAAAACAAAATCCACTTTCTCCACACAAGGGAGAGTGGACAGCCAAGGTGAGAAAACAGGGGTGGGTTAGTGGTTTTGGTACACTTAAGTACACTTTGATAAGACTTTGTGTAGAAATTTGGAAAAAGCATCTAGTTTGTTTGCAACTAATCTAGTTTGTCTAGGAAACTAATGGTTAGCTTAGTTTGGTTGGGCTTGGAGACGTGTGGGTCTAGGCTTAGACAGTAGAAATTTTAAATTTCTCATACTAACAATGTAAAATGCGATCAAATACCAAAAGTTATGAAATTAGGCTTAAGGCTTCTAGCATTTGAATCAATTAAAACAATTTAATTGATATTAGAATCTAAATGAGTTTATCACTCTTTAGAATTTCTCTGGATATGGTTGAACTGACTCTACCCAAGTTAGGCAATTGAATTTATTTTATTTGACAAGATTATAAATAGGATTTTCAACAGACAGATTCATCAAGAATAGGATTAACTTAAGGATAAGGAAAACTACCAACTTGACTAGAATTCAATCATAATTAAATTTAATTAATTATAATTAAATTCCATGATCCCTACACTATCCATCAAAACTCTGCAAATATACCTTCGCTTATCTGATAGCAGTACAGATCAAATTCTCGCAAAATTCTCTTGCAGGAACTTATAAAGATGCCAAACATAAGTCTTAATTAATTTTGTTAAAGGGAAATTAAATTTTATTTTCTCTTTTAAATTATTCAAACACTTATTCACAAATTAGCAAGAAACAGGCATTACATTTTTCCTATTACACCCCCTCATGTCAAGCACTATTGGGCTTGGTGTGTGGATAATATGGTAGGTGGCCCATTAACGGATCTAGGATAGGCTTTGATACCATCTTAGAATATGAGTTTGGGCTTAACTCAACCCCAAAAGCTAGCTTATAGGGTGAAGGTTGCCCCTCACTTATATACTCTATCTTAACACTATCTCTAGCCAATGTGGGACTTGGGTTTTTTCCAATAACTATGAATCAAGGAGAATGGTTGAGAAGGCTTATATGACTAAGAAGGGTAAGTGTTGCAGGTATCCTTAGACAATTGACAAACGTCACATTGAAGATTGCTTAGACCTTTTTTGAACAATGAAGGAAACATTTTCTCCAAGTAGTTAAAATTGGGGTGGCCTGGTCTATATTGCCACAACATTACAGAATCTTCACTATTTGAAGGAACTATTGGACACAATTTAGCTTTGGGTTTACTCTTGGAATCTTCAACTCGAATGAAATAGAGTCCCGAATATTATTTAGCATTACCAATCATCTTCCTCGATCCCAAAAGCTAAAATTCACATAAGTTAGGGAAAAATCTAGTGATGTAGTTTAAATCTTTTGCCAATTTGCTGATAGACAGCAAGTTGCAATCGAGTTTAGATAAACAAAGTATTGAATCCATAGTGATATCCTTCGAAATAACAACTAAATCTTTACCAACAACCGTTGAGAGGGTACCATCTGCTATCTGAACTATTGAGCGATCATAATATGGAGAATAGTTGTCAAAGAAAGTTCTGTCTCTAGTCATGTGATCTGAACCTCCAGAGTCTACAATTCATGATTTTTTTTCCTTTGCAAGTATTTAAAGCATGTAAGAAATCACCTTTTTGAGCTACTATTGTTGTACAAACAATTTTCCCTCTCCTTCCTTTTCCTTGGAGGAAAATGGGAACTAACCTTTCTCATTGGTTTGCTTCCATGCATGTTGAATGTGCATCTATAGATGATTATGTCAATTTAACAAAATCATATGATTCTATCATATACAAGTAGAATTTGGATCTGCTATTATTTCTTTAAGATCTGTTATTATTTCTTTCCTTTTTTAGATTAAAATTTATAGGAAGAATTATTTTCTCCTAATTCTTAGGTCCAAAGCATTACAAATAATAGCATATGCTAATTCTAGTTGTGTAAAATAGAATCACATGATTCAATTAAATTGCCACCATCATCTATAGATGCATATTTAGCACTCATGGCAGCAAACCATTTAGGGTCAGTTAAGGCTTGCTTGACAAATCGCAGTTTAGTGAGAGCAAGATACAAGCCAAGATGAATCCAAGGCATGACAAAGCCTGACTTGGAACGAGTTTGCATAAGGTTAGTATTAAGGGACTAAAAGTGGATGAAAAATTTTGTTAGGACTAAAAAAAATCTAAAATTTTATAAGGATTGAAAACATATTTAAACTATTAATTTATGCAAATTAATGTCACATTACATATTGATTATATTTTGTTAGTTATTGAATATAATGTGATGATAGACTTATATATTAAAAATTACAAAAAATTGAGAACTAAATATGAATTATTAAAATTAAAAAGATCAATATTACACATAAAACAAAAATATGAGAATCAAAAGTACAATTAGATTAAAAAAAATAATTATTTAAGGTGTCATGAAAAAAATTGTGAAAAACAACCAAAACTAATAGTACTAGTATGGGTGCACATAGGCAACATAGTGGTCCAAACTAACTCAAAAAAGATTGTCTCTGGTGAAGGATACATGTGGTTAATATCAAAAACTAGTTATATTTTTCCAAAAAACAAAAACACACATTGATAAAAATTAATCTATTTACACACAATACATAGTCATGACAAAAAGCTACTTATTTTAATACAGGTTTTTACATGAAAGATAAATAATGTATTTTGGCCATTAATTATTTTTCTTTTATTAATTTGATTTATAAATATAACACCTCTAATTTTATGAAATATAATTTCAAATTTAAGTAAAATAGCTTACAGATTTATTACTAATAATAGAATTTTTATGTGATTTCATAAGGTTTCAAAAGTGCCCTTAAATATTAAAATTCTCTCTCTTTCTCTTTGTAATTTCAAAGATATTTTTATATTTATATTTTTGGAAAAAGATTTCTCACCATCCATTTCAAATTAGTGGTGATAGGAAAAAGTTCATTTGGTATATTCTGACTTAGTTTGTTTTGTATTTTACAATTATTCTACAAATTGTTATGCTTCTGAATTCCTTGGTTGCAAACTATTGGGATTGGCCACCTAATTGTTTGCTTAGGGATGGAGGGAGAATGAAATTTGTAGGGATAGTCATTGAATACATAATGTTTTCCCACTAATTGATTTGTTGTACAAGTAAATTTGTAATTAAAATAAGTAAGGTAATGATGTTAATTGATATTTTTGTGGTTATGAAGTTAGTATGTGGGGAAGAAGCTATAAGGGCTTTGTGGTACGGAGTTACGATTAAGGGGAATGGGGAAGAAGTGTTTACTTGCATGGAAGAAGAGTTCATGTTGGTGGCAGTGGAGTTCTAATGGCACAGGGTCGCATCGCAAAAGCAGTTTTGAGGAGGAAAATGACCTCGAATTGCAAGGGCGCCAATTAAAAAGGGATTCTACATCAATTATATTATAACCGATGTAAAAAATTGAATTTTTACATCGATTATAATTTTAACCAACGTAGACTGTTTTCCATTTATTTACAAAAATGCCACTGTGCATTTTTCTACATCAATTCTCATATAACTGACATAAAAGGGCGTCATTAAATGTGTTTTTTACACTAATACATACTTGAGTATATTCCAAAAAAACGGAACATTAAATGAGTTTTTTCCACTAATACATAGTTGAGTATATTCCAAAAAAAGGAAACTATACATGACCAATTCAAGAGTCCATTCACGTTTCTTTTATGAATTATATTGCACACTATATAATAATGAAGAATTACACATTCATGCACCACAAGAAAGGTATATAACATTAAACTTGAAAGAGTTTCAATAAAAACATAACATAAAATGGTGAAATTAAATGAAAATATTTATTTTCACTCCTTATTACTAATTATGTAGAGAAATGAAGGGGGAAAAAAGATTGTGAATCGATTTTATCATCCTATTATAAGAGAATTAAAATTATATACTTTTCTTATAATTAAAAATGACACTTTTTAAAAAATAATATTTTTATTTATTAATTACTAGTTGCTTTTATATCAATATGTTTTTTTTTAAATGAATAAAGACGAAAAGGTCCATGACCGTATCCTGTAACTGATGTGGAAATTTTAGGTAACGGGGTTAAAATAATATCTTTCACTTTTTATGAGATAAATTTTAGATTAAGGAGACAAAGTTAAAGACAATGAAATTTAATTTAAAGAGAACCTAGTAATATAATGTATTAAAAAAATTAAAATTGAGTGAGGACATATGCCTTCTTATCTATATATACTAGTATGTGAGCACGTGCCATGCACGGGGCGAAACATTGATGAGCAATAATGTAAAAATGTCACATCATGAAATATTTTATGCTATAAAACTTTATAATAGCAGAGTTATAACAACAAAAAATATTAGGCAAGGAATATGCCTACTCTGAATAAGCACCTAAAACATAGTTATAATCAATATTTGACAAAAGAAAAGACAAATGAAAACAAAATAAACATGTAGGAGCAAAGAAACTTCAAATACTACCCTTAAATTTGGAGCATTGTTTGGAGCATAATGCTCACATTTTTTAAGTGCTTTTCAAATTGTCAACTTAATTTGGAATAGGGTTGAGTTCATAATCACTTATAAGGTTCTGTTATGATTGTTTCCAGGGAGTCACCATTTGCATTTGCTTGCATCAGCCACCAAATACAGGAAGCGATGATGTAACACCCCAAATTTTAGGTACTAGAAAGAAACCACGAGGTAGCTCTTAGTATCATCTATTATTGGATAAAAGACACGTTAAGAGTTATTGTTATTATTATATTATTATTATATCTCTTATTATTATTATTCCTATTGCTATTATTGTTATTATTATATTTATTGTTGTTGTTGTAGTAGTTATTATTATTGTGTTGTGTTGTTGTTGTTATTATTATTATTGTTGTTGTTGTTGTTATTGTTATTAACACCTTAGTATTAGAAATTAGTAGGAATGTTATCATAGAACCTAAAAAAGCATCTAGGGCCCAATAGGGGACTAAAGCCCACTAAGCTACATACCCACCCACATGTTATAAGAAGGGAATAGAAAAGGAGAATTAGGTTTAGCCGTCACAAAATAGAAGAAGAAAGAAGGTAGAGAGAATGAGGAGAAAAGGAAGAAGGGGAAGAGAAAGAGGAAGAATAGAAACCGGAGAACCCAAGCCCTAGAACTTAGCTTTGCATGTCCCTAAAGGTGAGTGCTCTCCCTCGTGTCCTTCCTTGTCCTTTATATTGTGCTTGTTTATCTATTAATCTTTTCTCCCTCCTTATGCGTAAGTTTAGGGATTTGATGAGTTTTGAGGGATTGTGAGTGAATGAGGAAATTATGATTAGATTGACCAATTATTAAGGTAGAAAAAGTGATTAAAAATTTAATTATTTATTTTGGAGCAATTAGAAACCAAAGACAATAAGAAAAATAAATCAAAATTCATACATCAAATCTGCCAAACAGGATTAGATAGCTGCTAGGTGACTTTTTTTGAAAACTGGACTCCGTGCTAACTCGTCGGGCGGGACACGAAACCCGTCAGGCGGGGTGAGTCTGACCGTGACCAGCCGAGCAGCCCTCCTAGCCCGCTGAGCGAGCACAACCTTGGCTATTCCTTTTTTGCTCCTATGAACTACTTTTTGCAATTTTTAACTTATTGTTGCTTTTTTTTTACGTCTTGTTGAGTTTATATTGTGTGATTGCTATTTACCTTGAGAAAATTGAGTGTGATATGAAATTGTGCTAATGTTTCATGATAAAAGCCTATGAAAAGCTGTAAGCATTGTATATGACCATGCATCATAACATTTGAGTTATGTGATGAGGAAAGTATGTAGGAATCTGGTTGGTGGAGGCCGTGATGGGTTGTCTAACCCTGGCCTTAAGGCTTATTCGATTGGGAAAACTCCAATGGTCCATGCTGATCCCATGGAGTCAGGGCGTACTGGCAAAACTGGGTAACCCTGACTAGTCACCGGAGGATATCATACTAGTTGAGGGTGCGAAAGCCGAAGACATCAGTATCGATTACACTTCTTATGGCAGTGCATTTACTCCTAGTCTACTTTCCGAAATGTTTAAGTTAGTACCACATGTGCATGAGTAGTGGTTTAGGAACATACATATGCATCTTGTTGTAGTGTGATATATTGAAGTGTGCTACATTGTAACTATGTGAAGTCTGTGTGACCTTCTTCATGAGCGATTGATGTAGTGTGTACACATGTGAAAATGTAATTGTTACTTGTGATGAAATGTCAAAGTTATGGATATGCGATCATATTATGCACGTCTGTTGTTCCTCTTTCATAAAACAAAATGTGGCGTATGTTTATGTGAAATAAATGTATGTTTGTAATTAGGATTGTCTTGCTACCTTATGGATATGTGAGAGGCTAGACCCTAGGATGGTGTTATGAGGGTTATAGTTGGATAATAATAGTTGTAACAGAGAATAGAGAAATGGTGACTTCCCATACGACGTAATAGAAAGGTATAAGGCTAATAATAGAGAACAAAATGAGAGTAACGGGGTATGTATTAAAGGAGTGTCAAAGGTATTTTAGAATGTCTGTAGCCTTAGACTTGAACCCTAGAGACAACATTGAATATCAAAAGGAAGAAAAGTAAAATCTAAACATGAAGGGTTTAAATACTAGAGAGGGTTTTGGGTAAGAAAATATAAGTAATGAGGATGAGTTCTTAGGTTGAGAATGAGATAGTAAGCTTGTATAACATTTGTGAGAATGAGAGAGGAGTTAACAAGAAGTATTGATTGTTGAAAGGTGTAGACTTGACCACAAGTATAGAGAATTATGAGAGACCTAATGAGGCTAAAGCCATCAGAGATAAGTGATGATGGTTATTCGAGTAAAAGAGTCTGACCTAGCCATAGAACCCTTAGAGCACTCACTGAGACATTATGTCTCACTCCTTTAAGTTTCCCTTTTTCCAAGATACAGGTGAAGAAGTGTGCAAATGGAGCTTGGAGTCACGTGCAAGAAGACGTAGTCTAGATTACATTATTTCATTGTATTCCTCTTTATGTTTTGTATGCACCTTTGGGTGATAGATGAGGTGTATTAGGCATGTATGGTATTTTATTGTATTATTCTTATATAAATATAATTATATTTACGAGTAGCGTCTGCATGTTGTTTCCATGTTTTTTTAGTCTTTTTTTTGTCCTTAGAAATCTAGACTTAATTACAGTAATACCCCTTAAGGTGTTACAAATGATCCCTATTGAGGCATGTTATCAGCTCAATCCATCAAATTGCACAAAAAATTACTTAAAAGTTGAAAGCACATACAAGCAATAAATAACCAAAAGAGAAAACTAACAAAGAAGAATTCCAAAATTCTGATTTGCTACATTTCTTAATCAATGATGATGAAGTTTAAAAAAACCACCTAAAAAGTTACACCCAATACTGATTCGTCACTCAAATACAAACCAGTCCATGTATCACACTAACTTTCATGATAAGTTGTTCTGTTCATCACTCAAGTACAAATCAGTTCATGATGGAAACTTTAAAATATGTTTATTTGAACCTTCTTACGTAAGTTATACTCAATTTCATCAAAGTTGAGTATATTATGCATGTCATTTAAGTATATATATTATTGATACAAAAGGCAACCTTCTTGTCCCAATGAAGCCAATAACACAAAAAAGAAGCCAATAAAATGTATACCTTATGTCTAGGGCACCTACTTTATATACAACGCCTTTGTATCAAAAAGAAATACATAATCAATATTTGCCTAATGAATGAAAAGTGAAGACCAATTCAATAGAACACCTTATTCAAAGTAAATAAAACCATTAGAAGCCAATTTCATAAATAAGTTATTGTCCAAGCAAAGAAGGGAAAATGATGATCAATAAGATGACTTATGACAATTTTAAAAAAATTTAAGTCATTGGATGACAATGAAAGTCGTGTTAGTGCCTATCATATTTAAATAAATTCATTAATTTGAACACATTAACCTGCTAACCAAAAACCAAGTGTCGTCTTCTAAGTTCTCATTCTCATTGTCTAAAGGTATCAAAATAAAATGTGACATCATATGTGAACAACCTTAATTACTTGGCTATCTAGATTAAAGAGAAAAAAACACAACAAAGAATGAATTATTTTTTCTTAAACTCAAGGGCTGAGAAAGAGGCCTTAAGCAAACCACATAGTAAAAAAGGCCTCTTTGGGATGAAATGAAAAATCTCAATGATGTGTGATTGTCACACAGTTGGTGTGCTAGATTGTTAGTCTGGCAAGTTAGCTACCAAAAAAATAAAAAATTGGCAGGTTCCAAACTAAAAAAGGAAAATTAAAATTAGAAGGAAAAAAACAATGAGAAAGCTTTAACCCTATATTATAAACACAGAATGTAGAAAGAAAATTAAAATAGGATAGAAAAATAGAGAATATCATAGAGCAATAAAATGAATATTTTTACCGAGAAATGTGAGATAGTCCTTTGAACAACCCTCTAAATTCAAGGAATGATCTAATTTTGTGTTGAACCATTTAGTTAAATTCTTACCATTTCCTTAGTGATGATGATGAACTTAAAGAAAGATGAAAAGACTATTCAAGTCATTCTAGTAATAGTGTAACAACTTAAACAGATGAGCATGCAAAGCTCATTAATTTTCCAAATTCTAATATTAGAATCTTGAAAGCTTGTTAAGGAAAATGGGAGAAAGTATAGTGATATTAAGATAAGAAAGTGTGGCACTTCAAATCTTTTTATATTAGAAAATTTGGTGCTTTCTTGTTGCACCTATGTCCTACATAAAGAAAAGTGGTCATCATTATCTTAAAATACTATTCTTTCATAAAAAGGGAGCTAGTGGTCTATCTTAGATCTATAATGAAGTGACAAAATATTTTATTAAGAGTATCCATCATTTCCTTAATTTCTTTCCCACATTAAACTTTCATGGCACACTACAAGTCATAGTACCTTTCATTTAACACAACATTAACTTGATTCAAGAATAAGTCTAAAGTTAAATCAAAGAATTAAAGAATTTGGAACAATAGAATTATCAGGGTGACAAACAGTCATTTAGAACAATTGCAATAATAATCACAAGAGAAATCACTACATCTATCTAAATCGAAAAACACTTCATATATAGATGATAATCATTTAATATCTCAAAAAAAAAGAAGTAATACATTAATTATAGGAACCATGGAAGCAACAACAACCATTGTAATATAACAATAATGCATCAAGATTAGAAGTTAGAAGATAGAGTTTACAAATTTTGAAACACTTCCTTATATAGAACATTTGTAGTTAAGGAACAAATTCTACTCATCATCCAAAATAAGAATTCTCAAACCTTTTCTTGATTTTACTCTAGATACTGCAACATACAGTTGACCATGAGTGAAAACTAGTTTTGGTAAGTACAACCCAACCATTGAGAGAGACTGTCCTTGGCTTTTATTTATAGTCATTGCAAAGCACACAGACAATGGAAATTTCCTTCTCTAAAACTTGAAAGGAAATCCTGGATCTAATGGTATCAAGTTCATTCTTGAAATGTAAATCTTATCTCCAATGTTTTTTTTCCAGTTATTACAGTAGCTCCTATAACATTTTTTCCTAATTCATTGACTAACAATCTTGTACCGTTACACAATCCATTAGCTTGATCAATATTTCTCATAAGCATGACTGGAACCCCAACCTTTAGCCGCAATCTATGATTTGGCATTCCTGAACTTTTCATGTCATTCAAAAATTCGATTGTAAACCATTCCCCCTGAATATCATAATCTTCATCAGATGGGATAATTGAGTCAAAACTCAAGTATTCCTTTTCATCTTCAGGAAATAATGATAACACAAAATCATTTGCAGTTTCTAGGGTAGGAGCTAGAATTGCCCTCTCTTCATAAAATTTGAAATTGTTAATGTTTTGTAAAATCTGCGGATATGTGAAATCAACCAAAGAAAGCAATGGATTTTCATAATCACTAGGTATTTGAATATTACTTTCCCCTATCTCATTGGACTCTTAATTGCCATCTCCTATATTAAGAAACTGTTTTGTGTCCTTGGCATCTTGCAATGTATTGGCACCTAAACTTCTGTTCTTTGACAGTCGTATAACTTTGTAGCTTTTCCATATTTTAGAAGAATTGATTGTTGCTGCAACTACATCATTCCTACAACCTTTTCTCATAACTAGCAATATTTACCTAAAATCCCCATCCAAGACAACCACTTTACCTTCAAATGGCCTATGTAGGTTGTCTTCACTTTCACACCTCATGATATCCCTTAAAGTATGGTCAACTGCTTCAAAGCAAAACCTGTTCAACATTGGGGCCTCATCCCAAATTATTAATTTTGAATGGGGTAGAAGTTTAGCTTTAAGACTTCCTTGTCTTATGTTGCAAGTAGAAAATTCAATAGTGACCAATGGTATACAAAATGTGGAATAGTAAAGATGCAATTCCAATGGACGCAACATTTAAAACAATTAATCCCTTTGATCTTAAAGTAGCAAATAAGGTTTTCCAGACAAATGTCTTACCAATACCTCCATATCCATATAAGAAGAAAAACCACCTAATCCTAATAGTATAGAATCCATAATTTGTTCATAAATAGACCTCTGTTCAGCGGCTAGGGAATTCAATAGAGAAGAATGGGTAGAAAACAATTCTTCTTTATTATAGTTCAATTCATCAACCAACAACTTATTTTCAAACTCACAAAAATCTAAAATCTGAGGATATGGCATCGAACCAAAATCTTTAAGAGATTTCCCATTCATAGACAACATCTTTTCCATTTGAATTAAACAAAGATTCTTCAATTCATCATCCCTAATTTGAAGTCCTATAATGAAAACTAATACTCAATCATTTAAATATAATATATATAACTAAATAAATAATTGTGTGAAAATAAAGAAAATAGTTTTTTTTCCTGAAATATTCAACTTATTCCTTCTTTCATATAGAATTCCATCACACAACAATTTCCAAGTAGAATCTCAACCAGTATAAGGCTTTGACATCGAGTTCATGACTAATAATGTAATGAACAACCTTCTTAATTGATTTCCAGAAGCCAACTCACTTGCTTCAATAATTGCATCTATGAACCCCCTGTCATCGTCTAATAATCCCAAAGCATAACACGCCTCTTGAAAAGGTTCATATGTAACTTCATTGATTGTCTTAATATTGTTGTAACTTGTGCACCTCTTTTGTATTGTGAGCAGAATTCTCATGCAATAAAGCTCACTAGTTCCAGGTGGAACATAATTCAACCTACCAATGGAATTTCCTTGTTTCCTCAGTCACCACATTCTATTCTGCTTTAAATAAACAAATTTTGTGGGAAATTCAGCATAATTCAATTCCTTCCTTTCAGGAAAATTTCTATTTGCCTCAAACCATGACAAAAACATGGTATCAAGATTCTCATTTCTCTTTATCACTGAATCAATACCCTATTCTTCTGAAAACATAATAAACTATTGATTCGGAAGATGAAAAGATAGCCTCTAAACGGGAGGCCACCTATGATGAATGTCGAATCCAAAAATTCTCCAAACAGCTTTACATGGAGACAAATATCTACAATCATAATATTGCTTTATTTCATCGATGTGTAATTCATCATCAGTCCCATTTGATATCTTAATAGTAGCTCGATCTGGACCTTTGTTTACATATTTAAAGAGATATTTTATGGAATTCGATTTATTACAATATTCCATATTTACATGAGCTTGATACCTCATTAAAAGTTGAGGATTGTAGGGAACTACATACCTATTGTCTAACTTTATTCCCTTTTTATAGAGAAATAAACCACTATCCAAACGCTTGTACCTTGGATAGCCTTTTACATCAATAGTTGTTGAAGGTTGGAAACCTTTAGGAAAATACTTGGAGCACTTACCACCTTTCATGTAGGGGGATTTTAACTTGGCAGCCCCACATGGACCATGAATCATAAAGTTAGAAATAGCCTTGGCAAGTGTTGGATATAAATTAGAATTAGGTAATTTTACAGAAATGAATTTGTCAATATCAGTTCCTAATTTTAATTTGTTGGTACAACCCAACCATAGTAAGATATGAGTATATGGCAGGCCTCTCTTTTGAAACTCCACGGTATATGTTCCTTCACAAAGTACATGCAATATACAAGTTCAAAAGTTTAGTATAACAAAACTACTCAAAGAATAATCAATACAGAAAAAAAAATATCTACGACTATAGTCCCAAATATTTCATCCTTTTTTAAATTTGACATCATTTTATCAAGCTTCATCTTGAAAACTTAACAAACAATATCTGGTCTGTCACTTGTAGTTAAACCCCTAGCTGTAACTATTTCTTGTATTTATCCCCAATTTGAGTTATAGGTGATGGTTATGAATAGATCAGGGTACCCATATCTCTTGCATATTGCCATTGCATCTTGACAATTATTAAACATATATCTCATTCCACCAGTAAATGATGCAGGTAATACAACATGTTTTCCAATAGAAGTTGGATCATTTTCTCCTCTATGAACAGCTTCCTGAAGGCCATTCAATAATCACACCTTATCACCTTTTGATTTAATCGTTTATATTGTAACCTTTGAGCTTCTATCATTGTATAACAATCAACAACGAACTGTTGAAATAGCCTCTGAGCACTTACAATGTTGCCATATTCAATGCTTCTCTCTTGAATCCTAAATGCAATAAATTCCCTCATAGAAACACGAATTCTCTTACATTTTGAACTTGCCATGACAGCATCTCTAATTGCAATGTCTTGGTATCCATCCTCTCTATATAGGAATAACAATGGGTACTGGAAAGGGATGAAAGTAGTGTGCGTCTTATGTATCCTACTAAATTCCCCGCTTATCTTTTTCACTATAATCTCTCTTGGGATCCAAGTTGTCTAAATCACCAACTATTAACGCAACAACCTCATCAAAAGTAGGTAAATTGTATGTCTTAGCATCATTTGACCGATTTCTAAACAACCTCAAACATAGATTAGATGAATTGTCCAAGGATAAGAAATCTCAAACTCTTCTAAAGGAATGAGCCAACATATTATGACTATCTATCATTTTTGTTAGGTCTTGGACTAATGACTCATCAAGACCCATTTTTTCCTCCTTTGATCTAAAAAGAATATAAAAAAATATTTATGGGCACATAAACATTAAAAATATGATTAATTGTAGAAAATAATGGCAACACACACCTAAAATGCTTCATTCTATTTGACATTTCATTTAATTCGTCGTGAATATATAATCGCACAAATTTTGGATTAGATTCCTCCTGTGGTAACAAACTACCAATACAATGAAAAATTTTGACCACTGAGAATAAATTGTAGTGGTGCACCACCTATCATTAACTGAACTTTCTACCTTTCCACCTATCGATGTAAAAGAAAACATGTTGCATGCTCTTATATTTTCTTTACAATGTTTACTTCTAGGGTCTTCTCCATTAAATAAGTTGAATAACAAATCTGGAGTCTTTGTAGGAATGGAAGTTGAACCTTTCCTCTCATGCAACATAATGAAAACTCATGTCGTCTTAATGAGCTGTATTTTTCAACTCTCTCTTCCAACCACAATTGAGCACCACAATCTACACACACACAGTTTGGACATCGAAAATTTAAAGCTTCTGTAGAAAATTAGTTGTTATAGTTATTTTACAATAAATCCATGGTAAAAAAAATTTGTGAATCTGGATCAAATGAAAACAAAATACCTATAGACTCTACATTTAGATATGCCTCAGAATGATTTTCAGTCAATGACTCACGATATTCGACATGTCCTGCCATTAATATGAATGATTTGTAAATTTGAGTCCAAGTATAAAATATAATTTTAAAATATAACACAACTATAAATAAACTCTATGCAAAGTAAGGAAAAATAGTCAACATTTGCAAAAGAAAGAAAGAAAGAAAGAAATATACCGTGACCATATGGAAATTTCTTGTCTTTGTCCAAATTTAGTTGGATGGAAGGGATAGATTCAATAACATGCCTTGGTTGCACTACTATCTTAGACGAACACATAAAAGAATACTAGTCTATAACTACTGACAATGGAGTCATCCTTCCATTATCATGAAGTCCTACAACAATATAGAACCGTGATCAAAATAAATAAATAAATCATAAAACAAATTTGATAACATGGGTTGAAATAGAAATATAGAGTGCACACCAACTTGCTCTAGAGGAAGAGGAAAAGTTCTCAGTGGAACTTCTAATTACAGTGATGCTGAAGTCAGGTTAACTTCAATTATAGACCTTTTTTCTTTAAATCTATTGTCAGTAATTTCAACTGGGATATCACACGTGCCCCTAACATTAAGGTCGACACTTGTCCCTGCTAGTGGGAAATAAAAACATATTGGTTAAGTATGATATTACTGACACAACTACTAAATAAATAAACTATAAAATATCGTACCAATAGATAAAGGGGACAATGGAGTTCTATGAACATTAGGGGTAACTGAACTATGTATATGAGGTGCATATTGCCTTGGACTACAAAAATTGGGAGATGAATTTTCATCTGGAACAAAATCTATAAATAGTGAGCATTGGCCAAAATTGAAAAAACAGAAATAAACCATAGAAATGGACAAAAGACAAACCTATGATAACAGAATTGCATTTGAATGACTTATTTTTCATAATCCTCCTCCTTCTCAACCTTGCATTACTTGCAAACAAAGAATCCATTACAAATCAAGTATTGATGGTGCTACCAATGTAACATAGCCTCGAGCAAGAGCAGTTGTTTAGACAAAGGCAACTGCAACCAAAATAAAAAAAAAAGTGTAATGCCCTTTAATGTGCCTATTGCCTATCCAAACAGTAGTGTCCCACTTTCAGGTGCTTATAGCCTATCTCTCTCCATGAAAATTTTCAAATAAATTTATTTGTTTATTGGTGTTCTGTCCTTGTTGATGATGGTGTTTTAAACATGCTATTACACATTTTCTTTTATTTTTCTTTTTTGAGCAAAAGTTATAAGCCCTTCCTTTATTTTCCTTCCTTTTAAAAAAAGTTTACCAAGGTTTGACTTCTATTTCGCTGCACATAACTGTTGGGTTTGTAGATGTGGTGCTTTCACAGGAGAGCTTAGCCATACCACAATGATTCTTGAATGTATTACTAATCACTGACTCACCGTTTCTAATATTTTTAAGTTTAGTTGAACTTTGGATCCAGGTTTTTTTTTTTTTTTACATATTATTTCTTAATTGTGAATTATGCTCTTAAAGCTCTTATCCACATCGGCTTCATGTTGGCATTTTGCTTGAAAGAATCTTGGACTCATCCAATAAATAATTAAGATGATGGATTAACCAAAGAATGCACAATTTTCACAAAAACTTTTGTATTAGGTACTAAAAAGATAGACATAATACTCCTATGTTTCAGTACTTATTTCTAAAGTAATAAAATAATAAAATTATACACCATGATATACACATGAACTCAAACTGGTGAAACACTCATGTGATAAGTTAATATTTTAATTCACTTTATCATTTTAATCTATAACCTATTACAGTAGCTATATAGTATAGATCCTCAAGATCTATTTAATACTATTAATATATAATATCTAAAATAATAAAGTTAAGATGAAAAATGTTAAATTTGATTTTTGTTAGAAATTTTTATCTTTTAATAATTTAATATGGATAATTTGATAATAGAGTTTGAAAGAGAACAGTAGATGGGGTGAATGATTTAGAAAACAGTTATACTATCTTTACATATTCATTTTCATTTCACTACAATTGAACCTAACCTTAGATAGAAAATAATTAATTAATTTAAGGAATATTTTTATTCCTTATATATATATAGATCAAGACTTTGATTAAAACTTTATTACCTTTAATTAAGTTGGAATATTTAAAAAAATATTTACCAAACTTTAAAAAAAGTGATTAAATAACATTTTTAAAATGTAAATATAGAAAAATTTAAAGTTTTTAATTTTAGCGTAAGGATAATTTTTAAAAAATAATGTATACTCATTTAATTGTTCTTGAAAATATTAATAGAAATAAATGAAATATTAAAGTGTTTCATAATTATGATTTTGAAAAACTACTTGATAACTTTATTTTGTACAGGAATTAAGTTAGGTTTAGTGATTTTTATGGAACTAAATTGGATATTTACTATATAATTTTATTTTAGTTTAATGTTTTAAGAAACATTTTGTCAAATTTAATATTTGTAAATAGAAAATATCTAAAAATCGTCCTTTATCAATATCTAGTGGTAATGTCACATATTAAGATAAAAGTAATTATAGAGAAATAAGACGTGACATCATAAACTTAAAATATATATCATGTTATTTATAAGTAATGAAAATAATTATTTAAAAAATAAAATTTATGAAAAATAAAATTAAGAAAAATATTTAAAATTTATAATTAATTTTTTTATCAAAAATTAAATTAAATTTAACTATATTTACAAAGATTAAAAACATATTATATGTAATTTTTTATATACTCTCGTTTCTTTAAAAATCTTCTTATCAACGCACATAAACTTTAAATATTTTAAGATTATTATATTTAACAATTAAAACACAATTTAATGAAATTTATTAAATATATTCTTACCATTTGTCATGTTTAAGATACAGGACAATATCATTAACACGTATAAGAAAATTTGTTCTGTACATACATATTAGAAGTGTAGGTATGGTGTAACATCGGTGTTTTACTAATGTATGATTTAGTTTTTTGATAATTAAAAGTGGAAATTAGATATGTAATCTAGGTAATTAAAAGAAATAAATGAATTATTATTGTGCATGAATTGTGTGTATGATGATGGTTTGGTGTTGTTTGTTTGAAATACCAGTTTGAATTTAGGAAACTTGAGATATGTGCTTAAGCTAATTGGATGTGTTGTGAGTGTAATTTTGGGCTTTTGAGGGACAACAATTAAGTTAGACCAGTTATGAGATATGGGGAGCGGTTTGATAAGTCATGAGCCTCAGTTAGGCCAAAGTTTGTGTGAGAGCTCCGGAAGGTCAAAGTATAAAAGGAGGGAGAGAGAGTTCCTCTCATTTCTCTCATATCACTTCTCTCTCTTCTCTTCATCTCTCTCTAAAACTCTTGAGTTACTAAGGGTGTCAAGAGGATTCCAAGCCCAATTAATGCTTTGGGTGAGAGGAGGATTAATCTTTTGAAGTTTTGGCTCAAGATATTAAATTCTCAAGGAACCTAAATCCATATTTGGAAGCTTTTAGAGGTAAAGGAAGCTTACTATTGGTTGATTTTGTGTCTGTGGCTATTGATATGTCAATTCAATGCTTTGGAATCGGTTGATTTCGATGAATATTTTGTGTATGTGTGTTTTGACAACAAAAGGGATTCTGAAAGGGGATTTTGAAATTTGTTGTTGATTTGTGGATAAAATTGTTATGTAATCAGTTGGAAAGGTATTAGAAGTAACTAAAATTGTTTTGTGATACTTGGTGTTGATTGATTTTGTCAAAAATGATTGTTAGTCAATGATTTGCGAACAACAAGATCGCACTCGCGCCCAGCGATGGATTTTGTCACTTAGCAATGGATTCTGTCACTTTGTTGTTTAGCAATGAATACTGATGACTCTCTGGAAGTCACTCGCTTAGCAACGGAAATTGTTGCTTAGTGACAGATCTTGAAAATTCATTGGAAATCTGCCACTCACTTAGCAATGGATTCTAAAAAATTCCCTAGAAGTATGTCACTTAGCAACGGAAATTGTCGCTTAGCAACGAATGCTGATGACTCTTTGGAAGTCACTCACTTAGCGACGCAAAATCTCACTTAGCAACGGATCTTGCGCTTAGTGAGAGAAGAACAGGATTTTCTTTGCTTTATAATTATTGTTGTTGTTGGTTGATGACTTTATTGACTCTTATGGATGTCAAATGTATATTTTAAGATAATTGAATGTTCAAATGGTTTTCCAAGCTGGCTCTTAGTTTTTCTTTATTATTGTTGTGGATTTGTTTGATAAATTATTGGAAAGTGGTAGTTAGGTGGAAGGTTGTTTGGATAAAACTGTCACTAGTTATGTTGTGTTGTTGTGGTGAGACATCTCACAGGGGATGTAGGTCCCAGTGTTGTATGAGAATTCTCACGAAGTATGTGCTACTTGGATAGAGCCTTACCTATTAACCATGCATGGGGTTGGATTGGGCCTGCATGGAGTTGGTAGTGATTGTTGGACCATAGGTGGTGCTAAGTAAGCCATGTGGTGTTGTGTTGCCATATGCATATATGTATGGATATTGATGAATGGTTGCGATTGAGTTGATGTTGTGGTGAATCATGCATTTGCATGCATATGTTGTTGGCTGAGGTTGTGCGAGCCTTAAGCTATGTGTGGGTAGGCATGTAAGTTGGCTAGTTGACAAGAGCTGTAGCTCAAACAAGCCTCCAACCTAGTGCCTGGATAAGACGTAGGGCCAGAAAGATGGGCCTTGGGGATGAGTGGATGGGTAATTCCATAGGGGGCCAAGGCGGTGCAGGCCTTGTATCGCGATAAGCCACCATCCACATTCACTTATCCTAACAAACCACTAAGCTTATCTGTAGATTAGAGTTTTGGCAATCCCTGAATGGTGCTTGGAAGGCCATGGTAAAGGATAAGACCTGGCTGATCACCAAGAAAGTTATAAATCTCTCAAGAGTCATGTCATTCATGCATTGACATGGTGGTGCTAAAAACATGGTATGTCATGTAGAAATGTTGAGGAAACTCGTTCTTTTGTGGATTGGAACCCATACTCGTATGTTGATGATGATATCATTAGATGATTGTCTTTTATGCTACATGTATGTTTCTAATTTCGTAAGCTTACCCTTGCCTTACTGTTTGTTTTGTTGTGGTTGCCATTGTTGCTGGTTGTTGTTGTATGTTGTTGTGACTATGATGATCACGTCTTTTGGGGTGGGAACAGAGGGTGAAGCTTCAACAAATCCAGCTTCCCACAATTAATGAAGAAGGTCTCCATTGGAGAAGATAGAAGGCCCTTTTATGGGTGGATCTTTTTGGACATTCCTTTGATTTCTTTTATGGTTTAATGTATAGTTGACTAGTTGTAGGGAATCTCTTTTTGTATTTTCCTCCCTTTGAATTATATTTTGGTGGTGTGTTGCCATTTGTATGTATGGATATATATCTATATATATATATATATACTGTACATGGTGAAAATAAAGAGGATTAAATGTTGTTTATGATGTATGATTATAAATGATATACTAAAAAAGTTGTAAAGTAGTACTGTAGCGACAGTGAGTCGTTACATGTGGGACGAGGTGGGTAACATAGTACCCGTACTCACACCCATTTCCATTGAATTTTGCTGATAAATACCGACCACCAGACCTATCCCCGTTGAGTAGGTATTTACCCTACCCATTGCGGATATATTTTGTGAATACCCATAAGGTCTAGGTAAAATTGTCATCCCTAGTTTCAATTATTAATTAGAAAAATAATAACTATGATAAAATACATATACATTATAATAAAATATAAGGTTATTAAATTATTAATTAATAAAAAACTATTTTTAGAAGTGTATTAAAATAAATTAATTTATCTGTCACATAGAATATTTAAATTACATTCCTAAATGAAAACGTTTGTTAAATATTGGAAAAAACTAAAAAATTTCACTAATTTTTACTCTAAATGAACTCTTTCAAGATTATGGCATAGTTTGAAGAATTATATATACTTGCATAATCTACATTACTGTCAATGTCTCTTTGTCTTTTTCTTATCATCCTTTCTAATAAAACTAAAATATGACACAATATAGAGACAATAGGAAACACGATGTGTTTTGTCTACTTTGAGGGAGAATCACGAAAGTAGCTACATATTCACCTGAAATAAACCAAAGAATATGAATGAATGAAATTGAATACGTTTAGTCAATATACATGCTCCAATAAGATTTCTCAATTTAATAATAATAAGTGGAACTAAAATTATAAACAAACGTACCTTATAAATCTTACTCTATATAGAACACAAAATTATCTAAATTGGGCTACTTCTTTAATCTCAAGTCTTGCTCATAAAAAATGTCCCTACTCCAAGCTTAAGTTCCAACTAAAAAATGGGGGGCAAAAAAAAAGGAGTTAGAAAGACTAAATTTGATAAACTAATGAAATGTTGTTAACAAATATACAATTAGGATATTTCATTTAAATATTATATTTTGCAGATAAACTAATAAGCTAATAAACTTATTTTAAATTAACTCTAAAAAGTATAGAATATTGCAATATTTGACAATATGTATACAATTAAGTAATAACAATTGAGTATAATAATAAACCAACACGTAATTAATTTAGTTGGACACTAAAAACTAATAAACTAACATGTATACAAATAATTTATATTAAGATACAGCTAAAAAGTAAGATAACAATTTAGATAAAATAAATACTGCTGGCAGTAAAATAGTTTCTTTCCAGGATCATTCACTTTAGTATTCCAATTTCCAAACATATCCTAACATAGCTTGGGCGGATATGCTTATTAATAAAATGCAGAAGAATTATTTAAACTTAGTGTGATTATCTTGTAAATTAAATTTAACCATGTAGACAAAGTATTTGAGGCAAACTATGATATCTATAAGACATTGCGATATATTTAGCAAAAGTTCATTTTTTAATCCAGAGTCTTCATTACCATCATCCCATTCCAATTTCATTGCACTAACATATCAAGTAGTGAATTATGATAATTGTAGACCATATTATAGAATTTACAAAATCATATTTATATAGCTTCATGCCAATAACTATAACTTTATTCCTGACAATTTTCAAAACAATGGATATTGAGATGGACAGGTTTTAAGAAAAAAGCCTCAAATATTATAGTTATAGATAGATGATAGAAAATGGATATTGTGGGAGAAACATATGAAAATAAAAGCCATACACATAAATAACTATTGAGAATTAACCAATATAAATATAAAAACACATAAATATCAACCCATTGGCAGGAATTGATGGAAACTAAATGGTCCCTAGATGCATAAGCATCTCCATCATCTTTCAATGTACTTGCAAGTTTTCCTACCTAATACATTCTAGCTTGGATAGCTAAATAGGGAAAATATCAACACAAATCCATTACTTTCAAGCTTCAACCTTCAACTTTATCATCAAACTTATATAAAGAGAAATAATTGTATGAAAAGATTTACCTGACTATTGGAACTGTGAGAAACAACAGTAGGGATCAAGTTTATACCAAAGTAAACCCCGACCAACACAAATGAGCCTGACACCTAAGGTTTGGTCAAGCAAGGTTATTTTTTGAATTTATTTAAAGGAAGACATAGAGGTGAGAAAAGTTTTGACCAATTTCTTTTTTCGAATCACTTTCTAAAGAGACTAAAAATGACGTCTCCGCCGATGACCAGAAGAGGGAGGGGGAGGGAGATGCAAAGAGAGAATGAAATGAGAGAGAAAGAGAAAGGGTTGGTTGAAATGATGAATATTGTAACTCATTGAAGGGAGAAGAAAAAAAAATATTCACATGAATGAGCAACAAAATTGCTTTCCGACCTGCTCATTTCAGCGTAATTCCTGGCCTCCGTAGTACTCTAAACTAAAAAATGCTGCAAGTTTTTCATCCCACTGTCTACAATCAACATATATCCTAAATTAATTTGAGTTGTTGAAATAAAATATTGGGCTCTTTAAGAGCGGCCTGCCCATTTAACCTCTGTGTACTGCACATCGCCATTCAAGGAGAAAGCGACACTTGTGAAAGTAAAAGCCTCAAATATTTTGTATATGTGTGTGTGTGTGTGTATCTACGCCTATCCTTTACCATCTCATTGAATTTAACACTAGTGCAAAATACAAATTCTACAATAGGTTTTTACATCGGTTGTTATACAATCGATGTAAAAAAAAAAGGCAGTGGCATTTTTGTAATTAAACAAAAACTATTTAGATCAGTTTGTTATATAACTGATGTAAAAAAAAAATAGATCGGTTCTGCCCTAATCCCATTGTAAAAACACATTTTTTAGATCGGTTATATTGTCAACCGATCTAAAAAGTCTATTTAAAAAAAAATTAGATCGGTTTCACCCTATAACTGTTGTAAAAAACGTTTTTTAGATCGGGTATATTCTTAACCAATCTAAAAAGTCTATTCATGTTCTGCTTTTATAAATTTGTGTTTGCCTTTCTTCGAATGAAAATCGATACCCTGCGAGCTCCCTTCCACAAGTGTTTCTCTTCAAAAATCTCGATCCCCATTATAAACAAAGTGTTTCTCCTCTGCTAGACGTAATGTGGGTAGCTCCTCTGTGATTATTTCTTCCATTCCACTACTAGACGTGATGCAGGTAGCTCTTTTACGATTTAAGTGAAGCAGTATGGTATTGCTCCTCTGCGAATCCATTCCTCTGCGGTTTCACTCTAGGTCGAGCTCCTCTACAAGTTCTTCTCTTTGATTTACAATACAGTAAACTTCGATTTGCACTCACTTTTTGTGGTTATGTACTATCTTGTTGTGCTTGCAAAAATCTAGTGTAGTGTCACTATTTAATGGAGGCTACTGCTACATAAATCCTGTTTCGTATTTGGGTCCATATAATGTCACACTGTTGCTTCTGCAGCTACTATTATCACATTCTTGGTTATATTATGTTATGAATACGATTTGTTAAAAAGAAAATTTTGGCACTTTGGCCTTGAAGCTCATGGATTTTTGAGCTTGCCAAAGAAATATTGAATTTTTTTCCACTAAATGTGGCTGCTGTGAATACAGTTTTTATGGCAAAAATATCAATGATTTGAGATTGGTATTAATATGGAAAATATAGTTGTATGGTTTGGTTAAAAGAAAATTCTCTCTAGTCTTGATTTGGCATTAGAAACTCACGTTTTTTTTTCTTGTGTTAAGGGAGAACTTATCAAATGAAGGATTTAGAAATGAAGGATTTAAGTCAAAAATAAATATAGTTAAGGATTGTGCTTGCCTAAGGACATAGTTATAGTAAGAAATATGCAATTTTCTTATGGTTATCTTAGTTCATTGTGATAACCAAATTGATGGTTTTTTTTTTTTTTTTACTTAATAGGCTCACAACCCAAGTAAGTAAATGGGTAACTTGTAATTTTTTTTATAATGATCCTTAAGGTAATTGAATAATAGAGGAAGGGAAAAAGTTTTGCAAAATTTGCTTGAATTAATTTGAAGGTCACGATTTTTATAAAATAAATTGGGTGTCTTGGTGAAAATTTTCTTTTAAAAAATAAAAGGAATAAAGTGTGATTAATTGTCTTAAAGAAATTTCATGATTTTAAACAAATAAAATAAGTTAAGGTTTTTACTTAAAAAAAATTAAGGTGCTTAGCTTAATTAGACTAAAGTTGCATCCTAATAATCAATGACTAAATTTTTACCACTTAGTTTAAGATTATTCTAAATACTCCAAGATAAGCTAAGTTGGTAGACTACAAATTAGAATGAAATTGTATCTTAAATCTCTAAGAAGTTTTAAGAAATAATCAAGGTTAATTTATTCAATTTGGATAGAATAGTCTTAGAACATTAGAATAAAATTATAAAATTTGAATGGTGCCTTAATTCGGGTTTTAGTGATATAAAATGTGAGTAGATTTTCTTTCAAAATTCATTTAATTGGTTCAAACATTATTTAAGTACCTAAGGTCCCTAACTAAATTGAAACTTGATACAATATGAGAATAAAATTATAGATTTTAATTCTTAAAGAATGAGTTAAAGTAAAGACAGATGAGACGATACATGTAGAACTTACTTTTATTTTCTCTTCATGCTTTCAAAAGTAACTTAGATTGATGACGATTAGTTTATTGATTATAAGGGTCACACTCTGGAAAATTTATTGGTTATGTTTCTAAAAGATCCAATGATGGAATGCAAGTATTTTGCTTAGGCTATTATGATTTACCACATTCAAATTATTATGATGGACAACAAATTATTATTCGACAGCTTTACCTCTAATATTGTGATTAAATTGACTTGTATGCTATCACAGTCCAAATTATGTAAAAGTTGTGAAACCTTGGTTTAAGTGAATGTATTAGATTAGGTCCATAAATAATACCACATGATTATGAGTTCTGATCTCTGTAAAATATTGTGGGATAGGTACCTCTGCTAAATCTCACTTTTTTCTTGTGATCATTGTTTGTCTTCATTGCTTTGTACGAGGTTTGAGCTTTATTCATCATAGGTAGATGGTGCTTCATATAAACCTTGTTATGTTTTATCTATTTGCTAGTTTGTGGGTGGGTGCTAACTTGTTTCCAATTTGTTGTAAGGTGAATTTGTTTGATTTATTGCTTCAGTTCAAGGAATTGCTTGTTGTTTGAGGTATGTTGTATGTTCTCTCTCATTATAAATTGCTTGTTGTTTTTAATTCAAGTTATACATTTTGAGTGAACCTTAGTTTCCCGTTTGAGATTCAATATAATGATTAAAGTACTAATCATTGTATTGAATCTTGAATTGTCCAAGTTGGACAGTTTAGGAAGATTAATTTTTTTATACTTGATTAATACGTAGAGGTTAAGTCTCATCTTACATTTGATGATTTTTCAGTTTAGTGTGTTTCATTTTGTTCTCCGGGTACATACTTCATTGTGGTGGATTTGGTGTCACCTCTTTCATGTCATGTACTTGGAGACTAATGCGAAATGCTGTCGAAATTTTGTCAAATTAAAGATGAGACTTAACCTCTATGTATTAATCAAGTTTAAAAAAAATGTCTTTTTGAATGGGATAGGGCCACACCTTATATAAAAAAGTGAGATTTGAGATTTTATTGCGTGATTCATGTATTATATATGTTTGTGTGCATATTTATGGAACATAGTTATGGATTGTAGTTGGATCAATAGTTTACGCACAAGCAATGGTTATGAGAATGGAGTGGAAGAATTTCTAGAATTTGCTAAAAGAAATCTCCCTGATAGTGATGGGAGGTTTTATTGTCCTTATGTGAATTGTTTGAATGAGAGGCGACTACAAGTTGAGAAAATACGAGGGCATGTTCTTTGTTATAGGTTTTGCAAAAAGTTATACAAGATGAATATGGCTTGGTGAATTGTTAAGAGACTTGCCAAGTGCATCTCAAAGAGAGAAAGTTGATGTAGATATGAACAATTGACTAGAAGACATGATTCGTGATATTGTATCAGAGTCTTTTCAACGAACATATGTTTATAATAATTTGTGTAATGACGCGGAAAAGCCTTTGTATCCAAGGTGCACTAATTTCACAAGGTTGTCAACAATGTTAAGATTGGTCAATTTGAAGGCGAGAAATGGGTGGAGTGATAAGAGCTTCACAGAATTGCTTGAGTTATTGAAAGACATGCTTCTAGAAGGTAACATATTGCCAAACTGTAACTATGAGGCGAAGAAGATATTATGTCCGATGGAGCATAAGAAAATACACGCATGCCCAAATGATTGCATATTGTATAAGAAAGAGTTTGAAGAGATGCATGAGTGACCCATGTGTGGGGCATCACGCTACAAAGTGAAGGATGGTGATTCTATCAATGATGTGATGAGAAAGAGTCCTCCTGCGAAGGTATTATGGTATCTTCCAATAATTCCAAGGTTCAAGCGATTGTTTGCTAATGCAAATGACGCGAAGAACCTTAGATGGCGTGCAGATGAGAGGAAATGTGATGGACAAATTCGACATGCGGCTGATTCTTTGTAATGGAAAAAAATTGATAACTTGTTCCCAGATTTTAGCAATGAGGCAAGAAACCTTCGCCTTGGACTTGCTACAAATAGAATGAATCCGTATGGCAACTTAAGTAGTAAGCATAGTTCATGGCTTGTTCTATTGGTTATCTACAATTTGTCTCCTTGTTTATGCATGAAGCGCAAATACATTATGTTGTCTATGATGATTTCGGGCCCAAGACAGCCAAGAAATGACATAGATGTTTATCTAAGTCCCTTGATTGAAGATTTGAGAATGTTGTGGGAGGAAGGTATTGATGTGTTTGATAGGTACTATAATGAATCTTTCAAGATGCATGCCACGTTATTTTGCACCATCAATGACTTTCCAACATACAGGAACTTGTGTGAATATAGTATTAAGGGGCATAAAGCTTGCCTTATATGTGAAGAAGGCATATGCTACCATCAACTGACACACGGAAAGAAGACAATTTACCTTAGGCCTCTGAGATTTCTCAAACATAATCACCCATATCGTAGATTAATAAGAAAAGCTTTTAATGGATGCCAAGAGAATGAAATTGCTCCAAAAGCCTTAATTGGAGAGCAGGTTTATGAACGAGTAAATGACATCAATGTTGTGTTTGGAAAGACCCAAAAGCAAGCTACTGAGAAAAACATATGGAAGAAGAGGTCGATATTCTTTGATCTTCCATACTGGTATAAGCTTGATGTAAGACACTGTATTGATATAATGTATATGGAGAAAAATGTGTGTGATAATGTAATTGGAACGCTTCTCAACATTCAGGGGAAGACAAAGGATGGTGTGAATGCTCATTTAGATCTAGTTGCGATGGGTATATGAGACCAGTTAGCTCCACAATCTCATGGTAAGCAAACATATTTGCCCCCAGCATGTCATACTTTGTCAAAAAAAGAGAAAAGAAGTTTTTGTGAATGTCTACAGAACGTCAAAGTGCCACATGGTTACTCTTCAAATGTCAAGGACTTGTCTCATTGAAAGATTTGAAATTACTTGGCTCAAAGTCTCATGATTGCCATGTCTTGATGCAGCAACTACTACCAGTGGCTATTCATGACATCTTGCCTACAAATGTTAAACATGCCATAACTAGGTTTTGCCTATTCTTCAATGCTATATGTAGTAAAATCATTGACCCTCAGAAGTTGGGTGAGTTGGAAAATGAGGCAGCTATTATCTTGTGCCAATTGAAGATGTATTTTCTCCTTCATTTTTCGACATCATGGTTCACTTAATTGTTCATTTAATGAGGGAGATTAGATTGTGTGGCCCCGTTTTCTTACAGTGGCTATATCCAGTTGAGCGATACATGAATATCTTGAAAAGGTATGTGAAGAATTCACACCGTCCTAAAGCATCTATTGTTGAAAGGTACATTGCAGAGGAAGCTATTAAGTTTTGTTCTGACTATATGTTAGAAGCAGAAGGTGTTGGGCTTCCTAAGTCTCGTCATTGGGGAAGATATATTGGTAAAGGTACACGAGGTGTAACTATTAAGAGCATGGGTTGAGCGGAAGTGCTTCAAGCACATTTGTATATATTGAATAACACTGATGAGGTTTATAACATCCCCAATTTTGGGAAAATATAAATAATATAATTGATGGAGAATACCCATAGGCATTAATAATAGTTACCCTATTATTAGGATTTATAAGAATAAGATAATAAGACCTTAAATAAGACATTGAGACCCAAATGGGCCAAGGCCCGTTAAGGCCCAAACACACCCTTCTCTATATAAGAGAAGTGGGGGAGAAAGAGAAAAGAAAGAAAAAGAGAGGGGAGGAAGAAGAAAGAGGAGAGGAGGAGGAAGAGAGGAAGAAGAAAGATGGAGCGAAGGTCTAAGATTCAGCCCCAAAGCTCAGATCTGAATAGCTCCAGAGGTGAGTGTTTTCTTCTTAACCTCCCTAATCATTTTTGGTTTTATGTTTTTCCCTTTTTCCCCCTTTGAACCTTAGGAAGGATATTTATGATTTTGAGAGATCTGTAAGATTGAGGGATTATTTGGGAAATTTAATTGGTTAGAAAGGTAATAGAGATATCTAGGAATGTTTTGATATGCTTGGTGTTGATTATTGGGCCAAAAATGAACATGGGTCATCTCTTTTGCAAACTGCAAATATCGCAGTTGTCACCGGGCACCAATTTCTTGGCGATGGATGACAAAGTGTTGTTGGGTAGGTTGTCGCTAGGTGACAGAATCTAATGCCGAGCAACATGGCGCTGGGTGACAAAGTACCAGTGTTTTCCCCTGTTTTAGTGATGTTGAGCGACATTTTATGACACTTAATGTGGACCTATCAGAGTTTGGGTCTAAGAAAAAAGTAAAGCAATGTTAATTACCAAGGGTTTAACGCTAAGTGAGTTCCTTTAGAACAAGAAGGGAAATGTTCTAGTTTCACAAGAAGGATATGTTTGCTTTTGTGTTTGTGTTTTATGCTTGATTCTCTAATTTGTAGTGGCTATGTTTGATATTGTTTTATGTGTAGTTGTAGCTTTATCTTTGTGGTTATGCTTTGTGTTGTTTTGTGTGTGTGTGTGTGTACAACGATGAAGTTCACATAAGAAAATATTTAAGACTTTGAAAGATACTTGAGGATGCCTCCTTAGTAAAAGTAGGGATATTCCCTAAAGTTTAAAGAGAAACAGGGATTTTCCCTGAGTTTAAAGAGAAAGGAAAGTTTTTAAAAGGAAAATAAGGTTTTTAGAAAATGATAACCCTCTCAGTGACTATAGGGTAAATCCTCCCCGGTCATGATAAGCTTGGAATATGCCATCCATGGCTTGATATATGCGTGCACCCACTGTGGGGATCCCTTATAATCACCAAGGTATAGGTAGTTTTATGATAAAGGTTTTAAGCAACCCGAGAAGGGTTGAAGAAAAGTAAAAGGCTAGAAGGCCCCTTGGTCCAAAAAGAGGGTGTCGTCCCCTCTGGTCAAGGGAATGAGGGAACCGCCTCGATAATGGAGGGGGTTCAGTCACTTGGACCAGTGGTAGGAAAAGGTTGAAGATAAGAGGGACGCCTCTTGGCGGCTATAAGCTCAGCCGAATATGATGACAATAGTTCGTTGAAAAGATAATAATAAAGCTAACTAGAACCAAATAGAAACAAAACGGTGCAATGTATGATGTGAATGCCTATTTTAGGCATGTATGATGACCCTGTTGGGTAAATGATGATGTGTGTACCTAGTTATAGATGAGTTGAGATAATGCCTAAACTAGGAAACTTGTGTACTTAGTGAGGACACAGTTTATGTTAGAGGTTACCCTATGAGTATGCAAAGGGTTTATCCCAAATAAAGTTTATGTTTAAGTCCTGAAAGGGCAAGAAAAGAGAAAGAGAAAGTGCTAGTCCTCACTTAGTATCATAGGAAGAAAAAGGTTTAGATAAAGTAATAAGCAGATGAAGTCCCGACTAAGTGTTGGGAAGTCAGTTGTCCGGTGTAAAGAACCAATATGGGTTAGAAGACCTAGGCTTAGGCCCATCAAAGATTAGTAAACCCTAAGTTAGGCATAGTTTATGAGGTTAAGTACTAGAGAGTCGAGAATAAGAATTAAAAAAAGGAAAGAATTTGGGAGTTTAGTGAGAGGTAAAACCATGTAAGTTAAGTAAGAATTCTAGAATATAAGAGTCAGCCTATCCCTAGAATTCCCACAGCACTCACGCAGACATTTTGTCTCACTCCCTCTAGTTTTCCTGTTTTACAAGTCAGGCAGGTGGACACCCTTGCAAAGGAGCTTGGAGCCGCTTGTAGAGATAGTTGAGAAGATATTTGATTCTATACCTCCCAATGCAATTGGAGTTTTATATAGTTTCATGTACCTTTCTTTTATGTGATGTACAACACCTTGTGCCAAGAGTTTGTAATATATATATATATATATATATATATACATATGTCTAAGTTTCCGCTTGTATCTCTGATGCTTTTATATTCAAAGTTTCCATGTCTTAGAAATCTAGACATAGTTAAAGTAATTCCCTTAGGGTGTTACAAGGTTCAACCTTATTTATCTGCTCATAAAATTGTGAAGAAAAATCACCCTTGAATGAACGAAAAATGGGTGTTGAACGAGCATAACAAGACTTTCTTAGAGTGGTTTAAAAAATAAATTGTTAATGAAGATACTGTTTTTGATACATTAAAGTGGCTAGCACATGGGCCTAACTTTAATGTCATATGTTGGAGTGGATATGATATCAAGAAGTTTTCTTTCTATACAAAAGAGCAGGATGACAAGAGTACCATGCAAAATAGCGAGGTTATAGTCGTGGCTGAATCCATACACTTCTCTAGTTCAAAAGATAAAAACCCCATTATGGCATCCATATATTACTTTGTAGTCATTGAAGATATTTGGGAGGTTGATTACACTAAATTTAGCGTGCCTCTTTATAAATGTAAATGGGTTGACAGTAATACTGGTGTACAAACCGACCAACTAGGATTTACATTGGTAGATCTTGACAGGGTAGCTTATAAGGACGAGCCCTTCATCATGACATTCCAAGAAAATCAACTGTTTTATGTCAATGATCCTTCAAACAAAAGGTGGTCAGTGATTCTCCAAGGAAAAAGTATGCATAGTGGTGGTGAGAATGAAGATTTAACTCTTGATGTTTCTGAAACTCCTTCTTTCTCAACACTGATGCCTACTTTTAATGACGAAAATGAAATGGATGATGTACATGCCATTCGTGATGATCATCATGAAGGGATATGGGAGAACGTTCATACCTGACCATGCTAGAAAATAAGTTATGTTTATGACATCATTTCATGTTGTTTAAGAAATGTTTATCTTGATATTTAATGTTAAGTTATGTTTATTTTTTTATTTATGTAAATTGTGTTTAATCTACTGACCTTTATTATTATTTTATCTAAACAGGCACATAGATGATTCATCAGGCATTCCTCCTTCACAAGGCGGGTTGGATACTCAGTCTACAAAAAAAAAAAGGTAGACATGCCACACGATTAAAAGAGCTGACCCTTAGTCGTAGTGGAGATCAAAGGATATCAATTGAGTTTGATGAATTGACTAGCATTCCTAGAGGAGATAATAGAAAAAGTTTAAGAGTTATGTGGCCTTCCTTGGTCAAAGCAAGGTTAGCATTTTGACGCCAGATTGGGAACATGTAGAGGAGAGCGTGAAGAATCAGATTTGGGAAAGTATTAAGGTATTTCATTTTTACCTTATATGTTTGTATAATATTATTATTATATACTTATTCCTCCATTTTGTTGTGTAATGTAGCTCACCTTTAATGTTCCAAATACTGACTTCCTAAAGAGAAAATGCCTTGCACTTGAGGGTGAGCGTTGGAGGGTATTTAAGACACAACTCACAAGTAGATATATATATATGGGGAATTGAAAGGCAAAAATCCTTGTGAGTAGTATGTGTTCATTGATGAGGAGACATGGCAAAGGTTTGTTCATAGTCGATTAGAACCTGCTTTTCAAGTTAATTGGTAATATAGTTTTTTGGTTGGCATTAACATTTTACTATTTTTACTAAATTTAATGGTGAGTTATCTATCACAGGAGAGAAGAAAAAAGGGGCAAATGATTCAAGCAAATAATGTCTACCCCCATAGATTGTCTCGTGAGGGCTATGAGTTGCTTAAGGAAAGGCTAATGCTGGAAAAGTCGAATCAACGTCAAACAACATCCCAATATGATCTTACATTAGTTGATCCTCCATCTCCACCTCCACGCTATGAGAAATAGAGGAGAGCCCGACAAAAACCATCGGGATAGTATACATCTGAGGAAACATTCCTTATTGCTAAGAATATTATAAGCAAAGATTTAATTGTAATTGTAGTTGTAATAAGCTTACATAGTCTTACACACATTTGTGAATTATATGTTGTAGGATTCCCTGGTTGAACAAAGCATGCAAGGATCTTTTGCACCCCATAGCTGTGAAGGCATCTTGACTACTGTCATTTGGCATCCTGAGCATCTTGGGCGTGTCTGTGCTGCTGGACGAGGTTTGGGCATTCGGACATACTTCGAACCACCTTCACATTTTGGCCTCACCCAAGGAGGTGTCACCAGGGAACAATTGGAGGTCATAAAAGAGATAATGTGAGAAGAGCTTAAACAGGGGCTTAGTCAGGATTTGAGAGAAGAGCTGAAACAAAAGCTTAAACAGGAGCTAGCATCTTTGGGTCTATCTTAACAAAACACAATTGTCTGTCCTATTGAAGGAGATGTTATATGTGTGAGCACAAAGGGGAATTGTGCTGCTGAAGATGTATCAGAGGGGAGAGCTGGTATTGATATCCAAGATCAATGTGAGCTATATGTTGACGATGATCCTCTCCGTTTAGTGGCAATTGGCAAAGTATATAATTTAGGGCCAACCATACACCACAAGAGCATAAAGAATGATAAGGTGAAGGTGGTGGTTGAACAAGTTCGAGATGCAAATGCTTGAGTTCCTATGCCCACCAAGGAGGTTCAAACAGTAGGGCAGGCCCCTAATCATTTCATTCTATGTCCAAGAAGACTTGTGAAACCTATTTCAGTCAAGGTATTCATAATCTATTCTTTACTTATGTCTTTCACTATTTATAATCGAAATAACTTAACCATGTTTACTAATATTATTTTGTCTTTGTTGTTAAGGATATTGACGGATCTAACAAAGTTGTTCCACCCAAAAGGTCGGAACCTTAACTTGATTCGCTTCAACATTTGTGTGTAGTGACTATGAATATTGGGGGGGAGCCTGTACAGTTAAATTTCGAACCCGATGTCATAGGTAGGGTCACTACTATTCCATTTTATATATGTCAGAGGGATGTTTTGGACATATGTATAGGTAATGAATTGATTAATATATCAATTATATAATTATGGTTGATGTAAGTACATTTTATTTGTAAATCAGTTAAATTATATTTATTTCAATATGTTAGGTATCTACATCGCCTATGTATCTCCAAGGGCAACATTCATTTGTATGGATTCATTGACCCTCTCTCCCTTTAAAGTATAGGGAATAAGGCAGAAACAGTTCAAGCCTACATGCAGACTATGCTAAATGAAGGTAGAAAAGAGTATTACCTAGCACCTTACATTCACGAGTAAATACAAGTTCACAAGTGATTTAAAATTATGTGTGACTAATCACTAATTGTTCCCCAATCCAAGTCCCATTGGCAATTATTAATTATTTGTCCTAAGCAGAATGTTGTTGTCTTCTTGTGTTCGTTGGGAAATAAGACGAAGAAAGAAACGAAAAGCCTAATTGATTCGTAAGCTTTTATTTGTAATACATTTGTTTTGTAATATGTATTATAACTCTAGAACCTATAACATACTTTACATGAATTTTATTATTATTATTATAAAGCTATGGACGGATTTTAGATGTTGCAGGGTAGACACTCATCAAGTAGAAAGAAGCCTACATGGATTTGCCCGCCTGTAAGTAGTTTAGACCCTAGATTTAGTCACATTTTATGTATAATAGTTACTATAATGTTTACTCATTATATTTAAATTTGGTATTCATTTATAGTCTCAAAGACAACTTAGGGGATATGAGGGTGGATATTATATTATGAGACATATGCTCACCGTTGTCTCCGCGGTAGATTAATTATGCTTTTTTTTTTAGTTGATAAGCTAACATTTAATCTTATGTTATTTTAACTTGTAGATATTCAATAATCAGCATCCATTCTCCAACGAGGAAATCAACAACATTCGAGAACATTGGGCATAATTTTTCGTTGAGATTAGTAACTTGTGAAATTTTATATTAGTTTAGAATGTTTATAGTTAAATTGAAATAAAGCATGTTAGTAGATGACAATTTAATAGTTTAGTGTGTATGTTAGTTTAGAATGTATATTAATTTGAGAATTATAGGAAAGTATATTAGTTCAGCATGTATATATGTTAATATGCAATAATTAGAATGTATTTCTACTTTGATCTGGCTGCAAGATAATTCTGTGTGGTTGATGTGGTATATTGTTAAATTACAGGGAAGGAAGGGAACAAAACAAACTAGCTATTTAAAAAAAATTAACGTTGTACATCGGTTATAGTCAAAACCGATGTAAAAAGTTACTTTTTTACATCGGTTACAACTATAACCAATGTAAAAAGTTAACTTTTTACATCAGTTATGGATGGAACCAATGTAAAAGTTAATTTTTTATATCGGTTGGAAGATAGAGCCAATGTAAAAACACTAGTGCAAAATACAGATACGACAACAGGATTTTACATCGCTTGTACAACAACCGATGTAAAAAAAAAGCGGTGGCATTTTTTGTAATTAAAGCAAAACTATTTACATCTGTTGGCCATTTAAGTGATGTAAAAAAAGTTTTAACATCAGTTGTACATACGAACCAATCTAAAAAGAAGTTTTTAGATTAGTAATAATAGGAACCGATGTAAAAAATGCTATTCAGAGAAGTTTTTAGATCGTTATAATAGTAAATGATCTAAAAAATGCTCCCACCAACTCTAGCTGTGTGTTTCGGCTAGAGGCAGAGAATTTTTTAGATCGGTTCTAATAGTAATCGATCTAAAAAATGCTACCATAACTCCAGTTGTGCATTTTGAAAGGAAGTCTGAGAAGCTTTTAGATCGATTCTAATAGTAACCGATCTAAAAACTACTAATAAAAATCCAAATCTGCATGCATTTCTTAAACCATTCTGCCATTTGCTTCAAGTCCGCTTCCTTTTGTGTTGTTGGTAGCTCTCTTCCTCTACGATTTTTCTCCGTTCCGTAGCACATTGCTCTTCGTTCCACTGCGTTTTTGAGTAGCTGCTCTGCATTTTTTGTGAAGCAAAGGTCCTTCTTCTTCCGCTATAGGTCGCGTGTGTTCCCAAACCGCTACAACTAAGCTTTTCCTCCATTTACAGTCCCTTTTTGTGGTTGTTTTTATTATGTACTGTGGGTGAGTGAGACTTGAAACAGTGAGAGGGTGAGAAGAATCACTGAGAATATGTGAATGCCAGAGAGTTTTGCGTATGAGAAAGAAGAGAATGCTGATACAATGCTGTTTGTTGGTATTGTTTCGTTGGTGTTCAATGAATACGTGACTTTAGCTTTGATGTTCATGAAGTGGTGTTCGGTGAAACAACATGGTGGCTGGGTTAGCAGTGGGTATTCATGGGGGCTCAAAGATGACCATTGCCATGGTTAGCAGTGGGTATCAGTCTAAAAGCATAAGGGTTAGGTGAGAATGTGTATAAATGTGTGCTCGTTGAAGGAAGAAGAGGATCCCCTAGTGTGTGTTGTGAATCCTGTTCCCCCCCTGTTGTGCTTCAGGTGAGGAGAGTTTTTATTCCAAACTATTTAAGCTGAAAAGAATAGGGAAAAAACTATTTTACTGAATAGGATTATCTATTTAGTTATTGGCCATCTAGTAACTAGTCTTGATTAAATGACAGTGCATAACTATTGTGGTTATGTACTGTCATTTAACTTATAAAAGCTTCTCCATTAAACACATCATTTTGATAAAGTGTATATTGCCAAAATTAAATTGATTGATTGTATGAACGGTTAGAAACTAAATAGGGGAAAAGTGAGTGCAACCTACGGTTGAGAAATTTTGTTTCTTCTCCATATGTAGCAGTGAGAGACCGAGAAAGGGAGGTAAGACCGAGAAACTTAATTAACCCCACAAGAAAACAAAAAAATTAAACATAATACTACGCGTCTCTGGACTGCGAGAGTTTTATGGCTCAGTCATGGTTGGACTATTAATTAATGATAATATGGTAGTAAGAATGACAATAATAATAACAAGATTAATCAAATAATTAATGATATCAATGATTATAAATTGAGTAACCATAATATTTAGTTTAATGAAAATTTGAACTTGGGTTTAATAATAATAATAATAATAATATGAATGATACTATTAGGGGTAAGATTCATAATAATTATAAGTAAATAAAAAGGATATTAACAGTGTTAAAAAAATATATTTCTAATTCTTTTAATGAGACAAAGTAAGTAGAATAAAGTATAAGTTGAGATTGTCTATAAAATTTAATAAAATATGATAACAAAATTGTACATTTTAATTCTTAAAGGATGAGTAAAAGTAAAGAGAGGTGAGACGATAAATGTAGAACCCACTTTTAATTTATCTTCATACTTTCGAAAGTAACTTAGATTGATTGGTTATTGATTATAAGGGTTCACTTTGGAAAATTTATTGGTTATGCTTAGGCTATTATAATTTATCAGGATCAAATTACTATGATTATTTGTATGCTATCACTTTCAAGTTATGCATTCTAAGTGAACCTTAGTTTCCCATTTGAGATTCAATACAATGATTAAAATACTAATCATTGTATTGCATCTTGAATTGTCCAAGTTGGACAATTTAGGAAGATTAATTTTTTTTATACTTGATTAATATGTAGAGGCTAAGTCTCATCTTAAATTTGATGAATTTTCGGTTTAGTGTGTTTCATTTTGTCCTCCAAGTGCATACTTGATTGTGGTAGATTTGGTGTCACCTCTTTATTTCATGTACTTGGATACCAAGGCAAAATGCTGTCGAAAATTTGTCAAATTAAAGATGAGACTTAACCTCTACGTATTAATCAAGTTTAAAAAAATGTCTTTCTGAATGGGATAGGGCCACACCTTATATGAAAAAGTGAGATTTGAGATTTTATTCTGTGATTCATGTATTATTATATTTTTGTGTGCATATTTACAGAACATAGTTATGGATCATAATTGGATCAATAGTTTATGCACAAGCAATGAGTATGAGAATGGAGTGGAAGAATTTATAGAATTTGCTAAAAGAAATCTCCCTAATAATGATGGGAGATTTTATTGTCCTTGTGTGAATAGTTTGAATGAAAGGCAACTACAAGTTGAGAAAATATGGGAGCATGTTCTTTGTGATGGGTTTTACAAGAGTTATACAAGATGGATTTGGCATGGTGAATTGTTAGACATGCCAAGTGTGTCTCAAAGAGAGGAAGTTGATGTAGATATCGATGATCAACTAGAAGATATGATTCGTGATATAGGACCAGAGTCTTTTCAACGAGCACATGCTTACGATAGTTTGTGCAGTGATGTGGAAAAGCCTTTGTATCCAGGGTGCACTAATTTCACAAGGTTGTCAGCGGTGTTAAGATTAGTCAATCTAAAGGCGAGAAATGGGTGGAGTGACAAGAACTTCACCAAATTGCTTGAGTTGTTAAAAGACATGCTTCCAGAAGGTAACATATTGCCAAACCGTAACTATGAGGCGAAGAAGATATTGTCCAATGGGTATGGAGTATAAGAAAATACACGCATGCCTAAATGATTGCATATTGTATAGGAAAGACTTTGAAGAGTTTCATGAGTGCCTTGTATGTGGGGTATCACGCTACAAAGTAAAGGATGGTGATTCTATCAGTGATGTGATGAGAAAGAGTCCTCCAGCGAAGGTATTATGGTATCTTCCAATAATTCTAAGGTTCAAGCGATTGTTTGCTAATGCATATGACGCGAAGAACCTTAGATGGCGTGCAGATGAGAGGAAATGTGATGGACAAATTCGACATGCGGCTGATTCTTTGTAATGGAAAAAAATTGATAACTTGTTCCCAGATTTTAGCAATGAGGCAAGAAACCTTCGCCTTGGACTTGCTACAAATAGAATGAATCCGTATGGCAACTTAAGTAGTAAGCATAGTTCATGGCTTGTTCTATTGGTTGTCTACAATTTGTCTCCTTGTTTGTGCATGAAGCGCAAATACATTATGTTATCTATGATGATTTCTGGCCCAAGACAACTAGGAAATGACATAGATATTTATCTAAGTCCCTTGATTGAAGTTTCTGTGAGTGTCTACGAAGTGACAAAGTGCCACATGGTTATTCTTCAAATGTCAAGAGACTTGTGTCAATGAAAGATCTCAAATTACTCGGCTTAAAGTCTCATGATTGCCATGTCTTGATGCAACAACTACTATTAGTGGCTATCCGTGACATCTTGCCTAAAAATGTTAGATATGCTATAACTAGATCGTGCTTATTCTTTAATGTTATATGTAGCAAAGTCATTGACCCTCAGAAATTGGATGAGTTGGAAAATGAGGTGCCTATTATCTTGTGTCAATTGGAGATGTATTTTCCTCCTTCATTTGTTGACATCATGGTTCACTTAATTGTTCATCTAGTAAGGGAGATTAGATTATGTGGCCCTGTTTTTTTACGGTGAATGTATCCAATTGAGCGATACATGAAGATCTTGAAAGGGTATATGAAGAATCCACACTATCCTGAAGCATTTATTGTTGAAAGGTACATTGCAGAGGAAGCTATTGAGTTTTGTTTAGACTACATGTCAAAAGCAAAAGCTGTTGGGCTTCCTAAGTCTCGTCATGAGGGAAGATATGCTAGTAAAGGTACCCGAGGTGTAACTATTAAAAGCATGGATCAAATGGAAGTGCTTCAAGTGCATTTGTATATATTGAATAACACTGATGAAGTTCAACCTTATTTATCTACTCACAAAAACATTGTGAAGAAAAATCACCCTCGAATGAACAAAAAATGGTTGTTGAATGACCATAATAAGACTTTCATAGAGTGGTTTAAAGTACAAATTGTCAATGATGATACTACTTCTGTTACATTAAAATGGCTAGCATATGGGCCTAACTTTGATGTCATATGTTGGAGTGGATATGATATCAACAAGTTTTCCTTCTATACAAAAGAGCAGGACGATAAGAGTACTGATAAACACCCAATTATGGCATCCATATGTTACTTTGGAGTGATTAAAGAGATTTGGGAGGTCGACTACACTAAATTTAGAGTGCTTATTTTTAAATGTAAATGGGTTGACAATAATATTGGTGTGCAAACAGATCAACTAGGATTTACATTGGCATATCTTAATAGGATAGCTTACAAGGACGAGCCTTTCATCATGGCATTCCAAGCAAAACAAGTGTTTTATGTGATTGATTCTTCAAACAAAAGGTGGTCAGTGGTTCTCCAAGGAAGAAGCATGCATAGTGGTGATGAAAATCAAGATTCAACTCTTGATATTTATGAGACTTCTTCTTTCTCAACACGGATGCCTACTAACAATGATGAAAATGAAGTAGATGATGTACATGCCACACATGATGATCATCATGAAGGGATATGGAAGAACATTCATACTTGACCATGTTATAAAATAAGTTATGTTTATATTTAATGTTGAGTTATGTTTATCTTGTTATTTATCTAAATTATGTTTAAGGTACTGACCTTTATTTCATTTTTTTTATCTAAACAGACACATGGATGATCCATTAGCCATTCCTCCTTCACAAGGTGAGTCGGATACTCAATCTACAAAAAAAAAGGTAGACGTGCCACCTGATTAAAAGAGCTAACCCTTAGTCATAGTGGTGATCAAAGGATATTGATTGAATTTGATGAATTGACTGGCAATCCTAAAGGAGATAACAGAAAAAAGTTTAAGAGTTATGTGGCTCTCCTTGGTCAAAGCAAGGTTAGTATTCTGACACCAGATTGGGAACATGTAGAAGAGAGCGTGAAAAATCAAATTTGGGAAAGTATCAAGGTATTTCACTTTTACCTTCTATGTTTGTATATATTATATTTAACCATATTATTATTACATACTAACTCCTCTTTTTTGTTATAGAATTTATCTCACCTTTAATATTCCAAACACTGACTTCCTAAGGAGAAAATGTCTTGCACTTGTGGGTGAGCATTGGAGAGCATGTATGTATATATATATATGGGGAATTGAAGGGCGAAAATCCTTGTGAGCAGTATGTATTCATTAATAAGGAGACGTGGCAGAGGTTTCTTGCCAATCGACTAGACCCTGCTTTTCAGGTTAGTTGGAAATATAGTTTTTTAGTTGGCATAACATTTTATTATTTTCACTGAATCTAATGGTGTGTTATTTATCATAGGAGAAAAGAAAAAGGGGGCAAATGATTCAAACAAATAATGTCTACTCACATAGATTGTCTCGTGGGGACTATAAGTTGCTTGAAGAGAGGATGATGCAAGAAAAGTTGAAACAACATCAGGAAGCATGTCAATCTAATCCTACATTAGTTGATCCTCCATCTCCACCTGTACGCCATGAGAAATGGAGGAGAACTCGACTAAAACCATCAGGACAGTATACCTCTGAGGAATCACGCCTCGTTGCTAAGAAGATTGTAGGCAAATATTTAATTCTAATTGTAATGATAATAAACTTGCACAATCTTACACATGTTTATGGATTATATGTTGTAGGATTCCTTGGTTGAACAGAGCACGGAATGATCCTTTGTTCCCCATGAACATCTTGACTACGGCTATTGGGCGTCCCGAGCATCTTGGGCGTGTCCGTGCTACTGGACGAGGTGTGGGCATTCAGACATACTTTAGACCACCTTCATGTTCTGGCCCAACCCAAGGAGGTGTCACTAGGGAACAATCGGAGGTCATAAAAGAAATGATGCGAGAGGAGCTTAGACAAGAGCTTAGTCAGGAATTAAGACAAGAGCTTAGACAAGAATTGGCTTCTTTGGGTCTATCTCAACAAAACACAATTGTTCCTCCTGTTGAAGGAGATTTTATACGTGTGAGCACAAAAAGGAGTTGTGCTGCTGAAGATATATCGAAAGGGGAAGTCGGTATTGATATCTTGGATTAGTGTGAATTATATGTTGATGATGATCCTCTACGTTTAATGGCAATTAGCAAAGTACACAATTTGGGGCCAACCATACACCACAAGAGCATAAACAAGGATACAATGAGGGTGGTGGTTGAACAAGTTCGAGATGCAAATGCTCGAGTTCCTATGCCCACTGAGGAGGTTCAAATAGTGGGATAGGCCCCTAATCATTTTATTCTATGGCTGATAAGACTTATGGAGTCTGTTTTACTCAAGGTATTCATAATCAATTATTTACTTATGTCTTTCACTATTTACAATGGAAATAACTTAACTGTGTTTACTAATATAATTTTATCTTTGTTGTTAAGGATATTGATGGATCTAACAAAGTTGTTCCACCCAAAAGGTCGGAACCTCAACTTGATTTGCTTCAACGTTTATGTGTAGTGGCTATGAACATTGGGGGGAGTCTGACAGTTAAATTTGGAACCCAATATCATAGGCAGGCTCACTACTATCCCATTTTATATATGTTAGAGGGATGTTTTAGACATATGTATGGGTAACGAATTGATTAATATATCGGTTATACAATTATGGTTGATATAAGTACATTTTATTTGTAAATCAGTTAACTTATGTATGTATCAAACTATTATAATTAACATTTATGTCAATCTTAGGTATTTGCATCGTCTCTGTGTCTCTAAAGGCAACATTCATTTGTACGATTCATTGATCCTCTCTCCCTTCAAAGTGTAGGGAATAAGCCAGAAGAAGTTATTGCCTACATGTAGACTAAGCTACATGAAGGCAGGAAGGAGTGTTACCTAGCATCTTATATCCACTAGTAAGTACAAGTTTATAAGTGATTTAAATTTATGTGTGACTTGTCACTAATTGTTCCCCAATCCAGGTCCCATTGACAATTATTAATTATTTGTCCCGGACAGAATGTTGTTGTCTTCTTGTGTTCATTGGGAAATAAGCCGAAGAAAGAAACCAAGAGCCTAATTGATTTGTTTTGTAATAAATTTATTTTATGATTTGTATGATAACTCTAAAACCTACAACATACTTTACATGACTATATTTTTTTGTCATGGTGCTATGGACGAATTTCAGATGTTGGAGAGTAGACACTTGTCAAGTAGAAAGAAGCCTATACGGATTTGCCCTCATGTAAGTAGTTTAGAACCCCAGATTCGATCACATTTTATGAATAATAGTTACTATAATGTGTACTCATTATACTCAAATTTGGTATTCATTTGTAGTCTCAAAGACAACCTGGAAGCTATGAGTGTGGATACTATGTCATGAGACATATGTTCACTGTTGTCTCCGTGAGTATTGTTGGTTCATAGAAAGAGGTAATTGAATTGTTTTTTTTAAGTTAGATTAGTTTTTATTTTTCAGTTGATGAGCTAACGTTTAATCTTAAGTTATTTCTATTTGTAGATATTCAACAATCCGCATTCGTTCTCTAGCAACAAAATTGATGACATTCAGGAACGTTGGGCACAGTTTTTCATTGAGATTAGTAATTTGTGCAATTTTATATTAGTTTCAATGTTTATGGGTACAACAAAACAAATCATGTTAAATGACAATTTAATAGTTGACAATTTAATATAGTTTAGCATGTATGTTAGTTTAGAATGTATATTGTTAGTTTAGAATGTAAATTGATTTGAGAATTACTGGAAAGTATATTAGTTTAGCATCTATGTTAGTATGCAATAATTAGAATGCAATATAGTTACCTTAATCTGGCTGTGAGATAATTTTGTGTGGTTAATGTGGCATATTTTTAAATTACAGGGAAGGAAAGGAACAAAACAAACCAGCTATGTAAAAAAAACTAACTTTTTACATCGGTTATGGTCTAACTTTTTACATCGATTGTGATTTGAACTAATTTAAAAGCTAGCTTTTTACATCGGTTAAAATAAATGACCGATGTAAAAAATATTTTTCACATCGGTTCAGAAACCGATTTAAAAAGTCTAACTTTTTACATCGCCTGAATCTATAACGTTACTATAATGTAAAAAGTCAATTTTAACCAATGTAAAAAGTCTAATCTACAGTAGTGAAAAAATTTTAACATCAGTTCAATAACCAATTTTAAAAAGTCCATACTTTTTATATCGCCTAGATCTATAACATCACTATAACCAATGTAAAAAGTCAATTTTAACCGATATTAAAAGTCTAATCTACAGTTTAGATCCTTTAATCTTATTGAGTAACATGATATTGTCATATTAGATAGAAAAAGATATAATTTAATTTTATCAAATAAAAACTCACCATGATTAGTTTTAGAACTCACTAGTTATATTTGAAAAAAAAAATTGTTTGTGTCTTTTTCTGAATATAATTAACTATATCATAAAAAATGTTAACAACATACTTTCTAATGCACTCTTTTAAATGTATTCCTTATTAATAAGCTGAAATTTATTAGTATTTACAAGTTTGTGTGGGTTCTACTCTTTATTGTGTGAGTCCTCTCGTTCATGATTTTATAATTTATAATAAATTTTCACTATTAGTAAAAAAAATGAAAAAAAATAAGTGTTAAAAAGTATGTTACTATCACTCTTGACGAGAAATTATTAAATAGTCCTAAACCACCACTTGTCTATAGCTCCTACCAATCTCTACGTGACACGTACTCAAATTTTTCAATTACAAGAAAAGAATAATAATACTTGATTCCGTGTCATAGTAAATATTTGTGGAGACAATGATGGTTTTAGATTACCTAATAATTTTTCCACTCCCGAGTGTGTCATATTACTCGATGAACATGGACACCCAATAGTCTACCTAATAAAAGAAAAAGATAAAGAAAAAATAATAAGTGTTAATCAAGTGTTTTGGAGTAGATAAGTATTCATAAATCATTCTTACTCTGTAACTTAAGAACATACAAACCATCGCTCTCACATGCTCATTTGTATTTAAAGTACGCTGTCCTACCCTCAATCCTCCTTTCCAATGGCCCTAATTATTAATCTTCTATTGCTTATAAGATAAAAAGAATAAAGAAATTGAAAAAGAAAGGGGTAATCTTGGATGAGTTTCTAGCCACGAGAACCATGCACATCTGGTTCTACATCCCACACGCGAAGAGCAACAAAGACTGCGCAGTTCTTGTGCTTTCCCCACAAAGACAACCTTTTCAAGTTTCACACAACCACTCTTTCATCACAACCTTAATATTATATACATACAATCTAACGAACATGCCAACAGCAACAACAATTTCATCACATGCACGTGCTCCCTCACCAACCTTAAACGTCTTCTTTCTCAAACAGCAAAATCCTCACCACACTCTCCTTGCCAACCCACTCACAAGACCAACGTGCACTCCCCCACAACACCCCATATAAGCATCAACACCACCCCTTTCCCTCTATCACCATAATAATCCAATTAATTAATTATTAGCATGGCTGGGCCAGATGAAGGTGGTGGTGCCGGTGATGGTGGCGCTTCTGGAAGCCGACGTAGAGGCACTGCTTCAAAGCGTTCCATGACAGTACAAACACAAGATGAAGCAATGGTGGCATCTTCACCCACAACACCATGTGGGGCTTGCAAGTTCTTGAGGAGGAAATGCGTTGGAGGTTGCATCTTTGTACCCCACTTTGGTACTGACCAGGGTGCAGCCAAGTTTGCAGCTGTGCACAAGGTGTTTGGGGCTAGCAATGTGTCAAAGCTCTTGTCAAACATTCCGGCGAACCGCCGCCACGAAGCAGCGACAACCATATCGTACGAGGCTCAGGCAAGGCTCTCTGATCCGGTTTATGGTTGTGTGTCCACCATCGTTGCTTTGCAACAACAGGTAGATTGATTGGAATATCTATCACTAATTTTGCGGTTTTTTTTTTTTTTTTTTTAAGTTCGATGCACTCTTACGGTATATTACAGTGTTAACTAACTACAAATAAATATAAATTTTAAAATAATTATTACAAAAATTTACAATTTTACCATATTTGAGAAAAATAGGTTATGCATTAATTTTAAATTGTCATCTAATCATAAATTTTATATATGGTAAATTTGCTTACTTTTACAATTAACTATTATTTTAAAAGTTATATTAAAGATGATTTTTGATTAGTTGATAATATAAAAAGTTTTAAATTGACAATACATAATTATTAAACTCATATAATTTATAAGTAAATAATAATGTAAAAAATTCTAATTTAATTCTTTCTTTTTCCAACCACAAAATAATGGTATACAAAATATGACTCAAATTTTCTTGTCCCTCAAATTAAAAAATAACATTTCATAACGAAAAATATTAGTAACAATTAAACGTAAGAATGTTATAAAAAGTATTAAATGTTACAATAAAAAGAATTCGCGAATATTGTACAAATCAACGGTTTCCAGTATCGTATACATCTTTTATTCCGTAACGCACCGTGATTTCTGCTTCAGTTTAGTTTCACAAATGCCACACACAATTTGTGCGGCTTTCGTCAAATATTCTTCGGACTAAATAGCTTTGCTAGTAGCAAGATATTTTAAAGATATATTTACTCTTTCTTTATCCCATTTTTACTTTTTTTTTTCTCTTTCTTTCTCATTGTACAGTTTATCACATGTATTATTTTTTCTCTACCTTTTTTTTTTCGTCCACCCTAATCCATTCCAAAATAGGGTGGATGTTTAATGTTTTTCACTTTGTTTAATAACATGTCATTTCCCATTGAAAGTACAGGGAATAGAATAAAACATTATTATAAAATGTCACTCTAAGCTTATTTCTTTCTACTTTCAGCTGATATATATTAAATTATTAATATATTTTCTTTACCAAGTTGTGAACAGGGGCCTCGGAAAAAAACGTTTCTTTAGTACCTTAATTAAAGGATTGGTCAAGATCATGTATTATTTATGTTTGATTTTTAAAACGGATAAGCAAGTGTCTGTAGCAATTGAATCGCAAATGATTTTGTGTATGCTTATATAATCCAAAATAAATTCAAAAATACAAAACGGGGTATTTCTTTTGTATGTCAAGAATTACTCTAAATGGGTGTTTCTTTTGTATGTCAAGAATTACCTCTAAATTTTATTTATGACACTAATTTAAATTTCTTTCCAGCAAAAACAACAGGAGAAAAATAAAGAAAAAAATTATAAAAAATTTACGTCAATTTAGTTTAAGAAAATATTTTCTATTTTTATTTTTTATTTTCTCTCTTAATTATAAAAATGTCACTTTATTTCTTCTTTATTTTTCAACTTCAAAATTTTGTATAACATTTACAAAATTTTGAAATTAAAAATAAAGTAAAAATAAGATGGCATTTTCACAATTAAAAGTGAAAATAGAAAACAAACAAAAACCGTTTTCAGCTCCTACTCCTAATATTTTTCATCCATGAAAAGGCTCAATTTTTATCCAATTCAGGTGGCATCTTTGCAAGCAGAGCTAGCTATGTTGCAAACTCAGCTAATGAATAGTAGGTTTGCCTATGCAAGTGCTCTTCAGACCACACAACTACAGCAACCAAACATGAATGCAGCAGCACTACAACCAGCATATTCCAACAATTCATGTGCTTCCACCAACCTTATGAACTTGAGCAGCTTCAATAATAACCCTGGCTTTGACCTTGCAATGGAGACAGCACCCTCATCACACAGTTTGGACCCTGTTCAACTCTCAAGGTTGTCCCAATATGAGGAAGAGGATGAAGAAGAAAGCAGGACTCACCAAGCCTTCAATCACCGTCAATGAGTTGCCCTTTTTGTTTATTTTGTTAGTGTTATACTCTGTTGGCTTCAACTTCATATATAATTAAATACTGTCCATAACTGTAATGTATCTCATGATAATGCTATATTTTAATTCTCATGCTATATTTACCAGTTCTAATATGATACGATTGCTTCTACAAGATGTCAGCAGTGCTTATTTGTTTGCTATGTCGCACAACACCTTTTTTTTTCTATGTACAATAGTCGCACTGAGATTGGAACTTATGATCTCATACATACTACTCCAACGTCCCACCACTAGGTTGATCCTAATGGGTTCTACGTCACACAACCCTATTAACGCTACTTGTAACAAATACGTGCTTAAATTGAAAAACTCCGTTAAAATTGTTCTCAGGCCCTTAAAAAGCATGTGGGTCCATGAGTGAGGTTCACTGAAATGGAACCCACCCCATTATTAATACTGCAAAACATCGTCTATTTGACAAAGGATTAAGACTAAGCATGAGTAAAAATGCCTAACGATAATGCGTCATATCCTACTAGAATGAAGAAAAAAGCATTCATTATTTTTGTGATGTGATTTTTATTTTTTTAAACCACAAGTATCTTCTAAGCAATCATGTTCAAGCCAAGAAAAACCACTGTTTTTGTAAATAATTGATTTTTGTAATAATAAATTTAATGAGTAATTGATTTAATTTTAAATAATCCTAATTTTGTAAATAATTGATCTTAATCATAATAAATTTTAAGGTAAATAATAAATTTTAAGGTAAAGTAATTTTAGAACAAGTTTATAATAAAATTTGAGGTAAAATTTTTGTCACAACACTAAAGTTATACTTTTCACGTTTTTTAATGAAACTTTTATTTACAAAGTAATTGATTTGAAACAACTAAACATTATTCTTTTCTTTAAAATCTCCTTCACTCACCCCAAACTTAATGAGTCTCTTACCATTTTTTTCAAAAATGGTATGAACGGCTTCCAAATTCATAAAAACCAACGAACAGCGGAAATTGTTCCAGTCCTAGTATTTCATGTTTTGTCAAACATTTAAAGTCTTTGAATTATATTTAATGAATTTTAAACATCTACAGAAAAATAGAAAACCAACGTCGTTTTATAACTCATCCTGTATAAAGTATTTAACATAAAACCAACAAACGTTTGAAAACTGATTTTACAACAAAGTCATTACTCTGAGACAAGCATGCTTTCTAAGCATCAAAGTTGTTGGCAAGTCCGAGCCGATGAACCATTGTTTCATCATATCACGAATCACGTCACAAACCACACCCCACCATACCCAAAATAAGACACCCTTGTAGACCACAATCACCTTAGATGAACTTCATGACAAAACCTAAAATATCTGGAGTGATAACAATTTCCAAGTGCTAAATCCTACAGACAAGCTGTTAAGTGAAATTAAACAAGGCTTCTACCAAAACAGAAATCGAACTTCAGGGATCCAATTATAGCATGCATCAGTTGGGATCATTATTTAAAAAAAAAATGTCATATTTTGATCATGCAATCATTCCACACCACATACATACAGATATTGGTGGTTAACTAAACACTCTCACCTGTGACAAGGATATTTGCAATGCCTGTTAAGACCTGTTGTCAAATTTATAAAAACTACCCTTTCCTCTAATACATAAAAATTACCCTTTCCTAAAATCAAAATTCCTTTGACAATTAACGTAAGTCACATCCCTAAATTAGCAATGTATCTCAACTCTCAAGTGTCTTCGGAGGGCAATGTTCCAAAGCAAGAAGAGCTACTGCAAAAGCATGCCAATCCATTAGGTCTTTTCCTGATTTCTCCATAGCTAAAAGTAAGCTCTTCATCTACTTGGATGTCTTTTGAAGCAAAGAAGCAGAGGCGAGGGAACAAAGCTCCTGAACTTCTAACTAGCTTTGTGGTTAAATTACCACCATCACATGAATGATTTACAAAACGTGCAACATTTCCTATTCTTGTTGCATCAATGTTCAATCTCAGACATGCCTTTCCAGAAGGAAGATGTTCCCTTACAACTAAAAGAGCAGAAGTGAAACGACCCTGCAAAGCCAGTTCATCATAGTATTGATGTCTCCTCTGCGCTTCCTTGGTTGTCAAGAGTTCACCTTTTATTATACAGGAAACCATGATTTAATTTTACACATGCACATGGGGATTAAAAAAGACATGCATAAGAAAACAACTAATAGAATCAAGAAAGTATCAGTGACAATCCCCTTAACCTTAGCAAACAGTAGAAAGTATCTGTAACGCAAGAGACTTCAGTAAAATACTGACAGAGATTAGAAATAGCAATAGCAATTAAAAGGGAAAACCCAACTCAATAATGGAGATAATGTGTGTATTGTTTCTGAAGTGGAAAGATTACAGAGGAAAAAGTATTCCTACTGCCCAGAGCTAAGCTCCTTCGGAGAACAAATGCTCTCTGCCCATAACTAACTTTTCTCTTTCTACTCAACACCCATATAACAGAATTCCCCTACACGGTTTACCCTCCTCTCTCATTCCCTGCCACATCACTCAGCCCTTTCCTATTCCATCTAACATAAGCCCACCACACATTGGGTTTGGGTAGCTGTTTGTGATAACAGCCCACTTGAACCCCACTTCACATTTGGGGTACTAACTCCTAACACATACATTTGATATATCTCATCAAAAGAAAGTGCCATTCAGTTCCTTATTCTATTCAAAATATTTGGGGTACCTTGAGTATCCAGTAAAATATGCAAATTATTTTGTATTACTCTCTCCACCAAACCATTCTATCAGTACTTAACTTGCAACAACTCCATTAGCTCATCTATGGAGCTCAAACATTCCTACTCAACATATTGATTTTACCTCCCAAGTGGATTACCACATGCAAATACCAGTATTTCTACTAGAGCAAAACCTCTTGACAGCTTCAGAGCATCAAGAAAGAGATTCCTTAACTGGAAACATCAGATCAAGACAGCACCTCACCCATTACACAGAATAAAGCTCAATTAGCAGCAAGAACTCTCTCACATATCCTTCAAGTCAAGGTTGCCAAAATCATGATTTAACAAGTAGAATCATATAATTATACTTGCAAATACAGCTAGTTACTAGAACAATTCACTGACAGGTGTGGAGTTTGAGAACTCTTGTATTTTGATCTTTCAGTAGTCATGTTAGAACTCAGCAGGGTAAAAAAAGTGCCTAGGACCTTAGTATCCTGTATGCAATGTTTTGGATTCCACTCTTGTGAATGGAGAAAATAGGTGTTGGAAGAGTGTTGTTCCCCTAAGTGAGTTTATGTTTGAATTGTAATATTCATTCAATTTTAATTGTAAGGGAACAGAGATGAATGGAATAAGAGGAAAAATGCTGTGTGTTGTGTGGAAGCTTAAGAACTGACCTGAAATAAAAAACAGAAAAACAATTAGGAGAATCTTGACTTAGTTTTTTATGTGTTGATTTTACTATATTCTTTGGCTAACTATATAGAAATTAAAAGATTTCTGTTAAGTTTGTGAATAAGACTATGAAAGTAGATGTAGTTTTTCAAACTCGTACTGCTGTATTTGCTAAAAAAAGATAGATTACTACGAAAGAATTATGAAACATTTGGAAATTTTTCACAAAACTAGTAAAGATAAAGATGATGTCAAAATAGTAAAATGCAATTATTAAATTATGACTATACAAATGATAAAAATCTTAGGGCTAAATCAAATTATAGATCCTTAAACTTAACTATTCATATTTCAGTTTGTCAAGGTATTGTAAAACAAAGTTTAGATGGGGGTGAAATAATGAAATATGGAGAACCGACAATTAGAAAAGTTACCTAATGAATATGTTACCGTATAAACTAATTTTTCTTATTTGGTATTTATTTAAACTAATCCATTGTAACATACTTGTACAAGTTATAACAAACACTTAAAGGGTTTTGATTTGACCAAGGTCGTCAAAACTGTGATTTAACAAACAAAATCATATAATTCTACATTCAGATATGGTTAGAACAATCCTAAACCCAGCATAATACTTATTTTGCTGGGATCATCTTCTACCACATAAAAGTGGTAACCAGGGTACTACCAGTAGCTTGAACCCATCCGAAAAACTAGAAGCCTAGCCCAAACTGAGAAAATAACCCAGCAAAATCTTGGACCTGCTCCCATGAGGTGGGACAGAATTTACCCTGCAAAATCTGAAGAGCACCCTTGGCTGCAACTGGGTTTTGCAATGAGCTGCAACAGGAAGAACATTGCCCTTCTTTGCAACTTGTTGCATCAAGCCTGATACTGATTCTTCCTTTGCATTCCTTTGCAGAGCCTCTATTTGAGTGAGCTGACACTTCAGTATTTTTGGTACCAACCTTTGTTTAGATGAATTGGCTCTTTTCTGGGTTTGGGCCTGGGCTTCTTCTAGCTTTTCACATGGGTTTCAAGCTTTCTTTACATTGGCTACGAATGGTAATATTGATCTATTCTACCATTTTTACGTTCTAGAGCACGATCCTGGTGAGACAAGTATTCTGTTGGGATTGGGATTGTTCTAGCCATATTTGCAAGTAGAATTGAATGATTTTGGCAACCTTGTTCTGATAGGAACTAGATTTATATTGAAATATACAATGTGATAATTGGAGGTAACCCCTTACAGCCAAAGGATAAATCCTCTGTTACTGATAAAGAAGAAACTGCAGAACCTGAAAAAATAACCGAAATTAATGGAGCAAGCTCCTTACAAACAGAAAAGAAGAAATCAAGATAGAATAAAGGAATCCTACACTAGTAGACTGAGAAGAAGAACCACTCGTCTGCACTGCCTAGCCAAGCCAACCCACCATTACCCACTAGAAAATTCTCTACCCCTGCACAGTTACATTCTCTCCCCTAAATAACCATTCACCCTCTCCCTTTCTTATTCTCCCCCTAAATAACCATTCCCCCTCTCCCTTTCTTATTCTCATATCCCTTTCTCCATTCTCTCTTTGCCACGTGTCAATTCTGTTATTTCTTTCTCTCCTCAGTCCCACTAATTCCCCTTGTGCAATATGTTCCCTCCTCTCATATAATCACGGGTCTGTATCCTTTGGCCCACTAATGGGCATATCAATACCCTCCCCTATCAGTTGCACCTTGTCCTCAAGGTGGAAATAAGGGAATATTCGACATATCTCTTCAAAGTTTTCCCACGTCTTCTCATGGTCTGGTAAATTGCTCCATTTGATATGGACTTTGGTTAATCCATAGAGCAATTGTTTGGCCTAAAAATGGAAATCAGGTTGGAAAAATATTTTGTTACTCACTATAGTTACTTCAATACTTTCCTTCTTGTGAACTTCATGTATAACAAATTGGCCCAATCTCCGAAACAATATTCCTAATTTACTCCCTCCTGGATCCCATTGTTTAGGGCTTGAAATTGCTGCCCCTATCAAATATGAAGGAAATCGACCAACCTGCAACCTTTGTTTTATCACTAAATCTGCCCAGCCGTCTAGGTACAAGGAAGCTCACCAACTACAACAATGGCATATTCAAAGTTGTTGGACTTAACAAACTCACTGTCAAGGTTGACACGAAAGACAACTTTTGTGCTTGGATCAACTGCTGATTTTATGGCACCGAGAATAGTTGTTCCTCTCGTGTCACTGTTGCTACTGAATCCTTGCCATTTGATTGTCCACCCACTACATTGGTAACCCAAATTATCGGCATGAGTATCAGCAACTAGAAGTTTTGGGACTTTCCTTGGAAAAGGCAAAAGTAGAGCACTTTCATTTTTTCCATTCTTAAGCAGCACAAGAGTTTTTAGCACAGCTTCCCTTGCTGGGTCCCTGTGTTCCTGGCTTCCAAGCTCTTTGACTGAGCTCAAATCAGCTAGAGGATTCTCAAAAAGACCCATGGTGAACTTTACAAGCAAAATTCTCCCCACAGCATCATCAAGAGGCTCCATTGGAATGATATTGTTCTTGACCAAAAGTGTAAGATCCTGAATGAACTCATCATATTTGTATGGGACCATCACCATATCAACACCTACTTTAATGGAACCCTGGACAGAGTATGTGTAATTTGAATCAAGTGGTGATGTGATTCTGTCAATACCTTGCCAATCTGAGATGACAAATCCCCTTTTGTTGCTTTTAATTGCAATTGCCCACTTAGCTTGCACCATTTATGTTGCTCTCCCTTCACCCTCCATGCGATGGCTTGGATCTTGCGGATATGATGGTGTATGCTTGACCCAAACGCCCATGCTTAATGCTACTCTCCCCTTTGCTCTGTTTCCTTTTTGAATGGCATCGTTCTGTAATTGAACAATAACATAGGACAACTTAAAAGTACTCTCGAGATTGCAAGCTTATCTTGTGATAGCGTAACACCCATTTCCTTTGGGATCCACTTATTTCCTTCATTTGGGCTGGGCCCATGACATCACTTTTCTTTAAGTTCAACTTATTTCCTTCATTGAATTGGACCAGGCCCATGACTTCACTTGATGGACCCAAACTGGATAATTCCATTACTGCCCTCCCTTCCTCTTGCTTCATCTACGCTTGTTGTTTCTTCACAGGGATGTGACACGAGTGTCTCACATCATGATTCGTGTCAAGCAGTGCCAACAATAGAAATTTGGTCAACCAGAATTTCTCCTTTGCTACTAATTCGTCTTCTTCTCTGGATTGATATGTATTTGATGGTTCCAGTGATGGCAGTGGCGAGTCGTCTTTCATCGTTGTTGATGACCCATAGCCTTCCAAGGTCAAATTTGCGTCAGGGGGTTTCGGAGGTAGTGTAGGCCATAGACCCATGATCCATGGCTCCATCATTGTTGAAGTTCCCTCAGTTTCCATGACTACGCTTAAGTTTGACAGTTTCGGCAATAGTATCGAGTCATCTTGCTTGTTCAGGACGGCTTTTGCCAAAAGTGTCACTGATGCACCTAGTCTTTGCTCCATTTTTGTTTTTTCTTGGTGACCCAAAAAATGGCCCTCAAAATTCACCTTCTCTTTCATGTTTGCCCCTCTCTTTTCCACTATTGTGTGACCCACCATTACAGCAACCTTCTCCTCTACCTCAACTTTCTCAATTGACTGAATCACCCTATTGTTACCCAAAACATTATCTTCGACTTCATCTTCAACTTTGTAAAACCTATTCAGTGCTTGGTCTTGCCTCCATTTGTTCCCTATTACCAACTCATCAAACTCTGCTTCTGCCGTAATCTTCTTGTCTCCTTTACCACTGTTCGTAGTCTTTTCACCTTCGTCTTTGTTTCTGTTCTCTTGCTTCTCATCTTCTAAAACTTGAAGACAAGCCCACAAATCTAGTTGGAATTTCTTGATCACACCCCTTTCAAAAGTCTCCCACGTTGCGTTCTGATTGTCTTGCTTCCAAGAAGACCACCATTTGAAAGCTTCACCCCTCAATGCAAACATGGTAACCCACATTTTCTTCAATTCTTCATGGATCCAGCTGTTGTCCTCAAAATATTGATTAAGCTGGATCAACCACCAATAAGCCTCCCTCCCATCAAATTTTGGAATAGGTTTTCTTGGGCTGTTCCTTACTTTCACCTCTTCCAACCTTCTCATCCATGCTTCCATTTTTGTAACTACCAGATGCTCCTAGGATCAGAGCTCTGATACCACTTTGATAGGAACTAGATTTATATTGAAATATACAATGTGATAAGTGGAGTTAACCCCATACAACCAAAGGATAAATCCTCTGCTACTGATAAAGAAGAAACTCCAAAATTTGAAAAAATAACCGAAATTAATGGAGCAAGCTCCTTACAAACAAAAAAGAAGAAATCAAGATAGAATAAAGGAATGCTACACCAGTAGACTGAGAAGAAGAACCACTCGTCTGCATAGCCTAGCCAAGCCAACCCACCATTACCCACTAGAAAATTCTCTACCCCTTCACGGTTACATTCTCTCCCCTAAATAACCATTCCCCCTCTCCCTTTCTTATTCTCGTATCCCTTTCTCCATTCTCTCTTCGCCACATGTCAATTCTATTATTTCTTTCTCTCCTCAATCCCACTAATTCCCCTTGTGCAATATGTTCTCTCCTCTCATATAATCACAGGCCTGTATCCTTTGGCCCACTAATGGGCCTATCATGTTCTCACTACTAATTAATCTATTTTCTGTATGAAATCACAATAGCTTGTATTGATGATGGATTCCATTTACAATTAAAATTGAATGAATGAATATTCATATTACAATTCAAACATAAACCCACTTAGGGGATCAACACTCTCCCAACACCTATTTTCTCCTATCGTAAGAGTGAAATGGAAGACATTACATACAGGATACTAAGCTCCTAGCCACTTTTTTTACCCTTCTGACAAGACAAACAATCAACTTACTAAAATGATAAAATAAAACAGTTCACAAACTTCACATCTTCATAGTAACTTCTTAATGCTCACGTTACTCAAATAAACCATCATTATTTTCTTCCCCTACCTTACATATGCCTGGACACTCATTTTCTGAACAAATATTATGACCAGACTTCCTGGTCTCCCATAAGTTAGTACATAGTATATAGTATAAGAAAACTCATTCTTCACATCCTAGGTGTGGAAGCACCTAACCAAAATGACAATGAAACCCAAAAATGATATGATACCCACACCTTTTTTTCCCCTTGCCTTCTTCATTTACTTAATAAACATAACAAAATGCAACCAACTGCTCCAACAAATATAATGACAAACAAGGTTGTCACACTTAAGGTCTAACTTAGTACCACAAGTCCACAAGTGTAAGTAACATGAGTCAGAAAATCTAATTAAACAAGAAAATTCAAACACACACACCTTCACATATACATAACACAAATAAGCAGAATATCCTTAAAATCACAATAACTAACATTTACTTTAACTCAAACTAAAATTGCACAAGTAACAATCACAACTTTCTCCAACAGTTGCATTATTCATTTTCATTAAAAAAATGAAAAAGAGTCCCATTCAAACAAGGAGAAAACATAGATGCAACTCCTAAGTGCTTTGGTATGGTTCTCTAATCAAAATTAGAGTTTTACCTTAGTATTTTGTGTAAGTGAAACCCCAATTTTGATTAGAGAACTACACCAAAACCACATGAAAAACTTCATTTGAGTTTCGTAGAAGGTTTTAAATACCAGTCCGCAACCACAATTTTGGCACAACCTCAAGGTTTTTAGGCTCACCGTGCCCGCAAATGCGGCTGCATTGGCCGTAGTGTGTGCCTGCAATTTCTTGCAACATCAAGGATCACGACGAAACTGTGGCCGCAACTTAAAACCCTTTTGTCCTTTAAATTAACTATGTCATGATTAATAGTCCGCAACCGCAATTTCGGCCACACATAAAGGTTTTTGAGCTCACCGTGACTGCAATTGCAGCTGCATATGCCCATAATGTCAAGGATCGCAAGGGAACAACAACACCACAATTTAAAACCTTGGTTTTTGTCCTTCAAATTAACTATATCATTAGTTATTAAAATTATTATTACCTGCATACTCAAACACGAACTCCCCTTTCCGAATGAACTGGTCTGCGTGCAACCCCCATCCTTTCCTCTCATCTCTCACAATCTTCACCCGAACCGCAACCCCATTCCTTGTCAACCGGTTCCCGCACTCGGGCCCGCACCGGCAACCCGGCCCGCACTCTCTCCCCACATCATTCAGCCCTTCAAAGCCCGCACAAGGACACGTGGAGCCCGCACACGCCTCGCAGTCGCAGCCCGACACGGCCCGGCCCGACCCGTCAACGAGGCCCACCGATTCCGCGCGAAGGCGAGTCGGCGAGGAGGGGGAAATGACGGAAGAGCACCAGGGCTGGCGAGGGAGGAGCGGGGAGGGGAGGAGGAGGGAAGGGGTGTAGAGGAAGTGCGCGTAGGGGTGGGGATCGACGGTGTTGAGGAATGGGACTGGAAGGGTCTCGAAGGTTCTGGAAGCGTCGGAGGAGCGGCGGAGAGTGATGGAGTGGGAGAGTTTAAGGAGGGATTTGCAGGTCAAAGAGACGTTGGCGAGTTCTGATGGGGTTAGATACGGTAACACAAGCTCTGCGCATTGAATCAGAAGAGGCTCTTTCGCGTTGCAACGCTTCATGGGAACACTTTCTTCTGCTGTTAGCATTAGTTGTGCTATGCGCCTATGGAAATGGAATCCATGTGACCATGTCCTCTTGGTTCATCAATTCTACCCGTAAGATTCCTCTCTTGCATACTTTTTTATTTTTAAATTAGATACTACTAATATTTTAAAATTAAATAAACTATCGATTTAATTTCTCTAGTATTACCATCTCTTCTAAACGCTCCTTAAAAGCAATGAAATCATATAAGTAATTTTTAAAATATTGAAAATTCATTAACCTTGTGTTTGGATGAGAAATTTTAACAGGATAATTCATTTTTATAAGAAATTTAAAATATTTTGTTGTGAAATATGTTGTTTAGATAGAAAATTTAGTAAGAAATTGAAATTTTAGTAATTTATGAAAGTATTTTGATTACCTAAAATTATAGAATTTTAAATTTCATCAAAAAATAAGAATTTTAAATTTTTCATATTCACTTTCTCTCACTTTTATGTCTATTTTCTCTTTCCTCTCTCCCTCTCTCTCCTCTTTCTTTCTTCTTTCTCTCCCCTCTCTTCTCTCCCTCTCTCTTTTCTCTCTCTCTTCTTCTCTCTCCTCTCCCTCCCTCCTCTCTTTTTGTTCTCTATTTCTCTATGGCCTCTCTCTTTTATCTCTTTCCTCTCTCTCATCTCCCTCTCTTCACTCTCCTCTTTCTCTCTCCCCTTTGTCTCATCTTCCTCTCCTCTATCTCTCATCTCTCTCTTCTTTCTCTTCTCTTTATCAATATTGACATAAAAATATCAATCTTTATATTTTTGAATTATTAAATATTATTTAATAATAAAAAATTTTGTGAATTATTAAATATTTAAAAATTGACTAATGTTTATTTTTTGAAAAGTTTGATATTAAAATTTCAATTTTTAAATATATATTTAAAAATTAAATTTTGTATATGGTAGAAATTAAAATGTCATATCCAAACTTAAAATTTGAAATTTAAAAAATTTGAATTGATTTATCCAGATAGAGCATTTAATAAATGAAGGAAATTTAAATTAAAACAATTCAAATTTCAAGCATTTCAAATTCTTTGAAATTTTAAAATTCCTCATCCAAACACAACCTAAGGGTAGCAAAGCGGGTTGAACCTTTCAGGTCAACTCACCAAAATGATGGGACGGGTTAGGTGGTTTAACCCACCAACTCACCTGCCTAATCTGTCAACCCAGTGGTTGAAGGCAAGGCGGGGCAGGTTGACCTACCAAATTGACACATTTAACCCACCTCTTAACTCACCAATATTTAAAGTTTATAAAAATAAATGTATATTATATAATTAAAAATAATATATATATATATATATATATATATATATATATATATATATATATATAATGAGTGATGTATTAAAAAGAAATGAAGTAATATTTTTTTAAAAATATTTTTCCTATTTTTTCCTTTTATTTTAAATTTTTTGGCAAGTTGACGTGTCAACCCATCATTTATTATTTGGCGAGTCAACCTACCAACCTACTTCTAAATGGGGCAGACTACATTTTTCAACCCACCTTCCGCTAGCGAGACAACCCACCCCGTTTCGCTTTAGGCAGGTTGGTGGCGGAGCGGGACGAGTTGGCCCGCTTTATCACCCCTAATCATTTTAATCTATACATTGATATAGTTTACTAAAGTTAAGGAGCGAATTTAAAGAACTTTCCAATACTTTAGAAACTATGTAACATGATTTCTAATAATTTATGGACTACTTATAAATTTTATTATTTTAAAAACTACTTAAGAGAGAGTAATACTTCAAAAATTAAAGGTTTATTCTTTAAAATATAAATATTAATTCAAAAACTTTTTAAATTATATTGTATGTGTGTGTGTGTGTGTGTGTGTGTGTGGTTAAATTAATAAATAATATAATATAAGCGAATTACATTTAAGAAAAAAAACTAAATGCTAAAAAACTTAAAAGGAATTAGTTTGAAGCTATATTAATTTCAACAATATATATATGTGTGTGGGGGGGGGGGGGGGGGGGGTGGGGTTAAATTAATAAACAATATAATATAAGCGAATTACATCTAAGAAAAAAAAACTAAATGCTAAAAAAGTTAAAAGGAATTAGTTTGAAGCTATATTAATTTCAGCAATAGGTTTTAGTTTTTGTAAATAAGAAATGTTTAGAAGCAATTCTTTTTACTTTCTAATTAATTTTTCAAAACTATTTTGAAAATTTTTGTTTTAAAATAAAAATTTAGGGAACATTTAAAATATTTTCTTAATAGTTATTTTTATTATTTTAATGATATTTGTAGTAGAGGTGGCAAAACAGGCTACCCAGCCCATTACGAGTCGACTCGATGTGGGCCACGAACTATAACGGGCCTAGGTCAAAAAGTCTAGATTTTATTTGGTCTTTTAATTTGATGTCCAAGCCCAACCCTATGTGGGTTGCAGGCTTTTCAGGTTGACTCGCCTTTTTTTTATTATTTTTTTCTTTTTTTGTTGAATATTTTATTTTTCTTTGAAGTTCAAGATTGAAATATATTGTGATAATTATTTTTATTGACATATTTATTTTAGTATAATAAATAAAATATAAATAATTATTTTATTATATTATTAAATTTATAAAAAGATTGAAATGTGATATTATGACAATCACATAATTGTTTTTAGTAAAAAAAATGTTTATATATTATAAGATAATCTTGTTTATTATTTTATAGAAGCTACAGTAAAAGCAGTTACATGTTTAATGATTTACGCATATGAGTTTGTAAACATTGCAAAGGACTTATACCATTGTAAATATACACAACTCAAAAAATAAAAAAATGTAATACACGTATTGTAACTCTATATGTAGCCTATGTTAAATAAATTAAGTTTCAAAAGTCTTCTAGCATCTTAAATATATGTAACTCAACAAGATAAAATATAATTTGGAATCTTGTACTATAATTTTATAAGTAGCCTTTGTCAAAATCAAATATCAAAACCTATGTCAAACAAAGGAAAGTTTGAGACAAAGAATTAGTAACTATTTTTAGTCTCCTAAACTTCTTTTAGTCCCATTTTTTCTCAATAAAATTTAAAAAGAAGTGGGTAGCCCAAACCAGACTAGGCTAGCCTGGTCCAAGCCCGATTATGATGCAGGCTTTATCGAATTGGGCTAAAAAGGCCAGCATTTTGTTCAAGCTCAAAATTTAGAGCCCAAGCTCTATATTTTTGAGGCCGGGTTCGGGCTGGCCCGACTAGCCCTACCTATTTTACCACCTCTAATTTTAGGCCCATTTGGCAAGTAATAAGAGAAAAGCAAAAAGGAGTGTCATGGAAAGAGAGGAAGAGGAAAATGGGCCTAAAGATACTGTGGGCCAACTTAAGGTAGCTGAGGTGGAATTAAGGCAAGAGAAAGGGGGAGTTGTAATTGAATGGACAAATGGCAAGCAAGGAAAAGGGGAAGGAAGTGCAAGAATCATGTAAGGGGAAGGGGAGTGTGAAAAGGAATGATTATATAGGGGGAATAACAAAAAAGAGATGGAAGAGAATTCACTAGAGTAAATGGTGCTAGGTGAGCTGAGGGGTATCTCTCTTGGTCTCAAGGCTATTGGGGTTTGTTTTCCTTATTTTTCCTTTTTTTCATTTATGATTCATCATTGATCATTGTAAGGAGCCTAGCACCACCCAGTATTATTTCCTGAATTCACTCTTATTTCTATACTTTATTCTGAGAGAATCTATCAATACACTATTTAGTTTCATATTCTAGTTGTTCAATCATACAATGGATTAATACATTCCAACAGAGTCTCTTAGGACTCTATCGATATGATCCAAGTTGGAGTCATTGTTTTTCGAATTGTTGTTGGATTGGTTATTTTGGATTAAGTGTAAAGTCAACAAACAATTATATCAATGACACAATTATAGTGAATAAGAGAAACAAAATAACAAGTAAAAAAAGATGGAATAGGCAGGGAAAGGGAAAGAAAGCGCCACAATCAAGAGAGTGATGAGTCAAGTGAAGAATCGTCACAAAGGTATGAAAAAACATTTGATAAGATTCAAGAGGTTCTAATCAAGAACCCACAAAAAGGCACAACTTTTCATACTCACAATGAGCAAAATTCAAATATTATTCAACTTGTCCAACGAGAACATAGAGTTGCCCTATATATAGGCAAAGAATTCCCTAGAGCCTACACAAAAAGAAACAAGAAAATATATTTTTAATTAATACTAATTTCCTAATATCCCTAATTACTATAATCTTGATTAATGCTATAGATTTTCCTAAATTTCCTTAGTTATTATAATCATAATTAAGGTTAACAATTCATGCTACCCCAAATTAGCAATGGATCAGCTTAAATTATTACAAATTAAAAGGTCCAAAACACTTAATTAAAATTAATAAATTAGAATGTAAGCCCATAATTGGTGTAATTTTTAAGTCTCGTAGATTGGGCCTTCTTCCACTTATATCAAGTCATCTTGAGCTTTTCTTCTCTCACTTTGAACTTGAGTTTAATGTGTTGATCACCTTTAGATGCTCCTTAAACCTCTTTACTCTTCCCCTCATAGATTGTCCTAGCCCAATCATAGGCTCTTCCCTTTTAGCTCTTCTTTTCTTAGGTCTTCTTAGCCTAATTGAGGGATCATTCCTCTTATCTCCTTCTCTTCTTGAAGGCCTTCCTCGATCTTCATCATTCCCTCCTTTAAAAAATTTGTCCATGACTTTAATCCTCCATTACCTACATCCAAAGGACATAGGTTAGTCATTTTAAATGTTTCATTAAGTTTATACTTACCTGGCATGTCAACTTTGTAGGCTTCTTCTTTGAGATTAAAGACATTTCTTTTTGAAGGTGGAATATAATTCAATGGGGCACTAGGAATGGAATTTAGATGGTTAATTCTTCCCAATGAAGCATGGTAGTGAGGTACACCTTCCTCTCCCAAGGGTCTAAGGCAAAAATAAGTATCCTTTGATAGAGTATCTTAGTCGTATGGCCTTCTTGAGTAGGTGCCTCCTATAACACCCCTACTTTTGTATATTAAATTATTTTATATTTATTTTTGGAAAATCGAATGGGAATCTCAAAAATTTGATCCTTACGGTTACATTTTTATTAATAAATAGTATTGAGTTTAGAATTATTTTTTCAATCATTTTGGGGAACGAAGTTCGAAAATTTATAAAATGACCATTTTGTTCTTAAAAAGCTAGATAACAAAATTAAGAAACAAAAATAATTAAAAGTGCTTAAAAATTGTTTTTAAGTCATCAATGTACTTAGAATAATGAATAATAATTTTTTTAAAAATTCAAGAATTTATTAAGATAATTTTTATAAAATGACCAAAATACTCTTGGTTGACTATAGAAACCAACCAAACTTTTTAACCTCAAAATATTTTGAAAATTTTATATTAAGTATATTTCATTATAACAATTTTATTTTCAAAAAAAATAGTGAAAAATATAACAACCCTATTTTAATTTTTTCAACCGTTTTTCTAATATTGACAATGTAATTTTGAAAAATCGGAAAGAAATTTCAAAATTCTGATCAACACCATTACACCCAAAATTTCAAGAACTATTTAATTGTGATTTTTAATAATTTTTCCAAGCTAGAGCCCAGAGAAATTAGAAAATGATGATTTTGTCCCTCTTTCTCAACAATAAGGGCTAACATGAGAAAAGGATTCAATTGACATTAAAATGTCAATATGAGCTTGGAATCATGTCATATGTATTAAAATATAATCTTGAAAATTTTCAGGGAATTTTATGAAATTCCTGTATAAAATGACCAAAATAATCCTAGGTGTCTATTAAGCCTAACCAATATTAGTTTGACATCCAAAAAAGGTGAAAGTGATGATTTTAGTTTATTTATGGGAAAAATATTTAATTTTATTATTTTTCTAAAAAATTTGGTATTTAATGAATTAAAATGGATTTCTTATGAATTTTGTAGCTTAAAAATACAAAAATAAATACATATAATTTGAAATAAATTAATAAAAATTAAAATTTATTATTAGAAATTTATTTTTGATAAAAAATAATGTATTTATCCATTCTTGCATTAAAATGAATTATTTTGATATTAAAAGCTAATTTTTCAAGTTTAGGCGATTTTATCGGTACCAGTTAATTTAGCCACAGATAAAATTTACACTAAGGAGCCTGAGGACAGCTCATATAGCATGTCCCCAAGCCCAGGAGGGGTAATTCACCATCCTAAATGGTGTGTGTCCCTAAGTTTGTATATTTTTCCCTAATTTTAAATTAAAAACAAATTTAAAACTTAATTTTATGCATTATTGCTTAGGTCATTTGGTGGACACCTTAAGCCTCTTTCCTCTTCTATAAATAGCCCCTCCTTGCTTCAAATTTTCAGCATCTCCTCTTCCTCTTCCAAGCTAGACGAAGCTCTCCATAGCCACCACTCTCCATGAAAAAATTTTCTTACACCAAAATTCTATTACTTTCCATCAAGCTTTCATTCTAGGAATTGTGCACCAACAATTCTCTCATCTTCAACAACTACCCTAGAGGTAATGGGGGGGAGTGGGGTTGGTTCTAAATTTTTGTCACTTTGCATGTTGGTAAGAAGAGTTTTCTCCTAAGCCCGTTTAGGCTTAAGTTTTATTATTATTATTATTGTTGTTGTTGTTGTTGTTGTTGTTTGATGTTAAACTTTAATTTTTGCTAAGTTGTTATTCTACCTAAATTTATATTATTAAATTATAATTGCTAAGTTATTACTCTACTCAAATTTAAATTACTAATTTATAATTACTAAGTTTTTACTTTGCTCAAATTTAAATTATTAAATTATACTTGCTAAGCTGTTACTCTGCTCAATTTTAGAAAATTAAGATGCATTTACTAAGTTGTTACTCTGCTCAAATTTAGAAAATTAAAATGTATTTATTTAATTGTTATTCTACCAAAATTTTAGTAATTAAATTATAATTACTATGTTGTTATTATGTTAAAATTTTAAGTGATTATGGTATTGTACAATTTCTGCAATATAAGGCGAAAATATTGATTGTACTGGTGGTAAAATTAAATGAGACCAGAGAAACCTCTGTTTGAGAAGTTAGGAAGTGATAAATTATTGAGTAATGTAAAGCAAGTGACATGCAATGGCATGGCATCCTGCTAGGGAAACTACAGTTTGGTACACTGCGAGATGAAAGGCAGGGACCCATGGTTAGGTCTAGAAGGTATGTTATCAAGTGGTGAGCATCCTAATGGCCAAGGTAGCACTATTGAGCTGGGACAATCACTTAACCAACTTGATAACCCTGACAACTATTCAACATCACCAGGATTGGTGAGAATATACCTCTATCAATAGATATCCTAAATTGTTATTTTCCCTAATGATGATAAGGACTATACCATGTGATGATGTTGATGAGGTATATGTACTCCTAGTCACTTTCCAGGTTTTGTTGAGAACTATTACCCATTAATGGAAAGTATGGATCCATACCTTATCAAGAGTAGTCTGATACAATTTAGAATGAACTTTAGGTTCCTTTCTATTGTCAGCTGTGTTTTATCTTTGTTTTCTGATAGATTTTCTACCATACATGTAAAAGTGATTATAGAACAAAACACCTCACTCCATTATTTTTTTCTATCTATGATTGATCGTGATTATTGAAGACGACATTAATGCCTTGTAATGCTAAGTACGAGTTAGAAGGCATTTCAACGAGCGAGGATTTGACAACCTATAGTATTTTTCTTTTGGCTTAAATATACTTTTAACCCTTTATCTTTTTAAGAAAATTCGTTTTAGTCTTTTATCTTTTAAAAACATCAATTTAGTCCTTTATCTTTTTAAAATGCTCCATTTAGGTCCTTTTCGTTGACAACGTTAACTTTGATAACGAAAAAGTCATATTTAAAAAAAAAATAGTGGTTAAAAACTACCACTAAACATTTTCTTTTTTCTTTTTCTTTCCTCTTCCTCCCTTCTCTCTCTTCGTTTTTCCTCTTCCTCCTTTCTCTCTCTTCTTCTTCCTTTTTCCCCTCCTTCCCGCTACCCCAACCTGTGGTCTTGCGTCATCCTCCACTTGGACCGCCTTCACTCCCGATGCAAGGGCAAGTAGTACGACTGCATCGCTGCCATATGGCTCAGCGGCGTCAAGCTCCTTTGCACCAGCACCGCCAAGCCCACTGACTTCGGAATCTTCTAGAACGTCCAAACTTACTATACAAATTTGTTCTCATTTTTAATTTGCAAAATTGTTTTTGAGATTGATTTTGGGGTTGGATTTGTTTAATTGATTTCAAACATTTTCATTTTTGAGATTGATTTGTCAAAGAGAAAGGGAGAAGACAAAGAAGAAGAAGAGTATGAACTTTAAAACAATTAATTTTAACATAGTGGCAGTTAAAAACCACCACTATAATAATTTTATTTATTAAATTTTAAAAATGCATAACCAATACTCGTAAAATTTTCTCGATACAAGAAATGATTTGCTACAAACTTTCAAGGCTTTTGATTGCCTCTAAGAGACACAAAAAAGCCCTCAATCAATTTTTCAAAGAGTTGCTCCAATTGTGAGTAATTGAATTCGTAGAAGTTTAGGGTTCATAAAAGTTCTGCGAATAGTGGTGGTTAAAAATCGCCACTATATTTAAAATTAATTATTTTAAACATAAAACACTAACGATGTTAGTTTTAACCTGACGAAAGGACCAAATGAAGCATTTTAAAAAGATAAAGAACCAATTTGACATTTTAAAAGGATAAAGGACCAAAACGATTTTTCTTAAAAAGATAAAGGGCCAAAAGTATATTTAAGCCTTTTCTTTTTGTATGAAGGAATAGGGTAGATTGACTCTGCTCTGTATAGGACCTTTTTGATGTACATATCGGGTTATATAGTGTCTATCTTTTGATGTATTTTTAGTTTTTTGTATTTTATGACTATCATGTATTATCAAACCATGATGTACAGTTTTACAATATATATGTATATACAGTCCTATCTTGCATCATTTACTACCATTTCCAAATTCTAATAAGTTTGAAAATTTTCTATTATAAAAGCGAAAATATTTTATACGCATTTTCATTTACTTAAACTTGATAACTAAATTAATATGAATTATATTTAAAATTAGAGGAGTGCTATACCTCTAATGTCCTACAAAAGAGAGTTATCAACACTAGATAATAAATTAGAGTTAGTATGCAAACAAGTTTCCTTGTTCAAGCAACTATGTCTTTCTTCTTTTGCCCAACAAGCTTTTATATTGTCTTTTTCTTTCTTTTTCTCTCTCTCTCTTTTTCTTTCCTTTTTTCTCTTTTTAGTCTCATCTTCACTTGGTCCTCGCAAACCTTTTTATGTGATCAAGATACATGAATGACTTTTTTAGAATTATATACAAAAGATTATTTTGAAATAACAAAGCAACACAAAAGAAGGGGGTTTAATTCTGTGTTATGTATTTTTCAAAAACTATTCACAAACAAAGGTTTTCGTTTAGTTTTAAAGCACTTTGCAAAAGATTGTCCACAAAGCAATGTGAAGGATAAAGAAATAGGGAAAAGAGATAACACACAGAGGTTTATACTGATTCACTCTTAACCATGAGCTATGTGACACTCGTTCACATTAGATGCACACATGTACTTATTTATTTATTTAATTAGTTATTATTACTAAATTGATAAAAATGCAAGTAAATTTTTTTTGTTTATTTACATTCAATTCGCATATGTCACAAAATGTAAAATAGAATATGGAAATTGGAGTAAAAGATAAAATAAATATAGTCTATATATATTATGCATCAAGCATGGTACATAAGTTCTAATTACATTATCATCTACTGTCAAATACATCAAAGCTGAATACATAGAAAGTCGAATAGGATACAAGGAAATAGCCAAAATACACAGCAAAAGACACTACCTAGCACACTATATATAGCAAAAAGGGTCCTAAATTAGAGCAAAGTCTATAACCTATCTCATCCCATATACAACCAAAAGAAAGTAAGCTCCCTGGTCTTACAACTTCTCATTCGCTTGAGTAGTCTCTAAATCATCTGGAGCAATATAGGGGTGTGATCATTAGACATCATTGCCATCTTTGCATATCTGTCCATAAATAACATACATAAAAAGAAAAGGTAGATGAGTGATGTACACCCACTAATTTAGGGAATTGTTTATTAGGCGTTGTTTAAAACCTTTTCGTGTTTACTTTTCGCAAACATTTAATAAATTACCAAAATGTTATATAAAGAACCATGATCATAAAATAAACGTTATTGCATCTTTTATATATTTATATGCATGAAGTTTGGGCATGTAGTCAAAGTACGTTCATCTAAAATAATAGATACAAAAGGAATACATCAGAAGTCATCTTAGCTCCCCCCCATATACGTACAGCAAAAATGACCTATATCAAAGCAGTATACATCTACATCAGTCCTCCCCAAATTGTTATTATTATTATTGTTGTTATTGTTGTTGTTGTTGTTGTTGTTGTTGTTGTTTATTGTTGTTGTTGTTGTTGTTGTTGTTGTTATTGTTGTTGTTTGTTTGTCTTGTTTTTAATAAAATGATATTTTGGGAAAAAGAGATATTGAACCTTTAAAATGAGATTTGATAATTAGAATGTTTTTAAAAAAGTTTTAAAACCCTTGTATTGGACTTAGTTTTAATAAGCCCAAAGTTATCTTTAAGAATCCCTTAGGTTTCTTGAAAACCTAACCATTTTCCTCATTCTCTCTCTTGTGCCTCTTTGGAGATATCGTGTCGTTAGAGCCGTTGTAGTCAAGAAATAAGGAACCCTAGGAAGATGCTGCTGCACCATTCGCATCCTCTTGTTAGAGATTGTCTCTTTCAAGGTAAGGGGGAATGAGTTATCTCGTTCATAGGTATGACTTTGGTCGTGGGTAAAGGGGTTGGCCCTAAACCCTAATTGTTTGTGCATTATATGATTGTGTGTGTGCAAAGGGGAATGCAATTTTCCCCAAATCATTGATATGCTTTATAAAAATTTTATGTTTAATATATATAGATTGTCATGGATTGCCTTTTTGCTTTTTTCGTGTACCTAAGTTATAGATTTAGCGAGTTTTGAGAGGATTGTGAGTAAGAGAAATTTATAAATTAAATTGACCAATTATTAAGGTAGAAGAAGTGATTGAAAATTTAATTAATTGTTTTGGAGTGTTTAGAAGCTAAAGACAATAGGAAGAAAAAATTAAAATTCATACCTCGGATCCGCTCGACAGGGTTAAATAGCCGCTGGGCGACTGTGTTCTCTGTCGAGTGGCTAGACCCACCAAGTGGGATACACAACCCGCCAGCGTCGGTTGGGTCTTAATGTGGACCCTCCGGGCAAGTTCGATCTTGGCGTGACCGCCGGGCGAACCTCCTATCCAGTTGGGTGGATACGACCTTGGCTATTCCGTTTTTGTGCCTGTGAACTCCTTTTTGCACTTTTTTATTTATTGTTGCTTCTTTTTTTTTTATGCCTTGTTGAGTCTATACTTTTTGATTGTTATTTACCTTGAGAAAACTGGGTGTGATATGAATTTGTGTCAATGTTTCATAATAAAAGCTTATAAAAAAGCTGTAAGCATTGTATGTGATCATGCATCATAACATTTGAGTTATGTGATGAAGGTATGTAGGAATCTTGTAACACCCTCACTTTTACTTAATTAATTGTTTTATTTATTTATTTATTCCATATTTAATTATGAAAAAGATTCAATTGATATTAAAATGTCAATTTGACTTTTAAATCATGTCATATGTATTAAAATAAAATTTAGAAATTTTTTTGGGAATTTTCTGAAATTCCTGTGCAAAATGACCAAAATACCCCTAATTGTCAAATAACCAACTCAGTATTGGTGTGACATGCAAAAATGGTGAAAATAATATTTTTAGTACATTTATAGCTAAAATATGTAATTTTAGAATTTCCATAAAAATTTGAGCATTTATTGAAATAAAATGGATTTAATATGAATTTTCTAAACTTAAAATATACAAAATATGTTTATATAATTCGAAAAAAATTAATTAAAAAATTAAGATTTTTTTTTAGAAATTATGTTTTAGTACATTTGTTCAGATTTATATTTAAATTAATTATTTTGATATTAAAATTTAATTTATTCAAGTTTAGGTGATTTTATCAGTACCGGCTAATTAATTAACAGTCAAAAATTATACTGTAAATCTTTGGGATAGCTACTATCCCACGTTGCAGTTCTAGAGGGGAGGTGATTCACCACCTATATGAAATATGTGTCCTTAATAAAAGAAATTAAAATTAAAATTTTGACATTATAGGTGACATAACTCCATGGACACCTAATCCTAATTTTTTTCTATAAATAGCCATGAACTTGAAGTGAATTTCTCATTCCTCTTCTCAGCTGTGAGTCTCCATAGAGAATCTCTCTCCCTCTAGAAAAAAAAAATTCTTTTACTTTGTTTTTATGCTAAAATTCTACCAATTTTCATTAACTAGTAAAAATTCTCTTTCTAGAAACTCTGCTCTAACAACTTCACCAATTTTTTGAGGTATTGGGGGGAGTGGGGTTGGTTCTAATTTTCAATTACTTTGCATGTTGGTAGGAACGGTTTCCTCTAAACCTTTCAATGTTTAAGTTTATTAAGTTTTATAAATATTATAATGTTTAGTATTAAATTCAAACTTTTACTAAGTTGTTATGCTACTCAATTTTAGATCATTAAAATACATTTATTAAGTAGTTATGCTGCTCAAATTTAGACAACTATAGTATAATTATTAAGTTGTTATACTGCTCAAATTCAAACAACTATAGTAGAATTACTAAGCTGTTATATTGCCCAAATTTAGAAAAAATATTTTTAGATGTTATAATAGATAATTACATTGTTATATTATCAAATTTTAGTAATACTCAATTAGTTTAGCAAAAATAGTAGAAGAAATAAACCATAAATCTCATAATATGAAGCCAAGTATAGAAATTTTTGTATGAGCTATTTATGAATTTATTTTTAGAAAACTACTGTAGAAATTTCAGTTTAAGTTCTTATCATTCAAGTAAGGCCTAAACACATAAATAGACCATCTGTAAAAATTTCATAAATTTTAAAGCTTATTTAGTACTTCTAATTGTGCTCTGTAAGTGCTTGTAGACACATTTTTCTTAAAAGTACTAAATTTCAAAAAAATTTGAAAATTTTCTAAAAATTCATGATAAAATTCTAATTATTTTTCTAAGCTTAAAAATTATTTTTATGAAAATTTTTGACTATTCTATGTTTTATTTCTTAATTATTAGTCTTTATTTTAATTTATATGTCCTTATTTTTATTGAATAGATATTAGTAAAAATTATACTGGTGCTCAAATTTTTGATACTAGAGTGAACCTTTAGAAATTAATAGATTAGTGAGTAATGTAAAGCAAGGGACATGTAGTGGCATGACACCCTGTTAGGGAAGCTACAGTTTGGTACGCTGAGGAATGAAAGGCAGGGACCCATTTGGGGAGGTCTCGGGGGTAGGCATCGAGTGGTGCAAGTCTTAATAGCCAAGGTAGCACCCATGAGCTAGGATATTCACCTAACCAAGCTTGATAACCCCAACAACTACTCAGCATTCCAGGATTGGTTTGAGAGTGTACCTCTATAAATGGACGTCCTGGCTGATATTTGTTCCTCATTAATGATGAGGACTATACCATGTGATGATGTTGATGAGGTATATGTACTCCCAGTCGCTTCCCAGGTTATGTTGAGAACTATTACTCACTAATGGGAAGTATAGATCCATACCAAGTCAAGGGTAGTGTAGTATAACTTAGAATAAACCCTAGGTTCCCTCCATTAATTGTATTTAAATTCCTACCATACATGTGAGAGTGATTTAGAACAAATCACCTCACTCCATTATTTTTTTTATGCATGTTCAATCGTGATTATTGAATATGACAACAATGCCTGATGATGCTAAGGATGAGCCAGAGGATACTCTTCCAAATTTATAGACCTAGTTTATAATATTTTTCTTACAGGATAGGGTAGATAAATATTGCTCTATATAGGATCTTTTTTTATGTATATATTGGGTAAGGTAGTATATGTCTTTTGATGTACTTTTGTTTTCTTTTTGACTATTTTGTATTACTCAAATCATGATGTACAGTCTTATATACATACATATGTATATATGTATATATATATACATACACATGTATACATATATACATATGTATATATATACATACACATGTGTATGTATATATATATACATACACATGTGTATGTATATATATACATACATACATACATAAGCAGTTTTTATTATTTCACTTCTATTTACAAATTCTGTTAAATTTTATAATTTTCCTATTATAAAATAGAAAAAAAAATTACACACATTTTCATCAACTTAATTTAATAATTAAATTAATATGAATTATTTTTAAAATTAGAGGAGTTTTAGTAAATTAATAGTTTTACTCTTTAAATTTGTTTATTTTTCAAAGACTTGTATGGCCAATTGTGGGCCCCCATCTTTTGGTTAATTAGTAAAGTATTTTACGGAGTTTTAGTAAATGTGAGTTGTACATGTGATGTCCTTTACCGTGTGAAGAGAAAGATTCTAAATTATCATTTTATTTTGCAAATGAAAAGTATATTATATTTTCGTAATTCTTATTTAATAATTAGCTTTAGGGTAAAGGGTGTCACAATAACAGTCTTTACTATAAGTCCTTTGAATCCCATGGAATGGCTCCATCTACTCGAACCACTAACATATATAAAAAGAAACATAGAAAAGGAGTGAGGTTTTGCAAAGCCTCATTCATTTCCTTAATAGGTTAAAACCTAAACACATAATTAACAAACAATCATACACAAGGAATCCTAAGGTCTGACCTATGTTATTATGACTTAATCATATACTTTTACTGATGTATGGATCCATACCCATTTCTGATGATTCACCTTAATCATCAAGAATCACTGGGAAGTGATTGGGAGTTTGTATAACCCCTCACAAGGTATAGACATCCATGTCGTAATCATCATCCTCGAGGTAAAGGCCTTATACCCATCAAGGGTATACACTCCACCAATCTCGGTGATGTTGCGCAGGCATCAAGATTACCAAGTTGGTGTACGTGATTTATCCTGGCTTAAGAGCGTTATCCTGGCCATTGGGACATTTACAACTCAGTACCTTTACCCTTAAGACCTGAACAATGGTACCTGCCTTACATCCTATAGTGTACCAAACTGTAACTTCCTAGATGCAGGCACTCATGCTTCACAGCACAGTCCCATCTCAACAAGGGTTCCCTACAACTTTGTTCTCTAAATTTCATGACATTCTCTGGACAATCCAACAAAGTTTTAGAATCACATTCATATACTTATCATTCATAATGATAATGGCTTGAAAACAATTATAGGACTTAATGAGCATAACAAAGTTTCAACAATAAAAATTTCATACACATGATTTAAGAAATCAGACATACATACATAATTCAAGTATAGTACTTCAATCTAATTTATTTGATTTATTCTTCTCCTTTTCTAATTTCTCAATTTAAATTACTTTTAAAGAAAATTTTTTACCATTAATATAGTTGTTATTGTGTAATTATCTTACAAATTAAACTAAATCTTAAGAGCAATTCTTTTCTAATGTGGAAGATTAGGTTGCACTACAACCACAGAACATACTCGGAATTCTCTTAACATATGATCATTACTTAATTTATAACAATTAACAAAAATTTAAGATTAAGCTTAACAATAATTAGTATCATAATTCCATATAATAAAATTTAAAGTAATATGATGTAACACTAAAATAATGACACAATGAAATAATAAGGAATTAAATAATTTTAAGTATAAATAGTAATTAAATTAAATAAATAAAATAAACATCATAAGTTAACATAATAAAATTTAAAGCAACATAATGAAGTAAATAGCAATTTAGTAGAAGTAGATGGCAAATATATAGAGAATTAAGAATATAATCAGAAATAAAAGGATTAGGGGACAATCTAACAACAATAACCCTTTAAGATCTGAAATAGAAGCTTAACCCCACTCCCCTTACGTCAATTAGTGACTAAGTGTGTGGTGTTGGTGGAGTTTGAGGTGTAGAAAAAGAGGCTAAAGTATGAAGCTAAGTAAGCTTATGTTTAAATGGTGGATTTATAGTGGGAGAATTTACAAGAGTTTGGCTATGGAAGGGGAGGAAGCTTTCAACACTAAACTAGTAGAAAGAGGGAGAATTTTGTGAAGGAATGTGGTGAAAAATGGGGTGGGTGATGGGGGGTATTTATAATGTGAAAATGATTTAACTTAAAATTAAATTTTTGTACATAATTACTAAAAACAAGCAACGTTGGTGTGCTTTTACCATGGTTAAGCAATTTTTGGTGTGCTCTCCATCATGGGCTGGCATGAATTTGCAGCCAAGGGCCAAAATAATTAATTTTTTATTTTATATAGTATTATATATCAAAAATAATTAAATATTAATCTTTTGTAGGAAAATTGGAGTGGGATTTTGGTGTGAGTTTGGGCCAAACCAGCCATACCACATCCAAGAAAATATTTTTGGGAGTCTCAAAAAAAATTTCAGAATTTTTTCATTTACATATTAATTATAGTAATTATTTTACTAAAAAGCTAATTAATTAACTAACATATTAAGTTTTTGCTAAATAATTTAAATTTTTGGGTTCTTAATCATTTTTTCCTCAAAATTAAATTTTTATAATTAAAATATACTTAGTATAAATTTTTTAAAATATTTTGAGGTTAAAAACTCTCTAATTAGCCTCCTTAGTTAACTAGGGGACATTTTGGTTATTTCACAAAAACCGTCTCAGTAAATTTTCCAAAAATTTTTAAAATTGTCTTTAACTATTATAAACATATTTATGGCTTAAAAATGAATTTTAAACTTTTCTAACTATTTTATCAAATTTTCCTATTATTTGGCTTTTTACGGACAAAATGATCATTTTACCATTTCCAGGTTCTGGTCCGGAGAAATTTTTAAAAATCTAAATTGAATAGTGTTCACCAATACAAATGTAATTGCGGAATCAAATTTTTGAGATTTTCATCCAGTTCTCTAGAAATAATTACATAATAAATAGAAAAACAATTCAAATATGCAAAAATAGGGGTGTTATAAGTGAGGTGATTTGTTCTCAAAATCACTTTCACATAAATTGTAGAAAATCATACCATCAAACATGAGATAAAACACAACTAACAATCATAAGAAAGGAACCTAAGGTTTTTATCTAAGTTATATAGTCTATCTTTTACACTGTATGGATTCATACTTCTTATAGATGAGCAATTCATCACATCAGAACTACAAAGTGATTGGGAGTACATATACTGCTCTCTATATCATCATCGTGGTACAATCCTTATCATCATCGAGAAACAAATCAATCTTTTAGCTCAGGACATTCACTATCCACACAAAGGTATACTCTCACATCAATCCTAGAATATTGAGCAGTTGTCGGGGTTATTAAGCTTGGTCAAGTAAATATCCCGACTTAAGAGCGCTACCTCAGCCATTGGGAGCTTCACCACTCAATACCATATTCCCAAGACCTCCGCAAGTGGGTTCCTACCTTTCATTTCTCAGTGTACCAAACTATGACTTTCCCTACAAGGTTTCATGCCAATTGCATGTCCTTCACATCCCATTGCTCATCTAACTAATAGTTCATTACTAATAGACTTATCTTTGAACAGAGGTTTCCCTAGTCTCAATAAGTCTGAGCATCAGTACTCTCATTCTCAATGTTTCTACTTCACTTTGCAGAGACTTAGTCTTTGTTCACATAATAGTTTGGGATCTATACATTTATATATAAATATCTACTACAAATTATAAATTGAACAAGTTAAATGTAAACTATTAGAAAGATGTAATTAAATAATAAGGTAATCTTTAGGAAAATTAATCATGATCTAACAGAAATCAGTAGGTATTTACTTATCAAATTTTAGTTAACTACCTTAAGTACCTTATTTATTTGCCTCATCTGGTAGGGAAGAATTGGCTTCCATTTACCATTTAAGGTAGTACTTATGAACGCATAGGGTGGTCGGTTTGAATTAAATGGTGCACGACTAGTGATATTCATCCAGCATATTTCCCTAAGTTCTAGCGCGGATTTCATGTGGAATGATTTCCATATGATGCTTTGTAGCCCAACAATATACTAGCTGTAGCATATCATTGATAGACTTTGACTTATATGTAATTTGACAACTCAGTCCTAGTTGTTAACATAATCAATAGTTTTCATCAATTCTAGAGCTTAAGATACATTTTCTTCACTTACTGGTAGTCCAAATTTTGCAATACACCTTCTTGAACGTGAAGTTGGAATTTACTCAAGAAGTTCTTGATTTGTGTTGTCTTGTTGACAAGCGTACCAAGTCATACAATTAGTCAAATGATGAGTAGAATATCGTTCCCCCGAAGACTCATGCAATACTTAGCAATATGTCACAAATTTTTACTACCTTCAACTAAAAATACAAAAGTAATGAAATATGTGATAAAACACTTTTTATGAAACTAAAACTTGAAAAGGATAAAACTAACTCATGGAACTATTTTTAGGTTTTTGTGAATAAATAAATGCTGGAAGTTTTGGTTTTTAATGTAATCGAAGGACTGTTGGGGTTAGACTACACCAAACTTCACTCTCTTTTGTCATCAAAATAAAACAAACATCTTGAACTTTAATATTAACATCATCCAACAATATTACTCTTACTTTAATCCCTTAAATTAAAGAGCCTAAGTTCCTTTACTAAATGTCAATCCCTTGAACACTTAACAAAATAACTTACTTTAAGCTTTGTGACCAAAAAGCTAATCAATAAGTCAAGCACTATTCCTATCCTCAAGATTTGTTGAGTGTTTACTCCAGTTCATATCACTAAAAGCATTTTCCAACAACACTCAAGCTAAAAAGAACAAGCTATGGGTGATTAGTCTATAACAAGCATTAAGTAAAGAAGCAAAGCACTAATATAAAGAACAAATATACACATATTACTTAGAATAAATACAAGAGAGTTAAGTTTGGTTACATCTAACCCTAACAAAGGAGGATTTTAGCTACTCATTGTCATTTGTAACATCAAAATATACTTAAAAATGTAGAACATGAAAAATTCAGCCTTAGGAGAGCTTAGAGAGTAATATAACGGTGCAGAACAGTGCCCTTTCTTATGGAATCCTCGTATATCTCCAAATGCTAGCCTTTCCACGTTTATATTTCCTTTGCTCTTTACCAAAAATGGTAAGTTCCAGTGAGAATTCGTCAACAAAGATCTTTTGAAATCTGTTTTAATAAGTTACACATTTCGTCTCTTGACTAGACAATACCTGTTTATGAAAAAGTTTTGGAATAGTTTTTAAAAATACAATTCAAATCCCCTTGTTGTGTTTTTCCTGTGGTTTACAGTTTGGTATTAGAGCTCAACCTCTAAGGGTTAAGCACCATAACAAGTGTTAGAGAACAAAGATCACTATGGCAAATCTTGAAAGATAGTTCATTCCTAAAGGAGCCTTCTTGTCAAAGCCTCTAGCCTTCAACAGAGAAGACTATGCCTACTAAAGAGACAGAATGGATATGTACATCAAGTTCACTCATTACAACATTTGGATAATCATTACACATGGAGATCTTATCATCACAAAGCCTAAAAGCAAATACAATCAAGATGATTTTAACATGCTCCAATTGTGCAAGGTATATCATTACTTGTGCTTTATCTAAAACTGAGCATAACAAGTTTTGCACCTATAAAACAGCAAAGGAAATGTGGGATGCTATTTGCATAACATATGAAGGTATCGAAGATGTTCGATTAAGGAGAGTTGTAACTCTTCAAAGACACTATGAGATGTTCACCATGAAGGAAACATAAACCATTGATGAAATGTTTGGAAGATTTCAAATAATCATCAACGGTCTTCGAAGTCTTGGTGTTGAGTTTACCATAGCTCAAAACTATCTCAAGATTTAGACAGTCTTCCCAAGGTGTGAGAACCCAAAGCAATAGCTATAGTAGAAGCTAGAGACATCAAAACTCTAACTCTTGATGTACTACTAGGAGCTCTAAGAATCCATGAGATTCATCTCTTCAAAAGAGACAAAATCAAAAGCAATGATTCCATAGCCTTAAAAATTAGTGAAACTAGTTGAAAGGCAAAAGAAAAGACGGAGACAAAGGCCAAAGACAAAGCTCTTAAGGTTCAATCTGATGAGTCAGAAAGTTCAAACGAAAGTTTAGGTTGTTCAACAGATGGTGAAATCTCACTAATGACCAAAAAATTCAAAAAGATGTTAAAAAAAGAGGAAGATTCAAGCACTCCTCTAGACAAAAGGACAACAGATTTAAAAAGAAACTTCAGGAGGAAAATAATGAAATCATTTACTTTGAGTATAAGAAACCTAGACACATGAAGGAAGAATGTCCTAAGTTGAAAAAAAGATGGAGCTCGAAGAGAAAGAACAAGAAAAAAAATCTTCTAGCAACTTGGGAAGATCTAGATAGTAGCAGTAGTAGTTTAGATGAAGAAAAAGCTAATATTTGTCTTATGGCAAATACAAATGAAATAATACCTTAGGTAAACTCTGTTCATATGTCAAGTTCAAGTTCGTCTAATAATTGTGAATCTGAGTCTGATGATGAAGAAAAGATGTTTTATGATACTCTTCTTGCAAATTCTCACATGATCTCTCTTGAGTATAAGAAGTGCAAAGAAAAATATAAAGAAGTTGTTCCAGAAAATGAGAAACTCAAGAAAGATCTGGAGAACTTATTTAAAAGTCAAACTTTAGATCCTAAAAAGACTATGCTTTTGTTTAAAGTCAACAGACTAAAGAAAGAAATCAATAGTCTTAAGCAAGATCTAACCAAATTTGTAGATGGTTCATCACTACAATTGTTTTTAAAACACAAAAGACCTCCATCTGACAAATCTAGCATAGGCTTTGACAAATTTGACAACCTTTTGCAATTATTGTGGAAAATCTGGACACTCACCTCAAAAGTGTTAGCACAAAAGAAAGCAAAGGTCAAATAAGACCATTAGGACTAACATGAAAGGACCCAAGAGTATTCGGGCATCAAAATCTCAAATCATTCATGTTGCAGATATCCTTAATGGGAAGAAGGAAGGGTTCATTCTGGTGCCTAGACAGTACATGCTCACATCACATGATAGGAGAAAGATCTATATTCCTAGACCTGTAACCACATAAAGGAACTATTTCCTTTGGAGGAAATGGAAAAAGAAAGATCATTGGTATAGGCAAAGTGGGTAAGCGACCTTTTTATACTATTAATAACATGTTGTATGTTGAAGGTTTGAAGTATAATTTGCTTAGCATAAGTCAATTTTGTGATAGTGGGTTTATCGTCTCCTTCAACAAAGACTCATGCATAGTCAGACGTAGTGATGAGCCTATTCTTTTTATTGCTAAAAGACATAACAATCTTTATAAGATTGAACTTGAGGACTTAAACAAAATGTAACATGTTTAATGCCCAAAGAAGATGAGAGATGGATTTGGCATAAAAAGCTTAGGCATGTTAATCTAAAACATATTTCAAAATTGCACAAAAAGTACTTAGTAAAATGATTGTTTGAGATCTCTTGAAAAACTCATCTTCTTTGCAAAGCGTGTCAAAAAGGAAAACAAATCAAAACCTCTTTTAAATCCAAAAATGTTGTTTCCACTTCTAGACCTTTGGAGCTATTACATATGGATTTGTTTGGTCCTACGAGAACTCTTAGTCTTGGTGGTAAGAAGTATAGATTCATTATTGTAGATGACTATTTTAGATATACATAGGTATACTTCTTAGCTCACAAACACAAGTCTTTCAATGTGTTTGAAATATTCTGTAAACATGTTCAAAACGAAAAATATTTTTATAATATTGCCATCCAGGAGTGATCATGAAACTGAATTTGAAAATGCTAGAGTTCAAATTCTTTTGTGAAAGAATGCCATTTTCTACAACTTCTTCTCACCGAGAACACCTCAACAAAACAGGATGATTGAAAGGAAAAACAAAACACTTTAAGAGATGGCTAGAACCATGCTATATGAAAATTCAATTCCTAAGTATTTTTGGGCAGAAGATGTAAATACAACATGTCATATTCAAAACAAAATATTAATTAGGCCATTAATAAACAAGACTCCTTATGAATTGTGGAGAGGAAGAAGACCCAACATTTCATACTTTTATCCATTTAGATGTGAGTGTTATATCCTCAACACTAGAGATCAACTTAGAAAGTTTGACTTTAAAGTTGATAAAGGTATCTTCTTAGGGTATTCATATACATTAAAAGCATATAAAGTTTTTAACTCTAGAACTTCTGTGGTTGAAGAACCTATTCATGTGAAATTCAATGATACAATAACCCCTGATAGAAGACTATCAGATCTTGAAGATGATTTTGCAAATTTACAAATAGGTTCATTTGATCCTATAAGAGCAGACAAAGCAAAGCGAACAGAAGATGCTCCACAACAATAACAAATTGGTGATCAAACCAAGCAAACTCATAGAGATTGGAAGTTTGTAACATATCATCCACAAGAGAAAATTCTTGGATGAACAGAAGGATTCAAGACCATATCGTCTTTCAAAAATCACGCATCATATGCTTTTGTTTCAGAAATAGAGCCAAAGACTATAGAAGAAGCCCTCACAGACAAGGACTAGATAGTAGCAATGGAAGAAGAACTACATCAATTCACTAGAAATGATGTATAGGTTCTTGTCCCTAAACTTGAGCATAAAAGCATTATTGGAATAAGATGGGTGTTTCATAACAAGCTTGATGAAAATGACAAAGTAGTAAGAAATAAAGCAAGGTTAGTAGCACAAGGTTACAATCAATAAGAAGGTTTTGATTTCACTGAAAATTTTGCACTAGACATAACCATGTTTCAAAAAACATCTAACAAAGATTTCATTATAGTACAAATATATGTAGATGATATTATTTTTGGAGCTATTAATGATATCATTATAGTACAAATATATGTAGATGATATATATGTAAATCAACAAGGACTTTTCTAACTTGATGCAAAGCGAGTTTGAAATGAGGATGATGGGAGAAGTAAAGTTTTTTCTCAATCTACAAGTTAAACAAGAAAAAGAAGGAATATACATCCATCAATAGAAATATACTAAAGAACTACTTAAAAAGTTCAAGATGGATGGATCTAAGTCTATGAGTACACCTATACATCTGTCTATTGTTATAACAAAGGACGAATCAAGCAAACTTGTTGACTGGATCGTCTATAGAGGTATGATTGGCTCACTCCTTTACTTAACTGCAAGTAAACTAGATATTATGCATAGCGTCTGCTTATGTGTTAGATTTCAGTCTGATCCTAGAGAATCACATTTAAAAGCTGTGAAAAGGATCTTTAGATACTTGGTTGGTACCTCTAACCTAAGTTTGTTTTATGAGAAAAATAAAGATTTTAGTTTAGTAGGCTATTGTGATGCAGACTATGCTGGTGACAGGATTGAAAGAAAAAGTACAAGTGGTGGATCCCATTCCATTGAACCATGTCTTATTTCTTGGGCTAGCAAAAAACAAAAAGCAAAATCCAATTACTCTTTCAACTGCTGAAGTAGAATATGTGTCAGCTGCTAGTTGTTGTTCACAACTACTATGGGTAAAATATCAACTTGAAGATTACTCTAGTTTTGAACATAATATTCCAGTGTTTTATGATACTTCTAGTGCAATCAATTTGTCTAAAAATCCCATTCAACATTCTAAAGCAAAACATATAGAAATAAGACATCATTTTGTTCGTGACTATGTATAAAAAGGTGTTTTTGATATCTAATTTAATGATACAGATCATTAATGGGCTGGTATCTTTACAAAATCTCTTCTTGAAAAATGTTTTAATTTAATAAGAGAAAACTTGCATATGAAAGCTTTAAATGATTAAATCATCTTATATGCATCGTATTATATATCATATCAATGCTTCGTCTTATGTACATTCTAACACGTCATCTTGTGTATCACCTTACACTATCGTCTTATTTATTTCATTCATCTATTTAATCTTACTAACCCGTGTGTTTTGTGTGAAAGAATATAAAATGTTTTATCTCTTATTTGATCCTTCTACCTGTTTCTGTCCTAGCCATTGAAAAACCCCTCATCGAATAACCTAAAACGTACGTCGTATTTATCTGCTCCATCAAATTGCATTTAATGTATGTTCTTTCAGTGTTGTTAGTTTTCAAAATTTTAAAATAACTACTTTTATAAACCCTATCTTTTAATTTCTTTCTATCTTTCTAGAAAAAACCCATTTTCTTTCTCTTTGTCGCACTCCATTTCTCTCTTTTAACTCATAACTTTAGTGAATCTTTATCCATGGCTGCCTAAAATCAACTTGCTCTTATGGAATAGTTTCCTAAAGAGCGACTTTGTGCCTAGAAAATGGGTGAATCTAAAGAAGCCAGAAGATGAAGGCTTTCCCATAACCACCTACATTAGAAATGTAGGATGGGAGGCATATGTTAGCATAAGACCCATGGGTACCATGCCTATTATGCATACTTCTAGGTCTCTACATCTGAGGTAAACAAAGCCATCATTAGAACTATTGACAACCAATCTATCATAATCTCCACAGACACGATCGCTGCAGCATCTTGCTGTAAGGAAGAAGGAGATGTGTTTTCAGAAGATTGGGAAAAAGTCATAACACCTGTGACTGTTGATTTGGCTCTATATGGTAGACCTAGGTCTCAAACTGACAACAGAGATGTATTGAAGAAATTTTAGTCTGCCTCAAGTATGAAGAGAGACTTCAGGCTTTTGCACAATCTTTTACTCCACATCATTATGCCTAGGAAAGGGTTTAAGGACAACGTCTTCTTTAGTGACTAATTATGCCTATACAGAATGCTAACTGGGTAAAAGGTGTAAGACTTGTCTTTTATTATCTATGCATAAGTGATTGATAATCTAAAAAGAGAAATTAAATTTAAATTCATCCTAAGTGAACAACTAAAAATAGTGCTTGTTGTGCAAATTTCTGTAGAGTTTTCTGCAGAAAGTAAGGCTGCTCAATTTTCAGCAATGCAGAGGTACACTGTGAAGGTTGAAAATGTAGAACTTGCAACATGTTGATCCATAATAAAAGTAATTGAATAATTAATAAGAGGAATTAAATTTAATTTCTAGTGAAAAATAGATAATTAAAAATACATGTTGTTCTTGTTTAAGATTTTGCAAAGACTCCTACAGGAATCTGATATGTGAAGATATCAACTGAATAGGTATTTATCTGTACAGATAAGGAACAATACAACATAGTGGATTTTAATTATATTAATTATGATTAGATTCTATTTGGTTCAACAACTTTCCTTATCAAAAGATTTAAGACACTTGGCTTTATTCATTTATGCTCAGGACCGATTATCGAGAAATCTGTCAGATAAAGAATGTAATGTCTGTTTCTTTCTAATCTGTGAATAAGTGATTGAATAGTTTAAAAATAAAATTTTAATTTAATTTCCCATGAAAAGAATTAATTAAAACCTATGTTTGAATTCTATGTAAATTTCTGCGAGAATTCAATCTGTATTGCTATCAAAAAAGCAAAGATTTATCTATAGAGATTTGATGAATTGTGGAAGGCTATAGAATTTAGTTTTAATTAAATTAATTTAATTATAATTAATTAAATTTGATTATGATTGAATTCTAATCAAGTTGGAAGTCTTCTTTACTTTCAAGCTAGCTCTATCCTTAATGAATCTGTTTGTTAGAAAATCTATCTAGAATCTTGCCAGATAAAGTAAATCTGACTGCCTGACTTGGGCAAAGACAGTTCAACCTTATTTAGAGAAATTCTAAAGAGTCATGGACTCATTTAGATTCTAATGTCAATTAAATTGTTTTAATCGATCCAAGTGTTAGAAAACCCTAAACCTAATTTCATCAATTTGGATATTTGACCATGTTTTCTTTGTAAGTGTGAGAAATTTAAAATTTCTACTGCCTAAACCTCATAATGTAATGACCCACGACATTAGCTATAAAGCTGCCACAATGAAGAGATACTATTTTTTTCAAAACTTGACATATAGACACTTCATTTTCTTTTAAATTCATTATTATGAAAACTCTTAATTAATTTAGTTATGAAAATACAAATAAATTTTTAATGAGTAAAGTAAATATTGTCAATACCTCAAAAAGAATTCATAACCTGAAAATATCTCATAAAATAAAACCACATCGACAGGGGTCATCAAAACATATAAAAACTACAGTCATCCAAAAAGTACAAGTCATGGACCATTATAGATAAGTCCTAAACATACAACCAAAACGGGGATAGGAGTACAAGAACTCACACCCTAAGAACTGGCCATCTACACTACTCCTAATACTAACTAGTCCCCTAAGGGTAGTGAGGAGAGGTAGATGGCCTATCTTCATCATCCTTATCCTCGCAGTGACCTCGCTCAAAACCATGCCTATGTCCTCAATTCTCCGCACGAAACATCCTACGATAAGCCTTAGAGTTTCCTTCAGGAGAGAAAACGTGTAGCAAAAAGTTGGTTGTATCTAACTTCTCCTGCCTCTCGGTCAAGAGTCCATCCCATGCCACTCCCTTGGATGGTAGGGAGGAGCTTGATGCTAAACATCTCATGAAGTCTTGACGTGTCCATCTGCTCCCACGAGATTAATCATCATGATCATCACAGTCACACACACACAAAAACATACAAGCAAGGATAAGCTACTGAAAAGAAAACATAGATGTACAACAAAAATATATGCAAAGAAAATAATCAGAATTAAATGTCATAGCAATATCATAGTCAACAGTTCATACTTAATCATCACAAATTAAGCAAAGGAAATCAAATAGACATGCGCAACAAAACATCTCTTGTATATAGTGTCATGAAATGTAACAATTGCTCCATGGAGACTACAACATCGAGTGATTAGGCCAAAAGAATCCCTTAATCATGGTAGAATAAACAACACCCATCTGGGCAAGAAATGGCACGTGCCAAGACCATTTGGGGGATATTGGAACTAATATATGGAAGTGATGTAGTGGTCACGTTAGGATAGATATACATGGGTAGTGGCTTTACCATGGCATAGGATTCACGAGTATCCTAGTCTACATGTGAGATTCGCCCGGCTACCTATCCCTAAGAAAACCCATCCTCCACTAACCGTTCTTGCACTAAGTATAAGGCCCAACCAAACGACTATCAACTTACGTGCATACTCACCAACACAACATAAGCTGCTACAACACAACCGAAGCTACAGACTCATGCATGTATGCATGACATAACCATTCACCAACACATAAGCAATAATGGCGCCATATATTATAAACAAATTGTCATACACATGATTTAGTCATTAATGTTATCACCATTATTCCCATCATCGATTCACTACACTTATCCTCAAGAATAACACCATCATGTGCCACTGCTTTGGGCCTTATCTATCGTTTGCCCATTATTGTGTCACAACACAAAGCCCCAACCATCGTTGGTTCTACAACAACAAGATCCTATCTAGAGCGATCCCTAGTTGAAAATAAGCATAGGTTCTACACAGAGTAACCTCACAGTCCTCATATAGAGCAACTTTGCCAATAACAAGTTGAAACTCCACTTAGAGTGATTTAAACTCAACCGTAAAAGTTATTCAACAAAAATATAAGTCAATTAACTTCAATTGAATTATTTAAATAAGCCATCATAAAGTAATTAAAATAAGATTTTGAAATATTGAGGATGCCTTAAGAGTACTAAAAAGGTAAACAAAATCAACTTTATATAAAAAGACTAGGTTTCATAAAACTTGACTTTATAACTTATAGAGTTATTTTTTACAATGAAATCATTTAAAATATCTTTCAAAAATTTAAATAAAATGGAAAAGATAAATTTCCTTGGAAATCATATTTAACTTTTATTTAAAAAGGTCCATAGTTAAATTTTAAGTATAAAAATATCACATTTTATAAAGTTATTAAAAAGGTATATAAAACTTTTGTCAAAATAGAATCTAGTGGCAACCAGTTTCTAGCCTCAGTTTTGAAATTCATTTTGAACAATTAAATGATTTTTGTTTGACATGATCCCTATATGGTTGAAAATGAAATTTTGTCTATTTTCTAAAATATTAAAGATCACCTCAAGTAGAAATCTACAAAAAAAATACAAATATAACAAGACAGTAAGGTCAGGATGACCTACTATAAGATTAACGAACATGTTTTTTTATTTTTTATATCCAAACAAAACTTTAAAGAGTCCAAACCATTTATTTTCTGAAATTAAACTTTTTTTTTAAATTACCAAGAACATTAAAAACAAAGGTCTACATGATTTTATATGATTTTTGAAATTTCATAGTTCTCAAAACCACTTTCAGTCAGAAAACAAGTACAACTTTCACTTCTAAAATTTATTAAAAATAGAAAACCATGTCAAATATAGGTAAACCATATATTATTGGAAATTTTTTTTGTCTACTTTTTGGTCGTTCTAAAAGTTTCAACATTTACACAACAAAATTTCCCAAAATCACGTTTTACCACACGCTGCCAGACCAACGTTTTTAGAAATCAAGCACAATTTTCAAAGGGCTTAAAATTTCCATTTCTTAGCCTTTTAATAAGTTTCTTGAGTCCATTTTAGAGAAAATTTTGTCTAGGTTATAAAAAAACAATAAGTACTCAAAAATATTGATGACAGCTCCGGATATAGCAAAAATAGTGAACCATACTCAGGTAGAAAAATGAAACAGCATCAGGAACATATAACACACATGCACGAAAATGATTCCTTTCATCAAGTTTACCACTTTTAAAATACTAACAACATTTTTAAGCAACATAACACACCAAAAACAAAATAACCACAATCCAAACACAAAGAAAAAGGTTATCTTTCCTTACTTTTTGACAAGATCCTACAAACTTGAAATAGGGTTTTTGGAAAAAGGAAGTATCTCCTCCAATCTTTGGCAAGGTGAATCATCAACCAACATCATGAATGATTGGTATATGACATAACCACAATAAAGATCAGAGTTTAGAACCAAGGAGATAAAGAGAAGAATTAGACCACTTAGGTCTTGATAGAAAAGAAAAGATGAAGAAAGAAGAAGATGAAAAGGATAGAGCTTTACCTAGTACCAACTTCCTTGGATACTCTAGCTTCCAACTTCTCTTCCAACACTTAAAGAATTGTAGAACAAGGCTCTCTCTATCTCTGAAGCTCACGGGCTTTAGAGAGGAAAAGTGAGGGGAGTTTTTGTTTTGAAGCTATTTTTAAGACAACTGAAGAAGTGTATTTTGGTAACTTGCAAAATAGGAGGCAAGTTTGAAATAAAATGGAAAAAAAACTCACCTTCTCCAAGAAGGAAGTGGACGGCCATGAGAGGGAAAATAATGGGAGGATTAGTGATCTTAGTACCATTAAGGACACCATGACAAGACTTGTGTAGAATTTGGGAAAAGGCATCTAGTTTGTTTGCAACTAATCTAGTTTGCCTAGGAACTAATAGTTAGCTTAGTTGGGTTAGGCTTGGGGGATGTGTGGGTCTAGGCTTGGACAAAAGAAATTGAAGGAGGGAGAGAAACGGTGCGTGTTGGTTTTCATTTCAACTGGGTAACTTAAAACCCTAACGGCAAACCTAAACCCTGAACACGAAAAAGCAAGGACAGTATTGGTGGTGAAGGTTTGGTTGGGTTTGGTTCAAATCATCTTCATCAGATAGGAATAGGAACAAAACAGAGGACTAGGAATAGGAATAGGAAGGATGGGCATGTTTGAACGTTACAGAGCAATCGGATGCATCACAAGCACCGTCCCCTTCTCTGTTTAGAGACTTGGCACTGAAATTTTCGTTACTATCAGCGTTGGAAAAGCTTTTCAGATTTTTAACTTAATTTCTCACCCACACGCACACGCCTTCTTTCTTTTTTATTTTTTTAAATTCAATATATGATATGATTATTTTGTTGATTTAACTTTCAATCAACTTCACCATTGACGTGGAATTTTAACTACTAGATCACCTTTGTGGATGCCTTCTCTCGCTACACTTGGATATTTTTGTTGAAAAACAAGTCAAAAACATTGTCAACATTTCTTTAATTCAAGAAAGTGTTGGAGTTGCAATTCAACTATAAGATCAAGGCGCTGTAAATTGATTGGGGTGGTGAGTTCCGTTCTTTCCCCACTACCCTTCAACAATTTGGCATCCTTCATAGACTTATTTGTCCCCATACCTACCACCAAAATGGTGTTGTTGAAAGTAAACACAGACATACAATAGAAACTGGTCTTACATTGCTGGCTCATGCTTCCTTACCCCTAAAATTTTGGGACCATGCATTTCTTACATCCACTTACCTCATAAATAGATTACCTACATCACTCCAATTTGCAATACCCTACACCAAGATGTTCAACCTGCAACCTGATTACTCTTTCTTAAGAATGTTTGGATGTGCTTACTTCCCACATATGTGGCCTTACAACAGGTACAAGATGGATTTTCGCTCGCAAGAATGTGTATTCCTTAGCTACTTGACATCACATAAAGGATGCAAATGTTTAACTCCAATGGATAAGATCATTCTATCAAAAGATGTCATATTCAATGACAGTTTTGTTTCCTTCCAAGTCCACCACTTCTACCTCTAATATTCCTCTTCCATCTATTCATATTGTACCTCCCTCTGTTCCCTCTATAACTCTTCAATCCTCCTCTTTAGGTCAGTCTACTACTTCCTCCTCTACGTCTGATACTCTAGAAGTTATACTATTTTTCCTATTCCTGTGTCCTGTCCCCTACAAAATACTCATCCCATGATTACAAGGTCTAAAGCTCACTCTAATAATTGCAGACCTGCCCCTACTGCCCTTAGTGCACATGCTGAACCTAAAAATGTTAAAGAGGCTTTAAAGGTTTCTGCGTGGCAGGCTGCTATGCAGTCTGAATATGATGCATTAATGAACAATGCCACGTGGACCTTGGTTCCCTTGCCTCCAAATAGAGAGGCAATTGGTTGTAAATGGGTTTTTCGTGTCAAGGAAAACCCAGATGGTACTATCAATAAGTACGAAGCTCGCTTAGTAGCTAAGGGTTTTCATCAACAACTTGGTTTTGATTACACTGAAACCTTTTCTCCAGTTTTAAAACCTACAACTGTGAGAATTATCCTTACTCTGGCTCTTTCAAATCGCTAGCCCTTGAGACAGCTTGATGTTAACAATGCATTCTTAAATGGACTTCTTGATGAAGAAGTCTATATGCAGCAACCTTCAGGATTTGAAGCTGCTGACAAGTCTCTTGTGGGCAAACTGCAGAAAGCTCTCTGTGGCCTCAAGCAGGCCCGTAAAGCATGGTTTGAAAGGCTTCGAACCACTCTTCTTCATATTGGGTTCACTGTCAGCAAATGTGACCCTTCTTTCTTTATTTACTGTGACAATATTAACACCATCTACCTTCTTGTGTATGTTGACAATATCATTATTACAGGCACTTCTTTGCAGCTCATCCAGACTCTTATTCAGCAATTGCACAACAATTTTGCATTAAAACAACTTGGTGAACTAGACTATTTCCTCGAAATTGAGGTTAAACACCTAACTAATGGCTCATTACTCCTCACTCAGTCAAAATACATTCGTAACTACTAGACAAGGCTAACATGGCAGGGCGGCAAAATGCATATCTTTCCCTATGATTGGTGGATTGAAATTGTCAAAACAAGGACCAGATTTCTTCTTTGATCCCATGCTGTACAGAACCATTGTTGGCTCACTACAGTATGCTACTAATCATCCTAAAATCTCTTGCTCTGTAAATAAGGTCTGCCAATTTATGTCAGCACCCTTGGAATCTCACTAGACTCTAGTAAAATATATTCTTCGTTATTTAAAAGGCACAATGCATCATGGTTTACTTCTTCAGCTAGCCTCATCTACTGTCCCTTTGCAGATCACCACCTTTTGCAGATGCAGATTAGGCATCTGATCCTGATGACAGAAGGTCTACTTCTGGATCTTGCATTTTCTTTGGGCCAAATCTTGTTTCTTGGTGGTCCCGCAAGCAAACCGTAGTTGCCAAATCAAGTACAGAAGCTGAGTATCGCAGCCTAGCAGCCACTGCTGCTGAAGTTCTATGGATACAAACGGTGTTGCAATCTACTGTGATAATATGAGCATTGTGGCTTTCCCTCACAATCCAGTCTTACATGCATGTACAAAGCATATGGAGTTGGATCTTTTCTTCCTTAGGGAAAAGGTCATCAATAAGTGCCTGCAGATTCTGCATATCCCATTTGATCAACAGTGTGCAGATGTTCTAACTAAAGCTCTATCTCTCACTCGTTTCTAGTTTCTCAAAGACAAGCTGAAGGTGTCTGCTCCTCCTAGCTAGTTCAGCTCCCCCTTCAACTTGCTGGGGACTGTTAGTATATGTTAGTCAAATGTGTGTTAGTAAGTAGGTTCGCAGGCTCTTACTGTGAGCACTACTGCACTACAATTTTTCTTTAGTTAGTTAGATTTCTGTTAGTGTTCAGTTACACCTGAACACCAGATTTTTCAATGTATAAATACATGTACTACTGTATTCTCTCTGTGTGAATAATAATAATAGTTTCAGTTTTCTCTCTCAAGATTTTCTAGCTTCTCTTGAAACCTGTAGTTTCTCAATGAATCTTCACACTGGTTGGCTTGCATATTTATTTTTACCCTCTATTGGCTATACTTCATGGCTTAATCTTTTGTGCCTGTTTGCTGTGTATTATCTACTCAATTACTTTCCCCATATTTACAACATTGATGTATTTATTGAAATTTTAATAGGATCAACAAAGCAGGGAGCTTTCTCAACGACATATTTCTAAACGCGTTAAGAAACTGAAAGTGAAGGCATGATTGGTGTTCTCATTCTGACTTATTGTTGCTTAACTGCGCATAAAGACTTCTACAGCTGTTTGCCACAGACTTTGCTGGGGTTTATGTTAGTTAGGGGGAGTTCTAGTTGCTAGGTTCTCTGGTGGGTTGAGGTTTATGTTTTGCTTTCCTTTGTTTTCTGTTGAGTTTTGGATTTTCTATTTATACTCTAGTAAAAATATTTTTAAGCTAGAAGCAACTTATAGTACTTCAACCTGCAAATTGTATCTCTAATTTTTCAACGGACTTATCAGAGAAGAGTAACAATTGGATCTTTTTAAATGGTTCAGACTTCAGATTCAAATGCACATGATTTGTTGACATCTTGTATTTGTTGAGTGCAGTACAGCATGATTCTTGTATGGTTATTAGATCGTTGATAGATTTTATCCTAATCTGCCTTGTAATTGTATCCAGGTGATAATGCCTCAATTGGGCTTAAGATAGATGTCAACATGGGTGGGGAGGGGATTAAGAAGTGTATGGTACTCTCTGATTGTTTTCTTTTTCCTTTTTGTTTGTGAAGAAATGAAGAATTCATATTTTATTGAAAATATCTGGCAGTTGGTACTTAGAATTTATTTAATTTAATGATTATGGTGCCTTTAGTTATATTTGTGTTGTAATTACTTAATAATTGCTTCTTGTGTGAACTCTAAGTTTGCAACTTGCGTTTTACACACTTAAATTCGAATTCAAATTACCTTCTTATCGTCTTGTGTTTTTTATGTATGTGCGTTGCACAGGAGGAAGAAATAAAATTGAAGCCTGTGATTGCATTTGATTGTGGTAAGTTCTATTTTTTGGCATTTTTTTATTCAGTTGTAATTGTGTTGTAGACCAAACTTATAAATGGAACTTCATCTAATGACTTGATGTTTATATCAAATACTTCTTTTGATTTATTAAAAGCGCAGCTGAACTGATAAATGATTGTTGGTTATATAACCATAGGCTTACAAAGAAGTGAATGGTGAATGATAACATTAGTGTTACTTTCTGGCTAGTTAGATTAAGCTTTAGTAATTGTCACGAAATTTTGGAATTAAAGCTGCTTGTTGTTTTCTTCTTTCGTTTTGATAAAAGAATAAAATGATTGAGACGGAGAGCAAAAAGTTACTCTGAATTTGGAGGATAAGGGATCCTCCATAAGAAAACAGGTTAAAAATAAAATAACAGAGAAAAAGAGAAAACATCAATGGAATAATGCTGCCTAATCTGTCAGTCAATAAGGAACTTGTTGGATCAAGATTGGAACGTCTCTTTGTCCCACACCTTACGTGTAATAACTGTGCTGATATCCTAGCAAAGATGGGCTCCTCCTAAGATGACTCAGTCATTATGTTTGAAGATCCTCCTATTGGGGTTACTCCGGCGCTAATGCTAGGCACAACGTTTGTTCACATGTAATTTGCTTCTTTCTTTTATTTTTGCCTCTTTGTCACTCTAAAAAAGTTATCCTTACCCATGACTTATCTCACATTCGACCTAGTCAAACCTAGCTTATGTATTAAAGAAGTTTAGTCAAAACTTTTTAAAGCTTAAGGTGCCTCTGAATAAATAGCTTAAACACATATCCAATTCGCTTTTTATCAAATGAGAGCTTATTTTTAAACTTGAATGTGAAGATGTGGAATTAGTTAAAAAAAAAACTTATTTTAATAAGATTCTTTTATGAAGTTTTTGAAATGAGAAAACCTAGGTACAGTATTTTAAGGATGTTTTTGGAAGTTAGATTTTGGAGAGAAAGAGGAGAGAAGGCAAACATTTTATTTTTAAATCAAGAGAATTATATAATGTTTATAAAAATAAACAAAATAACATATTAAGTTTACATTAGGGTTAAATATGTTTTTGGTCCTCCAAAAATTAATCCGTTTTGATTTTAGTCCTCAAAAAAAAAATTCTTGAATAAAGTCCCTTAAATATTAAAAATACCTTAATTAGATCCTTATACTAAACTTTGTTTAACTTTTCTGTTAAATGATGGTCAGATCAGCATCACAGTCATCATTAATTTGCTGATGTAGTCGTCCATGTCAACTGTTATATTTAGGTCAGATTAGTAACATATTTTTTGAATAAAATTATTACATGTTTAACCCTAAACTACTGATTTTTTTAACCTTAAAGCAAAAGTAATTACACAATTTTTATTAAAAATTATCACTGAACACTTTAAGTAATAAAATACTTTACTTAAAAGCTTATATGACCATCATTTAACAAAAAAGTTAAGCAGAGTCTAGTACATAAATCTAATTAGAATATTTTTAATATTTGAGGGACTTTATTCAAGGAAAAACTTTTCTAAGAACTAAAACTAAAACAGGTCAATTTTTGGAGGACTAAAAACATATTTAACCCTTTGCATTATCATTTTATTTCTTTTGTTATTAAAAATTATCAAATTAGATAATATTGTCAGAAATAAAAGATTTGCCGTTGCATTCTTTTCCCTACAAAATTTAACTCCCACCAAAATATATCTTAAGTTTTTTTTGGTATTATTTTTTAATTAAAATTAAATTTTCACCTTGATAAATTGCATGATAAAATTAGCATTAAATGTAACATTGGTTATTATGGTAAATTTTCAATTTTTATTAGAAAATAACACTTAAGGCATTGAACCTAAGTTTTGTTATTATTGAAATAAGTTTTAAAAAATTTATAAAATTGTCATAAATCATTTTCATAAACTCACAAAAATTCTTTAAAAAACTCAAAGATGAAATCATTTAAAAAGTCTTATAGACTTAACAAACTGATTTAATTAAATAAGCATAATAATATTGATGTTTTATTATTATATTTTTAAAATTTTACTATAATAATTTGAGATTTTATATATTCATTGATTTATTTAAATTTTTAGGTCTTTTGACCTACATAAAGGTTTAAATTCGTTAATATATTTAGAAATAAGTTTATTAGTCCACGTAAAAAGTCTGACTGCAGAATAATTAATTATTAAATAGGCTTTCATAAAGGGTTTTTTTTTTTTTTTCCGTTGATGGAGCTAGGGTCCGGAAAAAAAAAACTAAGAACTTAACGTAATAGGATAAGAGTTGTTTAAAAAATGAGAATGAAATTTTGTAGTGAATGATTAAAACTTTTATGTCAGAATGATAAGAATAAATATTAACTATTAAATTTTGTTATGAATAATTAAAATGAAAATATTAAGTGGAAAATTTTAAAATATCATTTAAATTTCTTAAAAAATTATATAACTTTTTTAAATTGATTATTTAACTTTAAATAACTTTCAAATCCATATATGCATGGTTGTTACAAATTTAACCACTCCTCTCATTTTAATATAAAATTAGTTTTTTTTTTTCTCTCTCTCTCTCTCTGTATATATAATTGCATAAACTTTTTCTTTGATAAACAGATTATTTTAACTTAAAAATCGGAACACAAAGGGCGCTCCAAACCTTATACAAGGATGAAAATGTTCGTATCCAAATTGCCTCATTAACACATAATGATAGTACATATTTCAAGACAGTGGCCACAATCCAACAAATGTGATCCATGAACACCCAAACAAGTACCACTCAATAAAAACCCAAATGGGTATCAACCAATACTAATCCTGAAGTGCCCTGTGATCAAAGATTGCAGAGGGAAATTAAATATTATAGTACCAATACATTTGTCAGAAGTCAAAGGCACCAAACTGCAAAGATATCATACTGCCAGCCCCATGTTTGTAAATGTATTGCGTAATTTTTGCCTCTAGGAGAGCCAATTCAATGGTGAGTGGGACTTAAAGTAAATTTTGAAAGAGATTTATTTTTTTATTTTAAATGAGAAAGCTACTTGTTATATTTTTTTGTCAACATATGTGGCCTCTTTGGTTTATAAAAACAAATAAATAATGTTTTGTTAAAAGGCCAAAAACTTAAGCTTTAGTAATCTTATCCTTAGGCCAACTCTACTAGTTAAAGGGAGCTTCCACCCGTATGCATCAGGAACAATTGTGAAATAGTAGACATATATTATGTACAATTGCATAGGGGTGGCAAAGCGGGCTAACTCGCCTCGTTTTGACTCGCCCCGCCACTAGCCCGCTAAAAAGTACTAGGGCAGGCTGGCTTGCCTATTAGTGGTGGGCTAAAAGTTCTGGCTCACCTTGTTTAGGGTAGGGCTAGTAGGCTAGCCTGCTAAAAAAAAAAAAAAGAGAGAGAAAAAGGAAGAGAATTCAAGTGCAATAAAAAAAATTCAATACAATTATAATTCTTGATTAATTAATTAAAAGATTAAATATGTTTTAATGTTAACATTTTGAAAGCAGAAGTATACGTCCAAGTATGTTGGGTGTATTTAATTCTTAATGTTAGTTGCTAATTTAGTCACCTTCTTTTTCTTATTTGTAACTAGCAAGGGATCAAGGAACAAATAGCAAGTTACTTTACTTAATTGATATTTACGCTTCTTTGGATCTTAAATATTATCAAGCTTAAAAAATATATATTTTTTTTTAAAAGTAATGGCCTGGCGGACCATCCCGCCTCAACCAGTCGAGTTGGTGGGGGTGTGCTGGTGTGGGGCGAGCTGGTGGATTAAACCACCTAGCCTACCCCGCCAATTTTAGGCGGCTGATAGGTTGCTATTGGGCCCAACTCGTTTTACCATGACTATAATTGCATGAACTATCATAATATTAGAGTTAGAGAATACTTGAGTTAATAAAATTGCGTATTTATCCACGTCTTTAAAAAGTGAAAGATAAAAAAGAAAAGAATGACAGGTTAAGGATTGAGGAGGAGGAAATCAAATTAAAATATTTGGTGTCAGATTGAATATTTACTCATTCAAAGTACAAAATTCAAAATTCCAAAAAGTACGACAAAGAGTAGGATAATCTTCTTAAAAACCATGTTGCAATTTAGAAACAATTAATGAATAGAATTTTGAACAAAAATTATAAAAGACAATTTAAATTAACATAAATTCATAATATTATTAAATGAAAGATCACACAATTATAAAAGGCAGAGTGTTATCGTGTAAATATTATAGATGGCTACTTGTCAATTCTGAATAAGCACAGTCACCTTAAATATGCTTGAAAAAGAGGAGTTGCCGTTGCAGCGTAGACACCACTATGTGATTTCCCTATCCACCTACCTCAAGCAAAACAAGAAATCGAAGAAGAAGAGCTTGCAGGTCCCCAAGATTAGCAAGGTGGTCAAAAAGCACTTTCCCTAGCTACCTTCGTCGATGCCCCAAAGCGAAGGCAGCTGCAGCCACAACATTGCAATCGCATTCCAAAAATAAAAAATGTGGTGAAACTTTTGTCTGAAAGGGAGCTTGGGAGCCGCAACTGGATCTTACCTTCACTAAGGGATTGTAACACCCATTTGTATTAAATACAATTCGTATTAATTTAATTATAAAATCTAAGTAAATGAAAATACGTGTAATTTTTTTCGCTTTTATAATAGAAATTTTTTCCAAATATAACAAAATTTGAAAATAATAGTAAAAGATGAAAGAGAAAGACTATGTATACATATATATCATAAAATTGTACATTATGGTTTGATAATATATGATAGTCATAAAATACAGAAAAACTAAAATACATCAAAAGATAGATATTATCTAACCCAGTACATACATTAAAAAGATCATATATAGAATAGTGTCAATCTATCTTATCTTGGTAAAAAAAAAATACTATAACTAAGTCTACACATCCTCACCGAGTGAAGTATCCTCTAACTCGTCCTCAACATCACTGGACATTACTGTCATCTTTAATAATCGCAATCAATCATACAAAGAAGAAAAATAATGGAGTGAGGTGTTTTGTTTTAAATTCACTTTTACATGTATGGTAAGAAGTCTACCATAAAACAAAGAAAAAACAAAGCTAATAATAGAAGAGAACCTAAGGTTCATTCTAAGTCATATAGACTACTTTTGACTAGGTATGAATCCATACTCTTCATTAGTGAGTAATAATTTTCAATAGAACCTAGGAAGTGATTAGGAGTACATATACCTCGTCAACATTATCACATGGTACAGTCCTCATCATCAATGAGGAAAATAACAATTAAGACATCTATTTATAGAGATATATTCTCAAACCAATCCCGGAATACTAAGTAGTTATCGGGGTTATCGAGCTTAGTCAAACAAATATCCCGGCTTGAGGGCGCTACCTTGGTCATTGGTATCTTCACTACTCGATGCCTATCCTCAAGACCTTCGCAAGTGAGTCGTCATCTTTCATTCCTTAGCATACCAAACTGTAACTTTCCTAGTAGAGTATCATGCCACAGCATGTTACTCACACTTTACAGTACTCACTAATTTATCACTTCATAAATTCTTAAACAGAGGTTTTCCTAATCTCATTTAATTTGAGCACTAGTACAATCAACATTTTTGTCTTATATTGCAAAAATTGCACAATACCAAAATTTTAACAAAATAACAAATTAGTAAAAAACTAAATAAATACATTTAAATTTTTTAATTTAAGCAGAGTAGTAACTTAGCAAGTATAATTTAATAATTTAAATTTGAGTAGATTAACAACTTAGTAATTATAATTTAATAATTTAAATTTAAGCAAAGTAATAACTTATCAAAAATTAAAGTTTATGAGCAAACAGTATAAAAATAATAATAATAAAACTTAAGCTTAAACAGGTTTAAGGAAAAACCCTTCCTACCATCATGCAATGTGACAATAATTTAGAACCAACCTTACTCCCCCCATTACCTAAAAGACGGTTTGATAAAGAGGAGAAAAATTGATGGTAGTAGTGGTTCCAAGTTCCTAGGAAGAGAATTTTACTAGTTGATGAAAACTAGTAAAATTTAAGCATACTAATAGAGTAAGAAAAAATATTTTTAGAGAGAGAAGCTCTCCAATGTGTTTTGGCTAAGCTAGAGTGAGAGGAGGATGTGACAAATCTGAAATTTTGGGGCCTATTTATAAAGAATTGAAGGGGCTTAGGTGTCTCCAAAGATGATATCATCTAATATGTTAGAAATGCTATTTTTATTTATTTTTAATTAATTTAGGGGACAAATATGCAAAATAGGTGGTGAATCAGCCTCCCTTAAGTTTGGGACGTGCTATATGAGTTGTCCTCAAACTCTTTAGTGTAAATTTTATTTGTAATTAAATTAACCTATACCAATAAAATCATCTAAACTTGAAAAATTAGCTTTTAATATCAAAATAATGCATTTTAATGTGAAACTAGACAAATACATTATTCTTCATTAAAAATAATTTTCTAATAATTAATTTTCATTTTTATTAATTTATTTCGAATTATATGTATTTATTTTGTATTTTTAAGCTAGAAAATTTAGAAAAAAAATCTATTTTATTTCAATAAATACCAAAAATTTTATGAAAATTCTAAAATTAAATATTTCACCTATAAATAAACTGAAATTATCATTTTTATCATTTTTAGATGTCAAACTAATACTAGCTAGGCTCATAAACACCTAGGGATGTTTTGGTCATTTTACACAAAAATTTCAAAAAATTTCCAAAAATTTTAAAATTATATTTTAATATATATGACATGATTCCAAGCTCAAATTGACATTTTAATATCAATTGAATCTTTTTTCTCATGTTAGCTCTTAATATTGAGAAATGGAGACAAATTTGTCATTTTATAAGTTTTTTGAGCTCTGCTGAAAAAATTTATTAAAAATCATAATTATATAGGTCTTGAAATTATGAGCACAATGATAGGAACCAAAATTTTGAAATTCTTTTTCAATTTTTTAAAATTAAATTGTCAAATATTAGAAAAATAATTGAAAGAAATTAAAATAGGGTTATTATATTTTTCACTATTTTTATTTCAAGATAAATTTTTTATAATGAAATATATTTAGTGTAAAATTTTCAGAATATTTTGAAGTCAAAAAGTCTCTAGTTGGTTCTCATAATCAACTACAGATATTTTTGTCATTTTACAAAAATTATTTTAATAAATTTCTTAAAAAAATTTAAAAATATTATTATTTATTCTAAGTATGTTGATAACTTAAAAACAATTTGTAAACACTTCTAATTGTTTTTATCTATTAATTTTGTTATTTGACTTTTAATAGACAAAAAGGTCATTTTACTAATTTTTGGGCTTCATTTCTTAAAAATTATTAAAAATCTAATCTAAGTATTACTCACTAATACAAATGTAACTATAGGGATCAAATTTTTGAGATTCCCATTTGGCTTTCCATAAATAAATATAAAATAATTAGGAAATAATTTGATAGGTAAAAATAAGGGTATTACAAAAACACTTTTGAATGAGTATATTTTTTTTGCATTTTTTGTTTTTCAATTTTTAAATGAATTTAATATTTCTCCTTTGATAGAGTTTGCCTTTTTATTATTCTTTTTTGTGACTCGTACATTATAAAGAGAAATGGTTATCATTTATATCAGCATACTTTTCTAAGATTAGTCATAGTTTTGCATTAGTACCAACATTAGTCTGAGTAATATGTTCTTTTCGAGTCAAGATCCTCTCCATGATCTTTTTCCATTCATTCCCCTTGTTTTTCCATGTTGATTCTTTTGAATTTTAAATATTGTCAAGTAGACAGAAACAAATATTGTCTTCCAAATATTTAGTGAATGACACTTGACAAATCATATTTTGTTAAATTGATCATAAAGCTTATTTTATTTCCCTTTGATTTATTTTTTTTATTTTCCACTTGTGTAGATGTAAAATTGTAACTCAACACTTTTCTTCTTTAAGTAATACCATTTTGTCATTAAATCAAAAAAACATGTTTTCTCTTAATAACACCCGTCCCTACTTTAAAGCTTACTAGATATTAACCCACACATTGTATAGGTTAAGAATATATGTTATAATTTTAAAAAATTAGAATTATGTAAATAGGATATTTATACATATTTTCATTAAAAATAATATGATATAAAAATTAGAATATTATATAAATAGGTTATTTATATATGTTATAATTTAATGAAGAAAAATTAAATAAAATTTATACGTGTTTTCATTTAAAAAATTAAATGAACCATATTTAGTGATTCCTTTATATTTTGACCTAAATTTTTTATAAAATATTATGGACATTATTTACCTTCTTTTTTCCTATCTACTACTTATTATTTTCATGTCCTATTTTTATACTTTTTTTTATACAGTGTGTACCTTGGGAATTCTTACCCTTATTTAATGGTGATCCTTTTGTTATGAGTCTCTAATTAAGTAATTTTTCCTTGTCACAACAATATTATGATCTTGATTTATTTATTTTTTGCTCATCTGTTATGTTTAGAGAAAAAAATATTGTTAAATACTCCATCTCATTTAAAAAATACGTGTTTCATGCAAAATGAAATATTATATATATATATATATATATATATATATACACACACAATTCAATTAACATATTTTTTTAATAAAGGAAGAACACTTACATTTTTCATATAATAGGAGAGATGATTTTCGGGAATGAAATGCAAAAAAAAAAAAATTGTAAAAAATCATGAGATTTAGTTTCAATAAAGGACTAAAGGTAAACAATGTAAATGAATTAGGGGAGAGATGCATTAATCACCTAGGGTAGTGAGAAAATTATAAACCTAGAATTAATAATTCAAACAAATAATGTAATTATCTATGACTATGTTTGGAAAAATTAGCTAAAATTAGTTAATAACTGATATACGTTGGAAATTGAAGTATATTCCTTTTGAATTATAAATGACAGTTGGTGACTTATTATATATTAGTTTTAGGAGACATGTAATGGCTAATTTAATACAAATATTTATAATTATGCATAAACTATAATAAATAAGCAAATTTAATGAAAAATACTAAGTAGGACAAATTTTCTATAAGATTACTTAAATTATAAATCAAATCCTACATATTTGGTGCATGATTTTTCAATATCAAAAAGGTATACATAATATGACTTAATAAGCATAATTATAAATTATAAATTAAATTATGCATAATACGAATTGATATAAAAAAAAAGTGTAATTTTGGAAAAAAAATAAAAAGAATAATTGATTTTTGGTCATAATTTTCATAATTATAAATTATAAAGTAAATTATGTATAATAGGAATTGATATAAAAATAAATTTTTTTGTCAAAATAAATTAAAAATAATAATTTATTTTGGTCATAATTTCTTTGTAAAAATCTCTTTCACATATTTTCCATTTTTTGACATATTATTTTTTATTCTTTGTGAAAAATATAAATCTAATGAAAATCTTTTTGAATTTCAAATGACAATTGGTATCATTATTATATATTTAATTGCAAGAGACATATGACAACTAATTCACTACAAATTTAAATAAAATGAGCAGAATTAATGCAAAATAAAATGTAGGACAAATTATGTATAAGATTGTTTAGATTATAAATCAAATCACACAAAATAATATGCTTTTTGAGATCAAAAAAGTATGCATAATACAAATTGATATAAAAAAAAATAATTTTTGGTCAAAATAAATTAAAAAGAGTAATTTATTTTTTGTCATAATTTGCGTAAATCATAAATTAATTATGCATAATACGAATTGATATAAAAAACAATAATTTTTGGTCAATAAATTAAAAAGACTAATTAATTTTTATCATAATTTCTCTTCTACTTTATACATATTTTTTTTATTCTCTACAAAAAATATAAATCTAATGAAAATTACATTTTTGAACATTCACACAAATTATGTATAAGATTGTTTAGATTATAAATCAAATCACACAAAATAATATGCTTTTTGAGATCAAAAAAGTATGCATAATACAAATTGATATAAAAAAAATAATTTTGGTCAAAATAAATTAAAAAGAGTAATTTATTTTTTGTCATAATTTGCGTAAATCATAAATTAATTATGCATAATACGAATTGATATAAAAAACAATAATTTTTGGTCAATAAATTAAAAAGACTAATTAATTTTTTATCATAATTTCTCTTCTACTTTATACATATTTTTTTTATTCTCTACAAAAAATATAAATCTAATGAAAATTACATTTTTGAACATTCACAAAATTTAAATAAAAATGAGCAGAATTAATGCAAAATAAAATGTAGGACAAATTATGTATAAGATTGTTTAGATTATAAATCAAATCACACAAATAATATGCTTTTTGAGATCAAAAAAGTATGCATAATACAAATTGATATAAAAAAAATAATTTTTGGTCAAAATAAATTAAAAAGAGTAATTTATTTTTTGTCATAATTTGCGTAAATCATAAATTAATTATGCATAATACGAATTGATATAAAAAACAATAATTTTTGGTCAATAAATTAAAAAGACTAATTAATTTTTTATCATAATTTCTCTTCTACTTTATACATATTTTTTTTATTCTCTACAAAAAATATAAATCTAATGAAAATTACATTTTGAACATTCACAAAATTTAAATAAAAATGAGCAGAATTAATGCAAAATAAAATGTAGGACAAATTATGTATAAGATTGTTTAGATTATAAATCAAATCACACAAAATATATGCTTTTTGAGATCAAAAAAGTATGCATAATACAAATTGATATAAAAAAAATAATTTTTGGTCAAAATAAATTAAAAAGAGTAATTTATTTTTTGTCATAATTTGCGTAAATCATAAATTAATTATGCATAATACGAATTGATATAAAAAACAATAATTTTTGGTCAATAAATTAAAAAGACTAATTAATTTTTTATCATAATTTCTCTTCTACTTTATACATATTTTTTTATTCTCTACAAAAAATATAAATCTAATGAAAATTACATTTTTGAACATTCACAAAATATTAAATATAATTAGTGAGATTGTTACAAAATAATAAGGACCTTTTTCCTCCTTGTCTGCTTTGCTTACGAAACTTACAAGAGTTATGATGAGAATTGCGAGGCACATTCAAATTGTTGGTGTTTTAGAACATTTAGGGTTCGTTTGGTGTTCAGGACATGATAGAGTATGATAAGATATAATAGTAGGATAAAGACAAGATAGGATAAGAACAAAATAAGTTATAATCTTATCTAATGTTTGGTGTACACCAGATAGCAAACTAGATAATGATAGGATAAAACATAAAACATGTTCAAATGACAAAATTACTATTTTGTTAAAATTACATATAATTTTATAGAAAGTAACTTTTAATTTTTACAAAAAATATAATTTTAACTAAAGCATATAATATTATTTTTTTATTTATGTAGTTACTTTTCTTAAAATTATAAAAAATATATAAATTTTTAAAATTATAATTATTATACTAATATTTTTATTTAAAAATATTTAAATATTAATTATGTAATTTTAATATTCTAATTAATAATATACTTTAAATTTATATATCAAAATCATTATAAATATACATATATATAATAAAAAAGGTATACAATAAATATACTATATAGTAATATATATTGATTTATATAATATTACTATATATTATGTATATTTTGTTATTTTATATATATATATATATCATTTATTATATATAAATCTTATATTCATTTTTCATAATTATATTTGTTTATATATAATTATATATAATATTTATTATAATATATAAACAAAGAGAGCTTATCCTAGCCTGTTGCTTCCTAACCCAGCTCCTCCCTCAAGATAAGAAATACACTGGAGCAACAAGATAGAATAAGAGATAGGATAGCATTATCATATCCTATCATATCGTGACTACCAAACGGACCCTTAGGAGAGTAGAGAAGGAATAAGGAATACCACCTATTACAGGTTAGGAAGAAACTTACAAAGATTTATGATGAGAATTGAGGTGTCTGATGAGAATTGCATTTTAAAACATTCACAAGAGTTGAGAAAGAATATCAACAAACTCCATGTGTCCCAAATTTGCGAGTAGAGAAGACCTCTTTTTAGGAAAGCGAAGAAAGAATACTAGCAATATCCATATGTCCCAAATAAGCAATCTCTATGGGAATTGCAACATCAAATGAGAAATGCGCTTTAGAACATTTAGGAGGAGTGTAGAGAAGGAATACTAGTGGAGAAGTGAAGGGGAATACTACCTTGTAGTGATTAAATTAGGTCAAAATTGACAATGAGGAGTACTTCAGTTGAGGGAAGATGTAATAGAAAGTAGAATTATTAAGACATTGACACGTGAGCAAATAGGTTGATGTGGCAAAGAAGAATATATTGACGTAATAGTGTATGATTTCGTAGCTTAGAATTTATATATTATAAATAGATAAATAAATATGGGAAAATATGATTCAAAAGTATTTTTTATTTTTTTAATATAAATGAATTATTTTATTTTATTTTTTATATTTTTATGTTGATTTGTTTGGGGAATTTACTTTGGAACGTCTGGCCGATTTTAATTATGTGTGGCCTATGATTGATGAAGTGACAAGCTGTCTCTTCACCTTCCTCTAAATCCTAATGCTAGACACTCTAATGAGCTACCAGAATTAGTTTTAGATAAGCTAAGAGAAACTTGTGCATCTTTTATTTTGGACTCTACTAATTAGGTTTATAGTTTATTTTGTTTTTTTAGTTTTTTACTAATTAGGGATCTCTATTTTTTATCCTATCAATTAGGAAAATTGTTAATTTTGCTTTACATTGTTTTTTTTAAGGAAGTGTTTTACATTAGTTATACCTACTATCATTTTTTTTTTTGAAGACATGTTATACCTCATAATAATAATCATAATTTAGAGTCACAATAGCAATATCAACCGATAAAATTATGCCGTAACTATCAGTCTTGTGAAATTAGTGACAGAAAAAGGAATTTGGATCCACTTAAAGCAAAAGGAGAAGCATGCTAAACAAGTTGAAATACAAATTTCCCATTGAAGATTTAAGTTATATTGAGATACTGGAATTTGCACTCTAACAGATAGATGTTTTGAGAAAAAAAAACATTAGTAAAAGGTGTAGCTCAATCTCCAACCCAACTACTTGTGTGCATCAAAATTCAAAGATTTTGGCCAAAAAAGTAACTGACACGGCACAACTTAATTGAGTTAGTTCCACATAGTCATATTAAAGAATCACTAGTGGGAGGCGCTTTAGTTGAATCCAAAATATTGTAAGTAACAAAAGTACAAAGTTTTAATATTATTTCATAAGAATGTCGTGATTTACTCATATGGGTGAATAATATTGAAGCATAGAAAACATTAAGAGGCAAATCACGTTCTGAAAATTAACCAATGTTATGTCATCTATCAAATGATTTGTGTTTCACACCGCAAAGCATAGCACATCAGCAGGCTAAACTCAATAAATGAACAACCACTAATAACAATTGATTGATTATCTTCCAACCTCAATGGTCCAAGGAACAGCAGGAGCATAGCTCCAAACCGTGTTTCCAAAAACTCTATATTTTATTTTAAAAACTGAAACTGGAATAACTCCAAAATTCTCCATCCAATTATTCTTTGAGAATATTTCAAGCTAAGGGGACATCTTATTACCATCACGATTAATATTAAGAGTGGGAAGAAAAATAAATATCAATAATAGATCTTAGAGTAGTTAGAAGTAGGATCCTACCGTAAATCTTTGAGATTGTTTTTCTAAGTAGGTCAAATCACGAAACACAATCACCACGAGCACACAGATTTATATGATCACAAACTCGTCCCATTCTCTAACTCGTAGAGCTCAATCAAACATTAGCCCAAGTCATGTAATAGTCACATTATTCTCAAAGATTTATCCGCATAATGCGCAAGTCTCTCAAGATTTAACAGGTCCATCCCAAATTAATCGAGGCATCAAAACTGACAAGAGAAAATTTAGAGGAAGCCAGTAAGAGAAGATATTTTTCAGTGATCAAAAAGGAAGAGCACCTTTTTATAGTTTGAAAATGGTCAGATTATTTCTAGTAAGTTGTAAATAAAATCAGTATAATAATGTTAATCAATCAAAAACAATCATTAATTAATATATTTAAAAGAGTTATTAAGGCTGGTTGAAATATGACATTATTGTCATTAAAAACAAAAATTATTGCAAGTTAAAAATGGTAACCTAAAAAGCACACATTTTCATATTAATTTTAAAATGATTTTCTAAAATAATTACTCAGAGATATTAAACTTTTGAAATATCTAATCAAAATATATAACATAATTAGCGGACCATATAAATATCTCGTGAATGTGATGAAAAAAATCAAAGGAATTCAACTACTAAAAATATTATATACAAAGAAATATTCCAAAAAAATGTAATGTAATCACTCTTTCAAATTTAATGAACTCTCTCCACTTCTTCGCATCAGGTATTGTAGCGGAAGACGCGGGAAGCTTCTACTGCCACTTAACGTCTAAGATACATGATAGCAGCTCGAAAACCTATATCACGTAGCTTATTGAGCATTGTTATCTCAACATGAGTAAAATTATTAGTTTATTAAGATGGGCAAGGATTGGAAGTATAGCGTTTTATAGTTGATACCTTTTAGATAATTTCACGATTTGATTCAATTTGACCGTCTTTCCTGTTAAAAGATTTTGAATACCATCGATTCAATTTAATTATACCATGATTATGATTAAGTTTCACTTAAATAACTTTTGATAAATAAACTTAGAAAATTAAACCATGAATTCTTACTATAAAATACTTTTCAAAACTCCATCTTTAAAAATATTGAAGTGTTATCAATTAATCTCTTTAATTATAATTTATACCATGATTATGATTAAGTTTCACTTAAATAAATTTTGAAAAATGAACATAGAAAATTAAACCATGTATTCTTACTAACAAATACTTTTCAAAACTACATCTTTAAAATTGTATCCTTACACAAATATTGAAGTGATATCAATCAATCTCTTTGATAGATGAAAATAAATTATATAAAGAAATTTGAATGTTTATTAATTATATATTATAAATTAATTGCAAATAAGTAAATATGAACAAAAGATGTGATAAAGTTGTACCTGAATAATGTCCTGTGTCGCACCATTTGAGTTGATGGTGTGGGTAAGTAGTTTACTCAGTTTTAATTGTCAGCTACTGTATATGTTTTGTATAATGCATTTGATTTCTTTTGATCTCAAATCTTCACGCATGTTTGTTATGATTTTTCTTTATTTTGATTTCTGCTAGATGCTAATAATTTAGCTACACCATATGATTGGTAATTAGTGCACAAGTTGGAAGGCAAAAATTAACACTAATAATATAGATTAGTATACATAACTCAAAAGTAAACACGAGTAATAAATGTATTATATTTTTAAATACAAAAATGGGGTGTTTATATTTTTTTTTTCTAAATTTCTTTAGTAGAATAAATTATATGCTAGAATTGTTATTAAATAAGCATATCACAATTAATTGAGATATAAAAGAAATTGAAATTTAGAAAATGTGCTTCAAGTGACATCACTTTTAGCAGGTGCAAATCAGAGTAATAAAGCCTTATTGATTCTAAAATATTATTCTTAAAAAAGAATTTATTCATTAAAGTTGGATTGATTTAAATTTAAAATATTATTATCAATATTTGAAATTGAGATAATTTTATATTATATTATTTTTTCTTTAAAATATATAATTTTAATATGATTTAATTTGAAGTTTAATTTTATTTTTCAGCATGTTATATTTTTTTTTGTACATTTTAAAATTAAAAACAAAAAGGAGCATAATCTCTATCATCCAACATATAATATTTTAAAATATAATATTAGTGTCTGAAAGGCATATGATAAGTGTGATTTAGAACAATTATCAGCAAAGTGGAAATATTATATATAACCAAGTTTCAGATGCTATAAAATATATTTACTTTTTAAATTTAATTTTTTTCATGTTAATTTTTTATTACACTCAGTTTTTTTTTTAAATGTTTAACACTTGTTTATTGTTACAATTAATGTACTATTTTATTTTTTATTATTGCATATTGTCTTTTATTATTCTATAGTTAAAATGACAACCTATTATATTTGGTACTATTATTAAGATAATAGATAATATCAAATATAACATATTACATTTACAGTTTTTATTTTAGTTTAGAGTGATTAAAAATATTATTCTATATAAGAAAAAGATGGGTGACCCAATCTACAATGCCATAACAGAACACTATCTGTTTTTGGTTGCAATCCTCTTGTTCCTTTCCAAGTAATAAAAATCCTCTCTCTTTACCAATGCCAATCATCATCTTCATAAGATTGTCCTAAAACACAATATGTAGAATGAAAGGTTAAAGAACAATTAAGATTTTTGATAATCTTGCTAATGGAAAGAAGATTATTAGATAGGTTAGGAGAAAATAGGACAAACAATGAGGGAAGAGAGAAAAAAAGTAAGACATTTCCAGACCCACAAATTAGCATAGGGGAGTCCCATTAGCAACATGGACAGACTTAACAGGTGAGAGAATTAAAAAGTCAAGTAAAAAAGAATTACTAGTCATATGATCAATAGCCCCTAGATCAATAATCTAAGTGTTAGGAGCAGTAGAAATGCAAGTCAAACCAGAATTACCTTCCTCTTGAGATACTTAAGTTACATGAGAAGTTGAAGATGGAAGAGAACTGTGACAACAGCTTTGACAAATTTCTTATTTTTCTTTTCAACTTGCTTGAATTTAAACCACTCCAAATAGCCATGCTTCTTCCAGCAAATATCCTTGGTATGCCATGTATTGTTACAATGAGTGCAAAAATGAGAAGAAAGGTTGGAAATACGAGTACAAGTTACTGGCTGAGAGTTGTTTTTTTGGACAACTAGAGTCGATGCTTCCAATCGATCTTCTGTTTCCATGGTGAGTTGTCCCTGCTCTTCACAATGAATTTGTGAATAAGCTTCCTCTAAACTTGGTAATGGAGAGGCAACCAAGATTCGGCTACTAAATTGATCCATATTATGATCAAGATTGACCAACGAGAAATATGTAAACTCTATCCTCAACAATGCATTTCCTCATTTTCTCAATATCATTTAGACATTTCATATTATTTGGCCTACAATAATCGAGTTCTAAAAATATGGAATTCAACTGGTAATATTCTAAAAATGGACGACCTCCTTGACATGATTGGAATGATTCGTTCAAAATTCATAAACATGAGAAGAATGTGAGACATCAAGATAGCTCCTCTTAATAGCATCCCAAACTTCTTTAGTTGTTCCACATTGCACAAAATGATCCATCAATTTATCGGTCATGGAGTTGATGAGCCAAGACTTGGCCCGTGCATCTTCAGCCTTCCATTCATCTTAGTTTAGGTTAGTCTCAACGGGTGCAGCTTATGGTCCTGTAATGTATCCCTTTTTATGTTTGTTTGCCAGTAATGTGCATCTCCATAACTTGAGACCAAACACAATGATTAGCCTCATCCAACATGATGGCAATCGTTGGAAAGGAAGTCTCGTGAAAAGTCATCGTAGATGACATCTTGTTGTCAGCCCCCTGTGTTTACTTAAGCATGGTATCGAAATTGAGATAATGTTAAGAAGAAGAAAAAGACGGTTAGGGTTCAGCCATAGATAGATAACAGCGGAAGAATTTATTTTTTTCCAAAGCTCGGATACCAACTTGGAAACTAGCTGAATTGATATATATTCCAATATTCCATATATCTCAAAGGATATTTATTCAGAGTACACATGCCTATTCTAGGATTGTCAATTAATTTATTAATTCCTAACAAAATCAAGAAACATAAATCAATTAAATAAGAAAAAAAATAATATTCACATATTGTACATGTTAACTAACATGAATGTGATTTTCTTTTTTGCTGATTGTATCTTTACAGTATTTCTTCATCTTGCCAGATTCATGGTGAGACCATTCGGCAGTAGTCATGCTTACAAGAAAAGGTAATTAAGGAAGCTTCTAGATATTCAATGCATGGTATGGCAGAGGGTACATAAATTATTTCAAAGTGTGAGGCGTGTGGTTGCCTTTCTGAGTAATTCCCAACTTCAGGTGACAAACCTTCAACTTGCAAATGCCAATCCACGAGTGGTAGCAAAGGCAAAAAAAAAAATGAAACAAAACATTAGTGACGGTCATGTATTTCTTCTAGACTTCTTTTCGTTGGATTGATAGAAAAGTCAGGTCAGCAAATTTGTTAAAAGCTGATGTATGAGGTTTAGTATTATCTTTGTCAATTTTTGAGGATCATCATGACGAGGAATTCTTGTAACGGGATAAAATAGTACCAGAGCAATTCTTGTAACGCGCATTTTGTATCAGCCAAAATTGCAATTTACATTTTCAATCAGAGCTTTATTTAATAGAAAATTTCCAGCATTTATGCACTTTCTTTTGCCTCCTTTACTGGCAGTTTTGTAGCTGACACGGTAGATGAGTATCTGAATACAAGGGAGATGCAAATGATATACAAAAGCAGAAAATAAAACTCTCAGGACTTATTTTTACATGATTATGCTGTTGCTCTTGACCTCGGACAAAGCAGTACACGACTTCGATGTTCTCCAAGGGCCCATATATAGGAAATATGTTTCTATGTGAAGAGTAACTGACAGTACAATTCTTCTTGAAGACTCCCATTATTTCCTACAGAAGATCATGTTAGGTATTTGTTCAATACACACAGTTACAGCTAAGGGATTGCTATTCAACCATGGGTGGACAAAGCAATGCCATATATAATAAAATTCATGGCTTGATGTAGGGGTTGATTCAGGGTTAATTTGTTTGGTTCTTATCTAACTTGAAATTTTAACATGGTTATTTAGATTTGATTGGACGAAGACTCAATAACGCAGAAGAGAAGATGTGATCAATTTAATTTGTTGACATAATATATAAATTTAACATTATATGTACTTAAATTATAAAATTAAAGAAGAATAAAACTAAAACTATAAGACATATTTTACATTATATATTTTAAAACAAATAATATTAATATTTTATCTAAAATATTATTGATTAAGTTAAAAAGTTTCATTATTAATATATAATTATTAGGCTTAATTGCAATTTGTGTCTCCCAAGCTTTATTATTTTACAGATTTTGTTACCATGTGTTTTTTTCTCTCGCATTTTGCTATCTTATTTTTGAAATTTTGCTAATTTTGCCCAATTTTGAGAATTTTTATTTAATAAATAGTTGATAATTGGGCAAATTTTGTAAGATTTCAAAAATAAGATAACAAAATAGGAGAGAAAAAAAAACATAGTGACAAAATTTACAAAATGATAAAAATTGGATGACACAAAATGCAATTAAACCTAATTATTATAAAACATATAAATTTAAAAAGAACATGGAATATAAAACCATATTTAAACAATTCAAAATATTACTTAACCCAGTGAGTTTAATATTCAAAACTCAAACTCGTTGAAATTAGTTTCAAGTCAATCCGAATTAATAGGACATTGCTTAAAATTGTCTAGTCCGATGACATTTTGATAAACAAATTTTGAAATATCAGAGTTTCATACAGTTTCCCATTATTTTTTCTTTACATGAGTTGCTAATGTCAATATGTCAACAAGAATGCAATGACTATGTATGTACAATAAATGGATCCTATTCATTAGCTTGATACGCTAGTTTGGTTCATGTATAGCAGTATAAGTAAGTTTGAACTCATTACCATATATATGGAAAGTAAACGACTAAGTGCGTGTTTGTAAAACTGTTTTCACATGTTCCAATGCAGTTAATCGTAACTGGAGAAAAATGATGAATTGGCGTTTAACGGCAATTTAAACGTGAAAACAAACACAACTTAAAATTTTTAGTTCACCCCCTTGTTATGAGTTCACTCTTGTTGGCTTGCGAATGTGTATAAACGATAACATAGATCATATTTGTATTATTTAGTCAAATTATAGTTACTTATTACTCTTCCTTTGGATATGCACTGTATGCATGGATATATTAGATGACTGCCTATCTATATATTAACGTATTTATGTATATACAATGGTGTTATAGTTGTTGCTTATGTTTCATCAATGCGAATAATTTACTCACATTTTATAATTAAATTAATCAAGAGTTTTCAATTAAAACAAATAAAACAGAAAAGTTGTTTAATTGTCTTGTAACGATTTAGAAGATTCGTTATAGCTTTCATGAACAAATGCTATCTAAGTTATGCATTTAGACAACACTTTCCTTAGTAAACATTATTTGAGTTATGCATTCAAATAGCACCTTTTTTTGTGAACTTGGGTATCCTAGTCGATCGTCAGGAACTAATTTTTTGAAGTACTGATATTCATTTAAGAGGTTAACCTCTTTCAAGAAATTTTTTGTCATAGGCACGAATTCAATGATCAAATTTCTAATCACATGCTTAATAGACAAGATTATTTATCAACAATGTTACACCATATTAATTATTTAGATAACACTTTATTAAACGATATCTCTTTCATATAACAATTAATTAGATAACATTTAAAAAATATCGTGTGACTAAAAAGCCACTATTTAAATGCATTCCGAGCACAGGCATGCTCTTTTTCAAAGTGCTTCCACTCAAATACTTTTAAACTGACACTATACTATTTATTTAGCATAGTGTCGGTGATAAGTTACCAAAAGTATTCCCATGCTGTGACTCCCATACTCCGCATTAAGTATTGCTTGGATTAAATATTGAGTTAGTTGAACAACGCATAAAACTGTCACGAAAATTACAAAAAAAATAAAATAGAATTACTCTAATATTTAGTGTTCTATTAATTTATGTTGACTAAAATGTTGCTGCACAAATAATGAAGTATATAATGTTACATGGTATTTCTTCAATAAAAATAATTTGATAGGATGTGATATGATTCAATTTTATAATATTAAATTTGATTGAGAATAAAATTTATTTCAAAATTTTTAGATTGTATAAAAATTTCGGTGTCTTATTTCAAAAAAATAATAATTTAATTACACATAAGAAGAAATATGAATAAATAATAATATAGAAAATATAAATGAAAACATGTTTGACTTGAACATATTTAATGACAATTATTGGAATAAAAATTAGTAAAATCTATGAAGGTTTGTAGATAGGGGGAAAAAATATACTCTTAATCCCACTTTAAATTCATATGGACCCCGTATCCTCCTGGAATTTTCAAGAGCATAGATTTTCCAATTTCAAAGTTTATTTCGGGGCATATATAATAATGTGTCTTTTATTAAACGACACACTTAATACATGTACAGTAGTATCTATAATAAAGGAAATGATAACTTGGAGGGACCGTGTATTATTGTGTTGTCCTTTCAAGTTTTGTTGCGTCACGCATTTTACTTGTTGTATTGAGTCCAGAAACCAAGTAGAGCGGATGAGAATAAGTTGAAATGGATTCTTTGCAGTTCACAAAGAATCTGCATGAGAATGTCAGTTATATCTCATGAACAGTACTATTTTATGTATTTATATTTATAATTATTTTTAAGATTAAATATGTTTTTGTCCTTATAAAATACCATTTTTTTTTGTTTTTAGTCCCTATAAAATTATTTTTTTAAAAATAGTTCTTGTAAAAAAAAAATTGGTTTGGGTCCTTTTATTTGTTCTAATTCTTTTAATATATTTATTTTTTTGTTTTAATCCTTATAATATTTTGTTTGTTTTAAATTAGTCCCTTTGAAAAAATTTGATAAGGATTAAAGACAAATTATTTACATATTGATAAAAATGAAAAAATAAATATATTACAAGGATTAAAACAAAATAACAGGGATCAAAATTAAAAAAAAAAAAAAATTTATAAAGATCATTTTAAAAAATATTTTGATAAGGACCAAAACCAAAAAAACAATATATTACAAGGACCAAAAACATATTTAAGTTTTATTTTTAATTTAAAATTATATATATTTTGTGACGAAGATTTTATGCGGTTGAAATTTCAATTTTAGAAGATTGCGATCAGAATAAGTTCACGCAGAATACAAATGGCGTAAGTGGAAGATATAATTTCGAGGATTAAACTACTAATTCACCTATTTATAAAATATATATATATATATATATATATATATATATATATATATATATATATATATGTTATGTATGTATGTATATATATGTAAAATATTTGTATAATAACATTTAAATATCATTTGTTTATGTGTAAAGCGGATAGAGGACTTTGCCACATTACCATGAATGTATAAAATAATCCTATTAGAATGTATCCGCACATATCCAAAAGCATATGAGAGAATAACTGATGCAGCATCCATTGAGGATGAGGAACATATTATGGTTTGTTAACGGGTAAGAGTCTGAGAGATAATTTTGTTCTTAGAGGTAGTATGGCTTTACAGGAAATTTCCGTTTTACGGCAAAATTTATTGAGTTACTTACCTTCAGCATCGACGTCAACTACATATCCATCTATATATGTAAACTAGAACGCGTACCGTGTGATGCACGGACGAATGTTGGGGGATATTTAGAGTAATTTTTGGATGAATAAAAAGTTATATACATTTCATTATATTGCTCACAAAATATTTAATAAGAGTACATTGTAACAAAATCCACTACAACAAAACTGGCATTTAGAGTCGGCCAAGCCGACTCTAACATATAAAGGCTAACTTTATTTATTGTGTAACATTGGACGTGCGTCAGAATAGATGTCAACACTAAAACACTCGACACTAACTTGTTTGTGTCGGTTAATTAAGGCCGACATTAATTAGAGTCGGTTAAGCAGACTCTTACACAGTTACTAGGAGAAGTCACTGCTAACTATTATTAAGTTTTTTTAATTTTTTTTTCATTTAGAGTCAGCCAAGGTCACTCTATCATTAATTTTTTTATATTTTTTTTCATTTAGAGTTGGCTAAGCTGACCCTATCTTTAATTTTTTAATATTTTTTTTGTTTAGAGTCAGCATAGCCATTTCTAATTTTTTTTTAATGAAGCTCCTTTGTTGTATTATATATATATATATATATATTCCAAAATATATAATAGAATTAATATGGAAAGTCAAATCATATAATCTGAACACTAGTGCATAAGCACTGTATGCCAAGGAAACTAATGCCCCCCTCAAAACATTAAACACACAAGGAATATTTCTAAAGTAATAGGTTCCCAATCCAAAATGTGCAAACATGAGCCAATTCCTCAACTAAAATGACTCGGTTTCCTCCTCAACATAATTCTTCCCTGTCATTTTCTTCTTCTTTGTGTATAATCTACTAAATAGACTCCCTCCTCCTGATTTCTTTTTTGACTTGCATTTCCTTGAACCACCACCACAACAACAACACCATGAGGGCCAACAGTCACAACTCAGAAGACTCCTTTTTTCTTACCTGGCTTTCCATTTCTTTAATCTTTCTTCCCATTCTCCATTACTATAGAATTCTTTTTCCCCTTCAAATTCTTTACTAACCACTATAGAACAATAGATGAACTCAGAAAAATGTACATAAATTAAAGAGAATATCCAAGAAAGAAAAATCACCATCATGGAACATAATTAGCAATTTAGCATTGTAATTTTCGCTTACCACTTCTAGCTGAAAAGAAAGCCTAACCATTGGGATGCCATTGCTATTCCTTTTAGTCTTTGTTTTCCTATAGAAACCACAAACAATCCCGTAGACTCTTTGATTACTTCTATTCAATCAATTGGAATAACCACAACAATATTGATTTAATCATTTTAGTAAATCCTCATTTGTGGAAAAACATGAAAAGGGAACAATTTTTGCATTGCATGTATTCTTGGAAGTTTGATTAAAAATAAGAAGCACAAGATTAGCATTATCTAAATAGCATATCATGTGAGAACTCTAAGTTATTGTGAAAAATGAGAACTCTTAATTACAACTATTAGATTAAAATTAATAGTTTTACGTATGTATTATAAATTCCACATGATTTTCTATTTTTTAATTAAAAAGTGAGATATTTAAAAGATCATGTAAGATTTTGCTATCATATCATTAAAAGGAATTACCAAATGATCAACATCATGTTTCTCATCTAAATCATCATGAAAATCATCTACATTAGAATACTCCTCTATCTTCATCACCAGTTACTCTAGGAGAACCTGTAGAGAAGCCAATGCCATCTTGTCTACATATCAGTTATTCCACATTTTTTCATAAACAAAGCGAAACTTTTATAATAACAACAATAATAATAAAGTAAAAGTAAAAGACCAACAATTATGCTAAGATAATCTTTGTAACGCTTATAGCGGTTGGAGGCAGCACTAGTTGCCTTCACTCCTCTCATACTCATAGCAGGGTCGACAAACAAGAAAACCACACACATGACAAGCCACAAACAGCTTCCTATCTTCCCTATATCCAATCTGATCACTACAAACTCGACACACTTTTGATGTAGATTGACGAGTAGGAGGTCAATGCTATCATATCATAACATAAAATATAGTACACATTATGAGAAACCAATAAGGAACAAAGTGACTCATTAAGTTTCATAGTTACAAAACAATATGTTTGTACCAAAGGAGGAGTTCAACACCTCATCTAAATCACATGGGAAGGGGGAATGAGAACCAACCATGGTGTTCAATGTCATGGCAAGTCTATTGTAGAAGTGGGTTTTATAAGAAATGGTGTTGGAGATTCCACATCGACTAGTGATATGACCAAACAAGTGTATATAAGTGGGGGGCAACCCTCACCTTACAAGCCGGTTTTGTAAAATTGAGTTAGGCCCAAACCCACATTCTAAGATGGTATTAGAGCCTATCTTAGTGATTGTTGTTGGACCTATCGGGCCACCCGCTATCAGGCTGTTATCGGACCACCTGCAAATGTCCAGTCCTGCAAACTTCATGCTCGAGATGTCCAGTCCTTGGCGTGAGGGGGGGTGTTGGAGATCCCACATCAACTAGTGATATGGCCAAACAAGTATATATAAGTGGGGGGCAACCTTCACCTTACAACGGTTTTGTAAGGTTGAGTTAGGCCCAAACCCACATTCTAAGAATGGTGAGTTCATATCAATATTATTATGCTTCTTAATGGAAGAGTAGTGTATCTACCAAACTGTATCTTGTTTAATTCAATAGTACATATCTGAGTTCCTAAGAAAGAGCTTTCTATAGATGTATATGTTGATAATTTTGGAGAAATGACAAACAAAGTGCAAACTGATTCTTCACCAAACAAAATACCTTCACATCATAATAAAGAAAAGCAAGTACTGCTAAATCAAATGAAACATCACACAATTTTATATATTTGAGACCAAAATCAAAACATATCAGAAATACTGTGCTTATGTACATGTCTTCACCGTTTTTCTACAACAAGCCATCCATTAGCAAACGAATATCTGCCTTAGGAAAAGCTTTATTAAGCTTTGTTAATGCCTTCATTAAGCCATGATTGTAATCTGGTTCACTCTCTAGCTTTATTAGCAATGCTATCATTTCTGAAAACAATTAAACTAGGCACTTAGAATTACATTACTCCTAGACTTCATATAAACACTACCTTGTTCTCTTCATTTCAAGAAATCAATGTATATATATATATGTATGTATATATATACATACATATATATATATACATACATATACATACATATATATACATACATATATGTATATGTATGTATATACAATCACTAAACGTTGCAACAACATAATCAAGCAAGCAACTATATATGACCAAAACTTTAATCTAATACAACTTAGGTACAAATCTACTCTTGAGTTCTCAGAAATTTGGTGGAAAAAAATTTTAGAAAACAAAGAATGACTTTATATAATTAATTTAGATAGTGAATTAATAAATTTCCTTCAGAATGGGATACCCAAAGTAACAATAATTTTGAAGCTATCAATTTCAAAAAGTTAAGAGATTTATATTATTCAAATGTGGTGAGCTATGGCATATTAACTTGACAAAGACTTTGAACCAAGAAAACTCAAAATCTTCAAATTTAATAGCTATTAGAAATATACACTAAGACAAATACTCTACAATACACAGAACTAGAAGATCACAATCCCCCCTAAAAAAAACAAAAATTAGACAACATGCGTAAGCTTAATTAGTACCCAACTAGGTACAATATCATAGTATCACACAAAGAAATTTTGAGATGAAAAGTGAGGACCCAAAAAGTGGAAAAATGAAATAGGTATTAATGAATTGGATTTGGAGAATAAAGCTTGGTGAATTTCTCAGGTAACAAAATGCCAACGTTGGTCTTCGTTTGATGGAGGCACGATTTTCTCCACCAAAATGCTATATCAACATGAGCTTTCCTTCCCTCCTACTTACCACGAAGTCCGAAGCTTGCTCCTCTAATGTCCAACTTTTCATTTGCATAACACTCAGAACCTCCCCTGAACCTATTATATCAGCCAGTGACAACCATGAACCTAAAAAAGCATGGCATAAGCATTACTATAAAGAAAGTGATGCAGAAAAGAAATATTATAAATCTTTGATAATTTGATAAGTAACCAACAAAAAATACATGTGCGGCGCTATATGCGTTTAGGCTCTGCGCGATGGAGGACAAGATGTGGGCTATACACATGTGATGGTGTTAGGGTTCTGATCCCGTGCTATACACAATGCCGTAGTGGTGCTATAGCGTTAGGGTTCAATTGGGTGTGTGGAGATGTAGAGGAAGTGGGTTGCAAATTTGAGGCACATTTTAGAATTTAGGGTTCATGAGTCTGAGAACTCAGTTGTGCGAGGATAAGTAAGGTAAGAGTTAGGGTTCAATTCGAGTGAGTTTCGTGCTTCTTTGTTTGCACTATAAAGTTTAATTTTTTTTATTTTTTAAATTCTTAATGTGAGTTGGTTAAACCACCACTCACATATAATTAAATATTTTTTAAAACAAAACTCATTGTATAGAGTCGACCTAGTCCGACGAAAATTCAAAATATCTAAAACTAAAATAAAATATTGAACGAAACTAATTTATTGTCGGTTCATGCTGACTCTAACTGTGTCGGACACATGGTCGACTTTATGTGGCCAATGCTAATTTTCCACATTCTTGTAGTCTCATATGAATTTAAATATTACTAAATATGAATAAATTAATTATATATGAATGTTATATAAACTTGTAAATTATTTCATCCAAATGAAAAAGGCATCTAAATACATTTAATTTTAATACAAATATAAAACATGATGTAAAATTTAATTTACAATGAGTTTTATGATTGAAGAACTATGTTTGGATATGACATTGTATGTAAGAGTAGAAAACTTTAATTAATTCGATCAAATGAAAACATTAAGGAACCTTAATAAAACTTTAATAGAATTTTAATAAATTTGCTAATGATTGTGTGTTTTATTATGCAGCTTGTGACTCACCTTATAACACCTTGCAAAGTACACACACATGTAATTAATGAGGCAAGGCATATGATTAATATGAGCCCCTAAAATCACATGATTCCCCTCATATATACAGCCCCGTCCCACCATTGTTTTCATATATTACTTAATATTATTAATAAACATGAATAATATAATATTCATATTACAGTAAATATAACAAAATAAAAAATTCTAAAAAATCAACATGAAATGTACAAATAAAACATCATACATACCTAGTCAAATATTATCTCAAGTTTTAAAAAACTTCTTTATAAACTACATTTGACGTCTGTTTAGAATTTGCATCTTCATTGTGACATGGTAGTATTTTTAATCCAATAAGGGGTACGTGACAATGCAACGTACAACTGTCCATATTTCAAGTTTATTGTCATTGCAAAAGAGATAGCAGTAGGAAATTGTTTGCGTTGAAATTTTGGATTTTGGCTATTCCTTCTTTTATCTACTCTCTCAGAGTACCACAATTTTCACATTCATATGACATATCACCAACATCACAGTATTCTAGTGAAACATATATGAACTATATTAGTATGTTTTCTTAAAATAAAACAACAAATCTGAATGAGATCAATATAACAAATTTAATTTATACCTTCCCTGCTAGAAAGAACAATGACTTCATCTTCTTCCCCATCTAGTTCATTATTATTATCTATTTAAATCATATATAAAACATTAGTAATTGATTAAATTCACCAATAAATGATTATTTCCTAACTTAAAATTTGTAACGAAAGCAATATCAATTTAATAGTGTTAACTATTTACCATACTTCTAAGTATAGGTATAAAATATTCAAGCGAGGCAATACATCATTACACATAGAAGCACTTTATGTTGTTATATGCAATTTGATAGTGTTTGAGTTTCTAATAAAAAAACAAATAAAATATATAATAGTTAACTATTTAAAAGGTTAAAACAATCATATAAAGTTAATAAGTTAGAAATTTGCAACAATAATGTGAGGATACCTGATAACAATGTGATCGCACACACATCTGATTCTTCATGAAAATTGGTGCCAAGACTATCAATATTTGATGATTCAGGTGATGCCTTTGATGCGCAAGGTATATTATTAAGAGAGAATGACACACTCTTTACAAAATTATAAGAGCCAAGTCTAATCCTTTTATATGATAAATAATTACATACAACATTAACTGAATTTAAAAAAATACATAAAAACATTATTAGTTACTTTACATAAAAAAGTTCATAATAATTTCATTCACTACCTAAGTCATTTGTCTCTAGCAAGACTTCATTACATGTATTAGGAATTTTAAGTTTTTCAAAAGTGGATAGTGTAACCTCTTTTGTCAAATTAAATAAAAAAAAAGTATAATAGCAAATTGGAAAAAAAAATTAGTAAAATTAGAAAACCAAAAATAAAACGTGTATTTGTCACTTTACCTAATATTGAAAGAGTCTTTGACTTCTCTAATTTATCAACACATTTATCCACATTTTGATTAATATTAGTGATAGGTGAGATTTTCCAGCAATGCTATTATTGTCATCATCTAGTTAAATCACATATAAAACATATGAAATATATAAAATTTAATGATTTAAAAGATTAAAAAACGACATAAAGTTAATAAGTTCAAACATTGCTACTACAATGTGGAACTACCTGATAATGATGTAATAGCAAGCTCATCTAACTTTGTATGAAAGTTTGTGCAAAAAAGATGTCTATTTGATGATTCAAGTGGTGTCTTCATTTAAAAATTAGTTACTTTACAAAAAAAAACTTCATAATAATTTCATTCACTACCCTGAGTCATTTGTCTCTAACAATACTTCATTACATGTATTAGGAATTTTAAGTTTTTCAAAAATGGACAGTGTAACCTCTTTTGTCAAATTAAATAAAAAAAAGTATAATAACAAATTGAAAAAAAAAATTAGTAAAATTAGAAAACCAAAAATAACACATGTATTTGTCACTTTACCTAATACTGAAAGAGTCTTTGACTTCTCCAATTTATCAACACATTTATCCACATTTTGATTAATATTAGAGATAGGTGAGATTGTTCTAGTAATGCTATTATTGTCATCATCTAGTTAAATCACATATAAAACATATGAAATATATAAAATTCAATGATTTAAAAGATTAAAAAACGATATAAAGTTAATACGTTCAAACATTGTTACAGCAATGTGGAACTACCTGATAATGATGTAATAGCAAGCTCATCTAACTTTGTCTGAAAGTTTGTGCAAAAAAAATGTCTATTTGATGATTCAAGTGGTGTCTTCATTTAGCAAATTTTATCATTAAGAAAGAACGATACACTCTTTTCAGAATTATGACATCCAAGTCTAATCCTTTTATATGATACTTTATTACTTGCAACATTGATTGAGTAAATAGATAGTTAAAAACATTATTTCAAATCATGCTTTAAAAAACCAATTCATAATAATTACATTTACTAACCAATTCATTTGTCTCTGCAATACCTCATTACATGTATGAGGATTATTAAGTATATCAGAACTGGGCAATGTACCCTCTTCTGTCAAATTAAATCATGAAAATGTATAAAAGGAAAATAAAAAATCAGAAAAATTATAAAACAAAAAACAACTCATCTATTTTTCAATTTACCTAATAGTGAAAGAGTCTTTGACGTCTTAAATTTGTCAACACATTTATCCACACTGTGATAAATATCAGATACAGTTGAGATTTTTCTAGCTTTCAAGACAAACCTCCCACTTCTAATTTGATTTTTTTTGACAACACCATTGTTGTTGTCATTAGAAGATGCTAAATTATGAAAAAATGTGGAGTTTGATTGTCTGTTTGTAGGTTGTAGATTGCAATCTGAGATATTTTCAAAGTAATAAGAAAGAAAATTTCATGAGTTATTCATGTATTTTTAATTTGAAATTAACAAACATTATACAAGATGTAAAATCTGAATCGCATAAAAAACACATTTCACTATCAATTTTTTTTCTAGAAGATAATTCAATTACCATTTATGATATCAGACAATGGAATATCGCCAATAAGACTTTTAGAACTTTGTTTACCAAAATTCGCCTTTGTCATCATACCTGTAAGAAGGTTTTAAAGTTCAGTTAGTGTATAGCATAATAGTATCTATGAATGAAGTCATTTGCCTATCAAAAAACATCTGAAATGAAACAAAAATTCATAATAATTATATATAGTTATTCTTTAATTGGGTGTCATTAGAAACAAACCTAAGCACAAAAGAAAATTCCTCAAATTCCAATTACAATCACAGTAAAAAGAAAGGTGGGCAATAACATTAATAGAATATCTTTTTGATATTAAGGACAATCTATTTTATTAAAAAAAGATTGAAAACAATAATTTATGACTATTCTTACAAATTTCCTAATAATTGCCACAACAATTTAGTGTGTGTGTGTGCTTGTATATATATATATATATATATATATATATAATAGGTTATCTAATATTAAAAAAAAAATATTTACTAAGAATAACTTACTAATATTTTATCTAATGATTAAAATGTTACCAATATTTTATCTAATGATTTTGATTCTCTTAAAAACAATATTTTATCTAATCTAATATTACTTTAATTAGAATATATTTAAAATGTTACCAATTATTATATATTATATATTATATATTATATTGAAAAATTAATTTACTCTTTGCCATTAGTAGTACATTAATAGTACATTATAATGATACTATTACCATTTATAATATTACACATTATTATTTATAAAAAAAATTAAAAATATTATAAAAAATTATTTCAATTGATGAACAATTATTTTTATAATAATAAATATAAATATAATTAGAATATTTATATTTCAAATTTTAAAATTACTTTAATTACTAATATTTTATCTAATCTAATATTACTTTGTTTTGCAAGGTGTAGTGTAGGTTCTTTTAATATATTCTTTTTACTTTGCAAAAGAAAAAAATATATTTTATCTGATCTAATATTACTTTAATTAATTTACTTAGAATATATTTAAAATGTTACTAATTATTATTATATAATATATATTATATTGAAAAACTAATTTATTATTTGCCATTAGTAGTACATAGTACATTATAATGATACTATTGCCATTTCCTTACATGTCATTATTTATCTAAAATTTAAAAATATTATAAAAAATTGTTTTAATTGATAAATAATTATTTTTAAAATAAAAATTATAAATATAATTAGAATATTTATATTTTAAATTTGAAGATTACTTTAATTACTAATATTTTATCAAATTTAATATTACTTTGTTTTTGCAAAGTGTAGTGTAGGTTCTCTTAAAATATTCTCTTTGCTTTGCAAAAGAGAAAAAAATATTTTGTCTAATCAAATATAACCTTAATTAATTTAGTTAGAATATATTCAAAATGTTACCAATAATTTATCTAATGATTAAAATGTTACCAATATTTTATCTAATATTTTGGTTCTCTTAAAAAAATATTTTATCTAATCTAATATTACTTTAATTAGAATGTATTTAAAATTTTACCAATTATTATATGTTATATATTATATATTATATATTATATTGAAAAATTAATTTATTATTTTCCATTAGTAGTACATTAATAGCACATTATAATGATACTATTGCCATTTATAATATTACACGTCATTATTTATAAAAAATTTAGAAATATTGTAAAAAGTTGTTTCAATTGATAAATAATTATTTTTATGATAATAAATATAAATATAATTAAAATATATATATTTTAAATTTTAAAATTACTTTAATTACTAATATTTTATCTAATCTAATATTACTTTGGTTTGCAAAGTGTAGTGTAGGTTCTCTTAATATATTCTTTTTACTTAGCAAAAGAAATATCTATACTTTATCTAATTTAATATTACTTTAATTACTTTGATTCGAATATATTTAAAATGTTTCCAATAATTTATCTAATGATTAAAATGTTACCAATATTTTATATAATGATTTCGATTCTCTTAAAAAAAATTGTCTAATCTAATATTAATTTAATTACTTTAATTAGAATATATTTAAAATGTTACCAATTATTATATATTATATATTATACTGAAAAACTGATTTATTATTTGCCATTATTAGTACACTAATAGTACATTATAATGATACGTCATTTATAATATTACACATCATTATTTATAAAAAATTATTTCAATTGATTACTAATTATTTTTATAATAATAGATATAAACATAATTAGAATATTTATATTTTAAATGTTAAAATTAATTTAATTACTAATATTTTATCTAATCAAATATTACTTTGTTTTGCAAAGTGTAGTGTAAGTTTTCTTAATATATTCTCTTTGCTTTGCAAAAGAAAAAAAAAATCTAATCTAATATTACTTTAAGTAGAATATATTTAAAATGTTTCCAATAATTTATCTAATGATTAAAATGTTACTAATATTTTATCTAATGATTTCGGTTCTTTTAAAAAAAATACTTTATCTAATCTAATATTACTTTAATTATTTTAATTATAATATATTTAAAATGTTACCAATTATTATATATTTTATATTATATTGAAAAACTAATTTATTATTTGCCATTAGTAGTACATTAATAGTACATTATAATGATACTATTGCCATTTATAATATTACACGACATTATTTATAAAAAAAATTAAAAATATTATAAAAAATTGCTTCAATTGATAAATAATTATTTTTATAACAATAAATATAAATATAATTAGAATATTTATATTTTAAATTTTAAAGTTACTTTAATTACTAATATTTTATCTAATCTAATATTACTTTGTTTTGTAAAGTGTAGTGTAGTTTCTCTTAATATATTCTCTGAACTTTGCAAAAGAAAAAAAATTATTTTATATGAATTACAGTTAAGAAGAAATATGAATAATTAATAATACCTTGCAAAAAAAATTAATTACAGTTAAGAAGAAATATAATATAGAAAATATAAATGAAAACATGTTTGACTTGAATGTAACACCCTTTTATCATATTGCTTATCCTTACTATTATCCTATTTAGTCATTATATTTAGTAATTATTTATGAAGGATTTTTTTTTAAATATTAAAATGAAATTATAATATAATATAAGTCCCAAAACCTTTTTCCTTGTAAAACAATCGTTAAACATAATAAGGAATACGTAAGAACCATACACATTCATAGAGGATTCTAAACAAGTGGTATGCATATTATACATCACTGCCAAAGTTAATGGAAGGAATGTGATAGAATCATATACATATACTGTAGTAAATCAAGATGTATCAAAATAAGAACTAGCTGGCTGACTACATATACCTAACCATATAATTGATATCTAGCCCTCTCATATAACGAAAGTGATCCAAGTCCTATACCCTTCCATCCCCAAATATAAAGGTCTTCAGAGTGTCCTCAAAGGGTTTACCTTGCTGTATCGAAGCAAAAGCTTCATCCGTGTTGGGAACCTTACCATCTAAGTTGGCTGTTCTTCGATAAAACGAACAGATAACATATACAAGAAATAAAAAAAAGAGGAGCGAGGTTTCTCATCCTTATATAAATGGTGTCACACAAAATAGTCAAATTTTCAAACAAATAGAGTAATCACTTTTGTGATCATCTGAGATATGCCATGCAATACATATGGAATTCCTACTCATCATAGATTTAAAGCAACATATGTAGATCCATAGTCTCCCTGATATCATCCATCAAAATTCTAAATTATTAGAGAAATGATTTGGGAAACCATATCTCCTTACTCATTATAGATACATCAGCCCTTAACGCAGCTCCACATGTTTATATATGGCCCTTAACGCGGCTCCATGCATAAATACAACCCTTAACAAGGCTCCACGTGTACATATACGGCCCTTAACGCGACTCCATGTGTTCATATATCAATGCAATTCCAACATTTTTATCATTATCTATAATTTCATATTTTCTCATATTCAACTCATAATATACAACACATCATCATGATATCAACTTTTTCTCACATTGGCACACAAGGTCGAATCAAGGTAGCCTTTAGGCTCACTATACTTTCATTTTTCTCAACACTACCAATAAGTTCCAATCAATTTGGGCTCAATCAATTCAATCTTAACATCCTTAAAACAAAATAATGGACTGCACAAATGTAACAGGACAATAGACATATTTCCTAATATCATTTTTAAAACTATAGGTTGCCATATTCCAAATCAGGAGATTTTTGCATCAAAACAACCCATATCAATTGTATACTCATATGACAACATAAGGGAGTCTAGATCAACACCAATTCATCATTTAAAATATGTTTAAAAGTTGGCAAATGCAGCAGGACAACAGTCACGTTTTTCTGCTCTTACTTTACAAAATCATGAGCTACAAGACTCTAAACTATGGAATTTATGCACAAAAACACTCCATACCACTTATATAATCATATGGAAACATAAGGGAGATTAAATCAACACAAAATCTTCATTAAAAACATGATTAAAAGCTGTAAAATGTAACAGGACAGCAGCTGCATTTTTCTGCTAAAATAAGTGAAAACAAGTACCAAATCAAGTGTTTCTAACATCCTTTGTTCCCCAATTACTTAGGGCTTCATATAGTAATCACTTGTAACTCAAAATATATCATCCAACACACTTGAATCACAATTTAACGTGGATATATAATGGCAGGACAGCAGCCACGTTTCTGCACAAAATTTCAGTGAAACAAAGCACTTAACATAAGATTATTTACATCATTTGGTCACCATTGGCCTAAGGAATCATATGGTAACCTTCTTGAACACAAACATATCAATTAGCATACTTAAAATATGATTTCAAGATTGTATGGAAGTTGATTCAAATTAGTTTCCCTATATGGAATCATAGTGGAATTACTCATCAAGTTAAGGAATAGAATTCACTCACATTTATTAGGCATAACTAAGATTAATTAGTGGAATTTTTATGATCCAAAATAAACCACTTAAATCATTCATCATGCTTATAACCAAATCTTATCAATTCTACAACATATCAACTACATTTTGATAAATTCTAAGGCTACCAACATCAATTAAACATTATTTAAACGCAACAACACGAGACTTTTTGGTGTTACAGATTGGTTGGACAGCAACTCGAATTTTCTACACAAGTGCCAATTTCAAGTGCTAAAACATGTCAAAATGACCTCCTTTGCTCACTAAACTTTAGGGGCATCATATACTAATCAAAAGGAACTTAATTTCCAACAATTAACACACTTTAAACATGAATTTTGTCACATAAATACATGTTAAATACAGAGTTTACAACAGCAGAGAGGTTGCTGCCCTGCTATCAAAACTATGGCAATTAAATGCACTCAATCAAGGGATTTTGACTTCGAACCATTACCAAATCATCATACCATCATACTACAATATTATAAGGCCTTAAACATGTAACACCCTTAATTGTCAACCTTTCTGTAACTCAAATTCGAGCTCTAATAGCTCAGTAGTGGAACTTATGGTAGTTTTTTTTTTTAAAGTCTTTAAAAACCAAAATTGTAGCATAATATAAAATATGATTTTTTTTTCCAAGTAAAACGAAATAAGAGTTTTATTACCAAACCATTAATAAAATACTATAATAACAAATATTAATGAAAATAAAATATAATTTAAAACTCTACAAATATGCAACTATATATTCTTGACACGAAAATGATTTACATTACATTTTAATGACACTATAGCATGGTTCACTACACAACTGGATACTTCTTCAGATTAGAGCATTAAGATTCTAATTATAAGGGAATACCAGTTCTGACACCACACTAGATTATTTTGACATCTAGTATTATAGAATCAAACCATGAACTCATCGTTCCACATAAACGCGTCTTTTACATCTTTAACCACGCTTTTGTTACGCCACTCTAATACCATCTTGGTTAAGGGTTGTAACCACACATTGCTAACCCGTGTACCTATTCACCAACAAACCAAAAAGCAATCCATTCCCTATTTCTATTCCAAACATCTGCAGATGAAGGAAGGGATGGATTAATTAGGGACAAGAACTAGACAATTTGAAATCAAGAAATCAAATAAACCCATAAACCTGCCCAAACCATAGTTCATATCATATAATTAATATGACAAACATTAAAGAGCCATATCATACAATAAACTATAAAATCATGTATTAAACATTACAGCATCAACTTAAAACAATATGAGTATATTCTAATTTATTAATTGCAATAAATCTAATTTTATTTATAAAATTACCAAAAAATTATTATTTTTATGTCTTAAATACCTTTCTAATATTGTTTTAAGTATAAAACATAATTTTTCTCAAATTTAAAAAGGGTAACTGATAATTATTTAAGTAATATTTTAAGGATGTTACAAAACATGTTAGTTAATCAAGCAAAATCAACAAAAATCTGCCATGAACAGTGTCAGACAGCTGCACGCGCGTGAACAGTACAATGGACATGAAATCCTCATCCAATCATGAAATCAAGCAAGAAATACACCTAATGTCAAGAGGTTAAGGGTCCCTCTTAGTTCTACAAGTCAAAACCAGGTTATACAAGGCTTCACCTCCTCCCCTTACCTTAATGGAACCGTGAGAATGAGGAGAAAATGGTGAGGATGAAATGCTCTCCCTTGTCTCCTTCAAAAGCCCCACAAAAATGCCTCCCAAAGAGCTTGAATTGATGGATATTTTGAGAGATTTTGGATTAGGGTTAGGGTTAGGAAAGAAAGAAATTGACAACGGTTTCTAGGAAAGAGGCGTTAGCTTATGTGTGGAGAAAGGGTCCATTCGTTTTTAGTTATAGAGTCACTTAAGCCATTTGAATTCTTAATTTTTGTTTCTAATCCTAAAGAGTATAAATTTATAATTTTTCTTTACATAACTCTTCTAGACACATTAAAATAGCTTATGTAAATTTTTCATAATTTTTAGAGTTCTCTAAGTATTTACAGTTGAGCTCGCAAAGTTATTTGTGAGCACTTTGAGTCAAAATTGAGAAATCTCTAAAAATTACAGAAAAATTCCTACAATTATAAAATAATATTCTAAGCATATTTCCAGGCTCAAAATACCATTTTGTCATATTTTTATATTTATTTAACATTTATCTAGCCTCTTGTGTTTATGTTTTTAACTTTTAGAATTTCCAGTTAATTTTGTGAATCTTTGAATTGTATAAGTCTAAATACAATTTTTTGTTCTAAGTAAATTTTAATTTCTCAGGATAAAGAATTGATATTTAGGCTTTTATGTAATGTCTCTATATATCAAGACGATAGCAATAATAGAAAATAACAATATAAGTGTTTATTGGAAATAAAATATTAATAATATTATTTCCTAAAATTGAGGGTGTTAGATTGAACATATTTAATGACAATTATTTGAATAAAAGTTTGTAAAATCTATGAAGGGTTGTAGATAGGGGGAAAAAATATACTCGTAATCCCACTTTAATGTATCAAAAAAAAATCCCACTTTAAATGCATATGGAACCTCGTATCCTCCTGGAATTTTCAAGAGCATAGATTTCCCAATTTCATGGTGATTTCTTCGGCGAACCCATACACTATATGGTTCATTGGTGAGTCACACACCTAACACCGTTAGATATACTTTAAAAAAAATGAACAGTATAGATTATATTTCGTATTTTTGATTATCTGAATATTTCTTTACTTTAAATATTATGTTAAAATTATATTTAATAATGAATGGACATTTTTAGCCCTAGGTTAAGAAGAGTAGTTTCGTCCCGATGGAAGCTGCCGTTTCGATTGAAGTAGCCACGGTCATTGGGGGAGAAGGTTCAAGCGTGAGTAATGGTATGTGTTGGGTGTAGTGATTTTGTGGTTGCGTCCTTCGTCTTCATATGATAAAAGTAGGCCATTACAATTGTACATTGGAAGCTCGTTGGAACCAACCCGAATGCTGGAAGCTCACTGCCTTCGCCAATAACGACACACTACATCAAGTGAAGTAAAAAATCTACAATGGTTCAAGGTTTATTGCTAATAGACATAAAAAATACCAATATTGAAAACACTTGCATCACAAGTTCTAGACTTGTGTTACCATCTACCAATCCTGTTTTTCACTCTCTCTCTAACCAAAATTTTTTGGGGCTACTATTGTTGCTATAATGCAAAAAAAATTTCAGGGCTCCCCTGTTTTGCCATGCAGTTTGCAAATTTGAAATTGTCGTGGATTGGTCAATTCCTTCAAATAATTTTCAAATTGATGTAGAGCTTATGATAAGAGAAAGTTATTTAGAATGGTCATACCCAGAAAGTCGTCCGATTCCATGCATGCTAACTGTTTGTGGAAATGCTTGTTTGGTCCAAGACCTAGTCTTTTATCTCATCAAACCTGGCTGCAAGGGTTTTAAATGTTTTTTTTTTCGCATATCATTTTTGTTTATGATGATCATTATGCTGATGAAAAAGTGGTCCTATTTTCAGGTTTTCAGTTCTATTGTCCTTTTAAATTTTAAAACTGTGCATGCAATACAATCAGAAATTCTCTTTTAATTATCATGGTTTTACCTTTGCATGAAAGGTCTGTCTTTGATAGAAGTTTTTATTTTGAGTCATAAACATAAAGCCTTGATGCAAAATTCTGTCTTTTCAAGCATTGTTTTAAGTTATGCACTTAAGGGTCACATTTTTAAGCTTCTAATTGGGATTGACATTGCCTTAGCATAGTATGTCCCAAATGTTGAGGTCTTACCATGTTAGAGGAATTATTTCATAATCTTAGGACACATTCTAGTGTTTCTATATTTACATTCTAATAGATTGCTGGTTGTGTATTACTTTGTTTTGAGGTCTGAACTAAATCATTGTTCAAAATGAATCAAAGGTCCTTACAGTTGTTGGTTTGATAGTGTAAGAACTCTAATTAGTGTGTGGTCAACTTGTTGCTAAGTAGTCTAGGTGTTTCAAACTCAAGGTATGCATCAATAAGGTGCTGAAATGGATTTCAACTCTGACAAGTTGAGGTCATTGGTGTGAAAATGGCAAACTCTAATTGAAGCTCAAGTGAATGTGAAGACAATTGATAATTACACATTGAGGATGTTCTGCATTGGATTTACCAAGAACTAACCTCCTAAAGAGAACTTGTTATGCACAATCAAGCCAGATTAGACAGGTATATACACTAAAGTTTGTTAGCTAGATGCATACATGTTTGCAATCAATTTTTTAATTAATATAGAAGCATATGGTCCACATTCTACATGGTATCTAGCCATGCTCCTGGTTGCACTTCTCAATATTTAGTACATATTTTTGACAAGAAGGAATTAAAGGGTTTAAACTATAGAGAATGCAATTTCTGACGGTTTTTAACCAAGAAAATGTTAAATTAAAATGAATGAAAATGTAATTTCTGGCAGTTTTCAATCGTTAGAAATTCCAAATTAAAATAGAATAGGAATATAATTTCTAGCGGTTTTTAACTGCCCCTAAATGCAAAATTAAAATGCAATGAGAGTGCAATTCACAGTTTTTAACTGCCCTAATTAAATGTTCAAGCTTTCAAACTGTCTCCTGAGCTTCCTCTCTACATCAAGTTCTCTAGCAACAAACTCAATTGCAGCCTCAACAATTTTTTGCTCCTTGTTTTTCCATACAGCCTTTTCTTCAGCAAAACACTTCATTAAATAATTTATCTCATTCTGATCTGAGCGCTGTTCCTGGATAAGCTGATTGACCTGTAGACGAGCCCTCTCCAACTCAGTCTGTAAAGCTGAGATAAAAAACATACAGACGTAATTAAAATGGGACTTATTTGTCATTTAACATTTTTTAAAATAAAATTCATTTAAAGTCTTTAAATAAATAATTGCGTGCTGTAGGCCTGTAGCGCATATTCCCTTGACCACGGGTGGACCACATTCCATACTTCACGGTCGAAAGCGTCATTTTATTAAACGACACACTTAAAGCATGTACAGTAGTATCATAATAAAGCAAATGATAACTTGGAGGGACCGTGTGTTTTGTGTTGTCCTTTCAAGTTTTGTTGCGTAAAGCATTTTACTTGTTCTATCACCATTATTGAATCCAGAAACCAAGTAGAGCGGATGAGAATAAGTTGAAATGGAATCTTTGCAGTTCACAAAGAATCTGCATGAGAATGTCAGTTATATCTCATGAACAGTACTATTTTATGTATTTATATTTATAATTATTTTTAAGATTAAATATGTTTTTGTCTCTATAAAATATTATTTTTTTTGTTTTTAGTCCCTATAAATTTATTTTTTTTAAAATAATTCTTGTAAAATTTATTTTTTTTAGTTTTGGTCCTTTTATTTGTTCTAATTCTTTTAATATATTTGTTTTTTTGTTTTAATCATTATAATATTTTGTTCATTTTGAATTAGTTCTTTTGAAAAAAATTGTTAAGGATTAAAGAAAAATTATTTACATATTACAAGGATAAAAATGAAAAAATAAATATATTACAAGGATTAAAATAAAATAACAGGGATCAAAATAATAAAAAGAATTTTATAAGGATCATTTTAAAAAAATGTTTTTATAAGGACCAAAACAAAAGAAACAATATATTACAAGGACCAAAAACATATTTAAGTTTTATTTTTAATTTAAAATTATATATATTTTGTGAATAAGATTTTATGCGGTTGAAATTTCAATTCTAGAAGATTATGATCAGAATAAGTTCACGCAGAATACAAATGGCGTACGTGGAAGATATATGTATATGTAAAATATTTGTATAATAACATTTAAATATCATTTGTTTAGGTGTAAAGCGGATAGAGGACTTTGCCACATTACCATGAATGTATAAAATAATCCTATTAGAATGTATACGCACATATCCAAAAGCATATGAGAGAATAACTGATGCAGCATCCATTGAGGATGAGGAACATATTATGGTTTGTTAACGGGTAAGAGTCTGAGAGATAATTTTGTTCGTAGTGGTAGCATGACTTTAGAGGAAATTTCCGTTTTACAGCAAAATTTATTGAGTTGCCTACCTTCAGCATCGACGTCAACTAAATATCCATCTATATATGTAAATTTGAATCTTTATTCATATAGTTATAAGAATTAGTTTATTTTTTATTAAGTTACGTTATTTATTTTGTTGAATATTTAATTTTTCATTTTTTCTGAATATTATTATTTAAATTTAATTTGAATTTTTAAATCATAATGTACCATATCAAATTAAATATATCCTTTTTTAGATAAACTAAATTTTAATATTATTATAATCTTAATTAATGATAATTTGAATTTGACTTTTATAGTTTGAATTTCGACACCATATTAATAAAGATGATACATCTTGATTTAAATAATTTATTTTCTTAATTTTTCTCAATTTTAGAAGTCTTATCTATTTATTTTATTCCTATTTAATATAATAAAATATTTACTATTAATGATAAAAAAAATATCTACTATTTTTTTGTTTATTTTATGTCAGTCAAATTAATAAATCAAGTTAAAAAGTTTGACTAAATCAAACTTTTGCTTTTTACTAGCAAAAGAGAAATTTCCTGCGCCGCTTACAAAGACCAAAATTTTACTGCCTAAGAATGCACCACCATTTTCAACTATTACTTTGCTGTTAAGTTTTGTTATTTTATTATTATGTATTGCCTATAAATGGAGGCTTGTAGTACGTACTCCATTTATCAATCAGAGAATTCCGTTGCGTATGTAAAATTCGTTTTAGTGTCCCACTGATATCAAATTGGTATAAGAGCTTGAAAGCTTGGTAGTAGTGTGAGTAAAAATATATATATATATATATATTGAGTGTGTGAGGAATAAGAGTGTTCTTACTTTGTCAAATTTTTTTTAAGTTAATATACTTTTGAGAGAGAGATATGGCCACCAATTACAATATTGTTTGGTCCGGTCCCAAGTTAGATTTCAGCTTTGGGAGATCTTGATGTCCACACATTTAAGAGCTCACAATATTTGGAGCTTTGTTGAACCAGGACTAGCAGAAGGAGCTGATGATACTGCTCGAAGGAGAGATCAATTGGCACTATCACAAATCCATCAAGGTGTAGATTATTCCATTTTTGGCAAAATAGCAAATGCCAAAACAGTCAAGGAAGCATGGGATATTCTGAAGTTATCATACAAAGGAGTAGAAAAGGCCCAAAAATCGAAACTACGGTCATTGCGAAGAGAATATGAAAGGTATGAAATGTCTAATTCTGAATCTGTAGAACAATATTTTTCACGTGTTATAGATCTTGTCAATAAGATGAGAGTGTATGGAGAAGACATACCTAATAGTAAAGTGGTGGAGAAAATTCTACGCACCATGTCGATGAAGTTTGACCCTGTGGTGACTACAATAATTGAGTCCCATGACACAGACATCATGACAGTAGCAGAGTTGCAGGGAAGTATTGAAAGCCATGTGAGCAGAATATTGGAAAAGATAGAAAAAGGAAATGAAGAAGCTTTGAAAAGTCAAGTGAATCTCAACAATGATGCTGAATCCAATCAAAGTATAGAAGGTAGAGGTCGTGATAATTATAATAGTAGAGGAAGAGGAAACTACAGAGGTAAAAGTCGAGGTAATTATAGGGGAAGAGGACGTGACAATTTCAATCAAGGAAGAGACAACAGTTTCAGATCATCTAGTCAAGGAAGAGGTGGAAATAATTATAGTTCAACCAACCAAGGAGGAGGTCATGGTAGCAACTATCAAGAAAGAACAAATTTTAATTGCTTTTGCTGTGGAAAGTTCGAGCACAAAGCTGCAAACTGTAAATTTAATCAACAGGCAAACGTAGCAGAAAGTCAGTATCAAAATATTGGTGAGAATTATGTTAACCCACAAAGTTTATTTTTGGCAAGCAATACATTTTTAGAGGATGAAAATATCTGGTATTTGGATACTGGGTGTAGTAATCATATGTGTGGAAAAAAGGAGTTATTTTCTTCTTTAGATGAAACGGTAAAATCTACCGTTAAATTTGGAAACAACACAAATATTCCTATTTTGGGAAAAGGTCAAATTACTATCAAGTTTAAGGATGGTTCTCAAAATTTTGTCTCTGATGTTTTCTATGCTCCTGGTCTTCATCATAATTTGTTGAGTATGGGACAACTATCAAAGAAGGGTTACAACATGCAGATTCATTATGGTTACTGCACGTTGATTGACAGAAATGGAAGATTCATTACCAGGGTAAAGATGACTCCTAACCGCCTATTCCCTTTGACAATTCATCATGAAAATTTTTCTTGCTTGAGTTCTGTGATTCCAAGTGAAGATTGGTTATGGCATATGCGTTTTGGACACTTTCATTTTTCTGGTTTAAATTATCTATCAAGAAAAGAATATGTTTCTGGTTTGCCTGTTGTGAAGATTCCTGATGGAGTATGTGAGACATGTGAGATTGGAAAGAAGCATAGAGAATCATTTCCAACTGCAAAGTCTTGGAGGGCGAAAAAGCTGTTAGAGATAGTTCATTCAAATCTGTGTACAGTTGAGATACCAACACACAGTGGTAGCAGGTATTTTATTGCTTTCATTGATGATTTTAGCAGAAAAACTTGGGTATACTTTTTGAAGCAGAAATCAGAAGCATGTAATGCCTTCAAGATGTTTAAGGCATTTGTAGAAAAGCAAAGTGGATGCAAAATTAAAGCACTAAGAACAGACAAAGGCCAAGAATACCTTGTCTGTGTAGATTTCTTTAAGCAGCATGGAATTCAACATCAACTGACAACCAGAAACACACCTCAACAAAATGGAGTTGCTGAAAGGAAGAATAGAACAATCATGGACATGGTGAGATGCATGCTGAAGCCCAAACAAATGCCTAGAGAGTTTTGGGCAGAAGAAATTGCTACCACTGTCTATATTTTGAATAGGTGCCCAACAAAAAGTGTTTATGACAAAACACCAGAAGAAGCTTAGAGTGGAAGAAGACCATCAATCCGACACCTGAGAGTTTTTGGATGTATAGCATATGCTCATGTTCCAGACCAACTTAGGAAGAAACTAGATGACAAAGGTGAAAGGTGTATTTTCATTGGATACAGCACAAATTCCAAGGCATACAAACTTTACAATCCAGAGACAAAGAAGGTGATTATTAGTTGAGACGTGACGTTTGATGAGAAAGGCTTATGGGATTGGTCCTCAAAGTCCTAAAAGGAGTTAGTGGTGATTCCTGACAACAATGAAGAAAATGAAAGACAATTAGACCCAACTCTTAATGAACTAGAATCATCTAATAGGCCACGAAGGAGTCGTCAGCTACCAACAAGATTGGAAGATTATGTTGTGGGTAATGATAATGACCCATTAGATGAAGAGGTTATCAACTTTGAAGAAGCCTCAAGTGATGAGAATTGGAGAAAAACCATGAATGATGAGATTCATGCTATTGAAAAGAATGAAACGTGGGAGTTAACAAATTTGCCACCAAATAAAAGACCTATTGGAGTGAAGTGGGTGTACAAGACAAAGTACAAACCCAATGGAGAAATTGACCGCCTTAAAGCAAGGTTGGTTACAAAAGGATATAAACAAAAGCCAGTTATTGATTACTTTGAGGTATTCACTCTTGTTGCAAGATTATTCGCATGATTATTTCTCTTTCGACTCAAAATAATTGGAAGATATATCAAATGGATGTTAAATCTGCTTTTTTGAACAGTATTTTGGAAGAAGAAGTATATGTTGAACAGCCTGTAGGATATGAAATCAGAGGAAAAGAAGACAAAGTCTACAGATTGAGGAAAGCTTTGTATGGCTTGAAGTAGGCACCGAGAGTGTGGTATAAGAAAATTGATTCCTACTTTGTGCAACATAGTTTTGAGAGATGTCCTTTTAAGCACACTTTATATGTTAAATTTGTTGATCCTAGAAATATTCTTATAGTGTGTCTATATGTTGATGATCTAATCTTCACTGGCAATAATTCAAGGATGATTGTAGAATTCAGGGAGGCTATGATAAGTTGCTTTGAGATGACTGATTTAGGCTTAATGTCCTACTTTCTTGGCATTGAGGTCATTCAGCAAGATGATGGGATTTTTATCTCTCAAAAGAAATATGCAAGTGATATTTTGAAGAAATTCAAGATGGAGAATTCAAAGCCAATTTCCACACCAGTTGAAGAAAAGTTGAAGTTGACCAAAGAAAGTGAAAGCAAAAGGGTGGATATTACAAAAGTTTGATTGGAAGTTTGAGATATTTGACTGCAACTAGACTAGATATAGTCTTTGGAGTCAGCTTACTTAGCAGATTCATGGAAGAACCTTGTGTTTTCCATTTACAAGGAGCTAAGAGAATTCTTAGATATATTAAAGGTACTCTAACTGATGGAATTTTTTATGCAAATAACAATAATGTGAAACTTGTTGGATATACAGACAGTGATTGGGCTGAAGATGTAGAAACAAGAAAAAGCACGTCAGGGTATGTATTTCATCTAGGTACTGGTGTAGTATTGTGGTCTTCAAAGAAACAACCAATTGTTGCACTTTCAACAGCTGAAGTAGAATACATAGCAGCAACTAGTTGGCTACACAAGCAATATGGCTGAGAAGAATTTTAGAAGTACTACACCAGAAGCAAAATACTCCCACATAAATATTTTGTGACAACAAGTCTGCCATTGCATTGAGTAAAAATCCAATTTTTCATGGACGGTCCAAGCACATTGATATTCGATTTCACAAAATACGAGAGTTGATAATTGAAAAAGAAATGGAGATTAATTATTGTACAACAGAGGAGCAAGTAGCAGATATTTTTACAAAGCCATTGAAGATTGAGTTATTTTACAAGTTGAAGAAAATACTCGGAATGATACACGCTTGATTTAAGGGAGGTAATGTCGGTCAAATTAATAAATCAAGTTGAAAAGTTTGACTGAATTAAACTTTTGCTTTTTACTAGCAAAAGAGAAAATTCCTGCGCCACTTACAAAGACCAAAATTTTACTACCTAAGAATGCACCATTGTCTTCAACTATTGCTTTGCTGTTAAGTTTTGTTATTTTATTATTATGTATTGCCTACAAATGGAGGCTTGTAGTACGTACTCTATTTATCAATCAGAGAATTCCGTTGCGTATGTGAAATTCGTTTTAGTGTCCCACTGATATCATTTTATTTATACACTTTATTTCAATTTAAAAATACCAATAAAAATATAAAAAAAACTTGTTAGTTATTCTTTATACAAAATAATTACATTTTTTGTGTCAATAAATTTTACTATTTGATCTTTATACATAAAAAAAAAAAATTACAAATAAGTAACTGTTCTTTACTAAAATTATTAAGATGTTAGATTTAATTTGATAAATTAACTATATTAAATTTTTTTTATACTTATCATTACTTTTATTAATTATTTTATGAAAAAAAACTACATCACATAATAAAATATACATTTTAATTCTTCTATAAGAAATGATTCAACAAAATTTAACACCGGGTTCTCATAAATAAGAAGGTCCAATTTATACATATTTTTCTTATAAAAATTAAAATGTAATATTCCTTAACTATGAGAATCAAATTATTCCTAAAAAAAAAAGAATTAAATTATATTAATTATTTATCTTTTATCTTTTGCACATCTAATCAAGCATTGAGCACCAAAAAAATATTATTATTTATTATTGAGGCTACTGTGTATGACACGTGATTTGCTATTGCAATCCTGCCCCATATTGATGGGGCATGTAGGCTGTATGACCCCTAGTTAAAAAAAAAAAAAGAATAAATTCTTGCATGCATGATATTTCTGTATAATAAAATCGTTTTTTGTTTTTTTATAGATATTATATAAGTAGCGTTATGTTATACTTTATAATATCTATAAAAATAAGTATAAAATTAGCAACATATTTAATGTATTTTTCAAAAGATTTTTATTATCAAATTAAATTTATGTAAAATTATTAAATACTTTTAGGGTTCGTTTAGTAGTCAAAATATGATAAAATAAGATATGATATAAAAGCATAATAAGAATAAGATAAGACAAGAATAAGATAATATTTAATCATATTGAATGTTTGGTGCACACTAGACAACAAACTAGATAATATTATTGTGTTATCTTGTATTTGACATAGACTATATAATAATAGGATTGGATATATATTATGTTCAAATAATAAAAATACATATAGTTTTCTAGAAACTAACTTTTGATTACAAATTATAAAAAAATATATAAAATCTCAAATTTACTACCACCAGCCCCTCCACCACTGCCACTACCCTACCATCGTCGTCGTCATCACCACCATTACTATCACTACCACCATTGTTATCGTTAGCATTATCGTCGTCACCACTACTGTTATTGTCATTACTAATGTCGCCACTACTACAACCACTATCGTCATTACTATCGCTACCGCTACGACCACAACCATCATTGCCACCAACACCACCACTTGGGGTGGTGGTGGCAGCAGAGGTGGTGGTGGTAGTTGTGGTGGCGGTAGTGGTGATAGTAGAGTGGTAATGGTGGTGACGATGGTGATGGTGACAACAACAACAGTGGCAATAGCAGTAATGGCAGTGGCGATGGTGGCAATGATGGTGACGTTGGTGGCAGTAGTAGTCGTGGTGGTGGTAGTGGCAGCGATAGTGGGGTGAGGGTGGTGTGCGGAAGGGAGAGAAATATATTATCATATCCTGTTGTGTTCTAACCTAACTCCTCCCTCAGCATAAAAAATACACTACACCAATAGGATAAGATGGACAATAGGATAAAATAAGGAAATCATGTCCTACTAGTGACCAAACAACTACCAATTGATAAACATCTAAGCACTCGGGGAACCCACCCTTAAAAGCTAGCTATTAAGGGAGGAGAACCAAGTCACTTAAATACTCCATCAAGTATCCTATACTACTCGATGTGGGAATTAGGCATTCCATAATACCCAAGTCCCTATCATAGCACTGCCCTTGAGAGTCGACGTCTCGGCGGCTCACACTCTACGACACTTTACTCAGTGACACTTTACTCAACTTCCTCGTTGGTCAGAACCCTCCACCGGTTAGAACCCTCCGTAGGTAGCCCTTTCCGAGACATTGACAACCAGCTCTGATACCAATTGATAAACATCTAACCACTTGAGGAACCCACCCTTAAAAGCTAGCTATTAAGGGGGGAGAACCAAGCCACTTAAGATGGACAATAGGATAAAATAAGGAAATCATGTCCTATTAGTGACCAAACAACTGATTTCAGTACGATAGAATGGTTATTCTATCCTATCTTATCATATCTTGCCCACTAAATGGACCCTTAATCAATTAATTGTAGTTAAGATGTAATTTTGGCCCTTTAAATATTTTTAATTAAATCTAATTCTTTGAATTTAAATAGAACATATTGTCTTATCATATATGATAAACTAATATTTTAGTCTAAGCCATGCATATGATAAATGTTTATTTTTATAAAATTATAATTTATAATATATAAATATTTTTTCAATATATAAATTATATTCTCTCTATAAATTAGAATAGCTATCTTGAATAAGAGCATTTTCAGGAACTATTCTTCAACGAAAATGTTTTAGGAGTTTTTATTCAATGAGAGCGTTTTTAGATATTTTTCTTAACATCTTATCTCTTTTAATATATCCTTTTTATTTTTATTTCTAAATTGAATTTCAATACTTTTCTAAAGAAATTATCAACAATTAAAAATAATCTTATATCACAATATAAATTATTTATCATAAATCTAAAATATAATTATATGTTCAAAATATTTATGTATTACGAATTTTAATTATAATATAATTTATAAATTAAAAAATATTTATTTATTATAAATTTTAGTTATATAAAATAAATATTTATCTTGTGCATTGCATAGGTTAAAATACTAGTTATAATTAAAATTCGTAATAAATAAATATTTTTGAACATGTAAATTATATTTTAAATTTATAATAAACAATTTATATTTATATTATGATACGAGGTTATTTTAATTATTAACAATTTTCAAAAAAAAATTTTGAACTTTAATTTAGAAATAAAATTGAAAATGATAGATTGAAAGAAATAAATGGTTAAGAAAAATTAAGTATACAGATAAAGATAAAAAGAGAGTAGGTTTGAAATGATTGAGAAAGAAATTTTGGACTAGTTGTTAAATCAAATTAAGTTCAAAATTAAAATTAAAAAATATATTTGAAAGGAATAAAAACTAAATGCTCAATATATATATGATTAAGATAAGACATTTGGCTCAATGAAAGTGGAAATAACTCCTAAAAACACTCTCATTCAATAATAGCTCCTAAAAACATTCTTATTCAAGGATGAAGACTCAAACTTATAATATAGGAGTAGATTTGTTGACTTTTACTATAAATACCTTGTGTTTGGATGAGAAATTTTTATAGGGTAATTCATTTTTTTTAGGGAATTTAAAATGTTTTGTGATGAAATATGTTGTTTTGATAGGGAATTGAGTAAGAAATTGAAATTCTAGTAATTAGTAAAGGTATTTTAATTATCTGAAATTATAGAATTTTAAATTTCACCTAATAGGTAAGAATTTGAAATTCGTCATACCTACTTTCTCTCTCTTCTCTCACCTCTATGTCTTTTTTCTCTTTCTTCTCTCTTCTTTCTCACCTCTCTCTTTTCTTTCTTTCTATCTTCTTCTTTCTATCTCCCTCTCTTTGTTCTCACTTTTTCTATAAGCTCTCTCTTTTCTTTCTTTCTATCTCCCTCTCTTTGTTCTCACTTTTTCTATAACCTCTTTCTTTTCTCTCTCTCTCTCCTCTCCCTTTCTCCACTCTCTTTCTTTTCTCCTATCTCTTCTTCCTCTTTCTCCGATCTCTCTATTCTCTCCTTTTTTCTTCTCTTTCTTCTTTGTCCTCTCTCCTTTTCCTCTATCAATATTCACATAAAAAGTATCAATATTTGTATTTTTGAATTATTAAATATTATCTAATATTAAAATTATTTTTAAATTATTAGATATTTAAAAATTGGCTAATGTTTATTTTTTGATAAAGTTTAATATCAAAATTTCAATTTTTAAATATATGTCTAAAAATTAAATTTTGCATATGGTGGAAATTAAAATGTCATGTCCAAACTAAGAATTTAAAATTTAAGAAATTTGAATTAATTTATCCAAACAAAATATTTAATAAATGAAAGAAATTTAAATTAAAGCAACTCAAATTTTAAGTATTTTAAATTCCTTGAAATTTTAAAATTCCTTATCCAAACACACTGAGGGTTGGAAACATTATTTAAATCAGCGCTCATTTGTGGGACTAGAATAAGATAAGATAAAATAAAACATAAGGGTTGGAAAAAAAGGTATGATAGGATAAGAGTATGATAACTTTTATACTATACAATGTTTAACGTGTATTAAATAATCTCTTTGTCTATGTTGACTTTTATAATAAAAACTTTAAGGGCTTATTTGGGGACCAAAATAAGATAAGATAGAATAAAATATAAGAATTGGGGGGGGGGGGGGGGAAGTAGGATAGTATAAGAGTATGATAAACTCTTATACTATCCAATGTTTAATGTGCACTAAATAATCTCTTAATATATGTGTGTGGAGGGATCAATTACATCGATGTAACTTATACCAACTATTACATCATTTAATAACTTTCAATATTTAGGAACTAGAATAAGATACGATAAAATAAAATATAAAAGTTGTGACTGTACCAGTGGGATAAATTGGGAAGAATTAAGAGAAGAATAGAGAATGAGAAAGTGAGATAGAAGAAAATTGAGTCAATTAATTTGCTTGTTCAGTTATTCACAATTAGAGGTGTCACTTGCATAGGCCAACTTAAAAAATGGGCTTGGCCTAGCCTGGTCTCTCTCCAAGCCTTTTTTTTGGGGCCCAACCTGGCCTTATACAGGCCACCGAACCAATTTAGCCTTAATTTTTTTTATACCAATTAAAGTTATTATCTATTGTATTTATTATATTTTTCATGAAAAATTATTTAAAAATTAAATTGTTTCTTTTATATTACCAAATAATTATCACCAAACCATAAAGATAAAAGTAAAAGAATAAAAGTAAAGTATTAACCATATTTGCAGTTTTACTTAATAGTTACTACATTGAAGTAAAAAAGTAAAGTATTAAATTGAATTTGGTTTTGCAATTTAGTTACTACATTGAAACCACGCATTTTTTTTTTTTTGTCTAACCAAGAGGTATCTGGGGCTTTTATTTTGGCACCCAACTATTCCCCCTCCCATCAGGTCGGCCCATTTTGGGGTAAAGTGGTACCTCCAACCGCGACTCCATTCCCAAGCTGGGGATTGAACCCCAATCCTTGGTTAAGGGACACAAGTGCCGAACCACTTGTGCCTATGACCTTCTATCCCAATAAATTCAGCACCCATATCTTTTGACAAGTTAATTCATTAGTTGGCATATTTATTATGTGATAGGTCATCCTTTTATAAAAGTTTTAATTGACATACTCATGTTTACAAGCATAGGTGTTGAATAAAGATCACCAATCCCCAAACTGAATATCTCAATTCCCAAATAACAAGTGTAGGTAGGTAGTATATATGAATATAAGGGACTATATGAATATAGAGGATCACATAGACAAAATTATGTGTCTTTTAACGTTGCGTCTCTACTCTCTAGGGTCGACACTAGTTTTTTGAATGAATGAAGGAACGGAGGTCTAGTGGCGTGCGTGGCACTGTGGTCTGTAACTAACACGTTTTTAGTTTACCCTTTTGTTTTAACCTATAATATATTTAATTTGTTTTTTTATATAGCTATCAAGCCAGCCCGACCCCGGCCTAATTTTCCTGTCAGGCTAAACGGGCCAGGCCAAAATGGTCTAATTTCTTTTAGGCTAATGTTTTACGAGTCCAGCCCTTTTTGCGAACTGATCGAGCCAGGCCATTGGGTTGTCGGCTCTATTCACAACAAGTGATAATATATGAAGCGTATTACAACTGTCCCAAAAGCTTTAACAGACTTTAACTACCTAATTACAATGAATTGCCCCTTTTATCTCAATTTATAGAATTATGTGTATCTATACCCTCCCTAAAACACCACCCTTGTCCTCAAGGGTGAGCTAACTGAGCAAAGTTAAGGAACTTCTTCTATAATTTGTACCAAGTCTCCCAAGTGGCTTCTTCTTCTAACTCTCGTTTCCATTTTACCAACACTTTTGTGACTACTCTATACTTCTTCTGTATCATCCTCCAATCCAGTATTTTTTTTCAAGCTCTTTAGGCAATTCTCAGTGACCCCACTCTTCTAGTAGTTGTTGTAGAGGTATGCTTGGGTTGGGACACGGGTTAAGTATGACATATGGAATGTAGGATGTATTATAGATGAAGCTAGTAGCTTAAGGGTGTAAGCAATTGATCCTACTCTTTGCAATATCTCATAAGGTCCAAAGTATCTTGGTGATAATTTTTCAAAACTTCTCAAATAGGTGGAGTGTTGTCTGTATGAATGAAGTTTTGACATAACCCAATCCCAAACTACAAATTCTATATCAGTCATGTGCTTATCTGTCAAAGTCTTCGAGCTACCTTTTCTAAATTAGCTTTCAATGTTTGTAGCATCCTTTTACATACTACAAAACTCCTATCAATGGCTTCCACTTGGCAACTTTGTGGAAAATATGGTGAGTGCAATGGTGGGGGCTAACCATATAAAATTTCATAAGGAGAAGTACCTGTCACTGAGTGGTAAGTGGTGTTATACCACCATTCAGCTAGTGGTAGCCATTGTACCCATTCATGTGGGTTGTTCCAAGCCATAAACCTCAAATAGTGCTCTAAACATCTGTTCAGCACCTCACTCTGGCCATCAAATTATGGATGGTAAGCCGAAGAAAGACTTTGTGTGATACCCTTCTATTATACAAGGTAGTCCAAAACTTGCTAGTGTATAAAGGGTCTTTATCACTAATAATGTTGGAAGGACCCTCATGTAACTTGTACACTTCTTTGATGAAAACTTTAGGTAACTTAGTTGTTGTAAATGGATGTGATAGGGCAATGAAATGAGCATATTTTCTTAACCTATCAACAATTACCCAAATAGTATCTTTCCCATGTGATTTTGGTAGCTTTTCAATAAAATCCATGGCAATGCTTTGCCATACACCTTCCAGAATGGGTAGTGGCTACAATAGCCTAAGACTAGCTATAAGTTCATATTTACACCTAAGATAAATTTCACAATTTTTTTATGAACTCTACATCTTTCTATAATCCCTTCTAGTAGAACATTTGCGTAATCATTTTAACCATAGGTCTAATACCAAAATGGTCCTCTTGGTGAGATGAATGGAGCCATTGAAGTATTAGATTCTTGACCTCTGCATTATTCGACACCATTACCTTATTTTTTCTAAAACTATTCTTTCAACTAGTCTGTATTTAGAAGTACCAGTCCTCTCCTCTTACAATAACTAATTAACTCCTAGAACCCCATATTTATCTCAAAATTCTTCTTAATTTCTTCCCAAAGTTTAGTAGATATTGATGAAACTGGAATCTTTGATAATTGCCCATGTGTTGCTCTAGACAAGGCATATGTTGCTACATTCTCTTGACCTCTTCTATATCTAATCTCATACTTCGGGCCCACTAATTTAGACAACCACTTGAATTATGATGGAGATGATAATCTTTGTTCCAGCAAGCATTTCAAGCTTTGTTGATTAATGAAAATGATGAAAGGTTGTGGAGCAAGATACTGGTACCATTTTGAAACAGCATGCACTAAGGCCAATAGTTCCCTGTCATATACTAAAAGCAATCTATTTTTTAGAGATAAGAGACTAATGAATGCAATTGGGTGGGATTCCTAACTTAGTACGACTCCAATGCTAATGTCTAATGCATCAGTCTCCACCTCAAAAGGTTTTATTTGTCAAGTAATCCAAAAATAGGTGCCTTAGTTATAGCTTCCTTCAACTAAGTAAAAGTTGCTTGAGCCTTTTCTTGCCATTTGAACCCTTCCTTTTTTTAACAAGTCAGTTAAAGGAGTTGCTATCATGTTGAATCCCTTAATAAATCTTCTATAATAGTCAACCAAACCCAAAAAAACTTCGTAGTTGCTTCACATTTTAGGGTTGAGGCCAATCCACTACTACTTGTACCTTACTTTGATCTATGGAAACTCCTTCTACAAATATGAGAAGACCCTAGTACTCTATTTCATCATAAAACTACATTTTCTCCTTTTCATATATCACTAAAATGTCATCAAAGAACACCAAGACAAATTTTTGCAATTTCTCCCTGAATATATCATTCATGGCGCCTTAAAATGTTGAAGGAGCATTAGTCAAGCCAAATGGCATCCCAACAAAATCATATTGCCCAAAATGAGTTTGAAATGTTGTTTTCTCCGCATCTTTACTCTTCATTCTAATTTGGTGGTAGCCAAATTTGAGGTCCAGCTTAGAATACACACTTGCACTACTCTATTCATCCAGCAAGTCTTCCACCAGTGGAATAAGAAATCTGCTCCTCACTATTAACTTGTTTAAACCCTCATAATCCACACACATCCTACAACTTCCATCCTTCTTTTTCACCATCACAACTGGAGAAACAAAGGGAGAAGAGCAGGGTTGAATTACACTGGACTGTAATAATTCTTTTATCATGCCTTCTATGATATATTTCTAAGATGGAGGGTATCTATAGGGCCTCATGCTAACAGGAATGGACCTTCCTTCAAAATGATTTTATGGTCATGTGTACCCCAGAATTGAGGTATTTATTTAGGTTCCTCAAACACATCAGAAAACTCATGTAAAATCTGCTCCATTTTCTCATTACTTCTTGTTCCTCTACCCCGTTAATAGCACAACACATCACTTCATCAATGTAAGGCAATAACTACAACATTAGATAACACCTTTCCTCCATCATCATCTTATTAAGCCTACGTTCTATGATTACCTTGCTGTTTAATTATGGATTAGTAGTAGGAGTAATCTTTTTCTCATCCGTCCAAAACTCCATTTCAATTTTTTCCACAATCCCAAATAATCGTTCCTAGTTTTCCCAACCATTGCATTCCAAAAATCAAATCATAACCAACCAAAGGAATTGTAATGGCTTTTGTTTCAAACACATGGCCTTACATAACTTTTGACATAATCTTCCCCCTTGAATTTTGCCCTCATTAGTAATAGCGACTTGTACTGGAGCAATATCCTTCTTAACCCCTACTCTTTCTTTACACAATCTTTCATCAAAGAAATAATGTGTACTCCCTATATTAATTAGTACAAAGATTCTTCTTTTCCCTATCCATCTTGTGACCCTCATGGTTGAATAATTGCCTTGTCCCCTAACTGCTTAATAGGGGAAAATCGCAAATGTATGGTTGTCGTCATGTAATAAAATATCTAATCCATAGGGACTATGGTTTATGCTTACCAATTTATTGTGGTTAGAAAAGATAAAACAAGAAAGATTTATTTGATTGAGAAAAAGAATGATGAGAATAAAATCAAATATTAAAAACAATGAGTAAGAATGTAAGAATTTCAAGATTGGATAAAACAATTAATGGTAATATTTCTAGGATAAGGGGTTTACTCAATGGTTTTTCAATGGATAAAATTCTTCACCTAAGTAATCTAATTGGTTCTCTTTGAAGGTGAATTAACATAATATAACTTATGTTCCCTTTCAAGACATCGAGATGTACTTAATTGAATTGACCCCTACTTTTGTGGTAGCTATATTCAATTAGGCCATTTATGTTCTTTGTTAATTCAATTGATCCTCGGAGGATTAAACCTACTTTTGCGATTTAAAACCTAAGTCCTATCCCTAGGGTTCTAACGATTAAGTTCACCTTTCAGTACTTCCTTAAGCACCTATGATTATGAAAAATGATGGCCCAACACTTCGCTTAAAGAAAATCAATAGGAAAAGAATGAAAAGGAAAACACCATAGGCATAAAGAAATTCAATTTAAACAACCATTAGTCAATCAAGAGATAAGTCCTAATCCTAGAAAAAGAAGAATTACACAAACATAACCATGGAGAAAACAAAACAAACAAGAAGAAACATCCAAACCCAAGGTAGAAGAAGAAGAATTATCTTCAATCCTCTACCTAGAGCCATCGCCTCCCGTAGGGTTTGGTCCTTAAAACGTAACCTAAAGGTTCTATTTAAACTACTAGGCAAATATGGGTTTAGGCCCAATTACATTAAAAAATGCGAAAAGGTAAAATCTTGCATCAGGATCTACTCAAGGGCATGAACTCCTTTGCCTCAATTTGAGACACAGAAATTAGTGATGGTCACAGACATGAACTCCATCAGACCACCAAAATGTGCTTTTGTTCCATCTGCCCACTTTCTAATGCTCTTGGCTTCAATCCTAATGCCTTCCAATGCTTTTCCATCTTTACTTTTAGTGCCTCCAAGTCCAAAATATCAACTCCTAAAAAAAACAAGATACCAAGCATGTACAAGTTCCAAAAAGAAGAGAAAAATAATGAAAATGTGTTATGATTAAGTCCTAAATGCCAAGATATGTAGTGTATCCTACGAAAAATGCTATGCACAAATGGTATGAAATACAACACATCAGCGCCTGCACCTCTCCAAGAATTGTATTTAAGGACAACATAGGTTCTTCCTGCTACTGTTCAATTTCTTCAATAATTTCAACATTTTCTTCTTCATCTACCTCCATCAGAAAAACTTGCATTTTCTTTCTTTGAATGTAATGATGTCCTAACCTATATTTCTCATGACAAAAATAACAGAGACCCTTAATCTTGTGCTCATCCCTTTCCTTTGGGGTCAATTTCTTATGGAACCACATAATAGGTTTTCCAAAGATGCCCATAGAATTTGATGCTCCTACTACTATTCTCTGTCCATTTTTCTTCATATCAACATCATTGTCTTTTTCTTGAGATCTCCATATGTTCTTGGAATCATTCAAGCCCTATTTATTGTTTCCCCTAGGAGAAATGCTATCACCCTTATTTTGCGACAAGAATAAACTTCTTTCTTGTAGCTTGGCTAACCTAACAACTTCAAGAGTGTTCTTGGCCCAAATAACTTCACTCCAACTATTATGTCAAGTTTCAGCCCCCCTATGTAGCAACTCAATTTTTGCCATTCATTCAATTTCACCTTACAAATTAGTGCATCAAACGCTTCTTGATACTTGTCCAAGCTTTCACATTGCTTCAATTGCATCAATTACTTCATTGGCTCTTCAAAAATGGACCCATATTTGATACAAAGTGTTTTACTAGCATACCCCATGTCTCACGACCTTCAGTACCTTGTTCCCACCCTTGGAACCAATTGTAGGCAACTTCATCTAGTGCTATACTAGCCATGTAACCTTATTTTCCTCCAATGTGTCATCCAAAAGAAAGAACCTCTCACATTTTGATACCCACCCAATGACCTCATCTTGTGTAAATTTAGAAAAATCAAGACAAGTAAATCTAGTTGGCATGTGATACACACCTTTTTTTCGATTCCTTTTTCTTCCTTGGTTCGTCAATTTCGTCATCTATAACACCAACCTTTTTATAGCCTCCTAAATTTGAATGAATTGTTGTTCCATCATGGTTCTTTGTTGATCCATAGAAGCTTGTAGTTGCTCCTCCACATCCTTGATCACTACCATCGTATAAGTCGCACACGCCTTTTTGCTCCTGGATTGGGAGCTTTGATACTAGTGATGGTACCAAAGGATAAATTAGGAAGAATTGAAAGAAGAAACAGGAAGAATAAAGAATGAAAGAGAGTGAGATAAAAGGAAATTAAGTCAATTAGTTTACCTATTCTATTATTCCCATTTACAGAATTATATGTATTAAGTTGGTAAAAAAAAAGTATGATGGGATAAAAGCATGATGAACTTTTATACTATCCAGTGTTTGATGTGCAAGAAATAATCTCTTACACTACGTTTGGCAGAGAAGAAAGAAATAGAGTGGAAGAAAATAGGTGAGAGAGAAATATATAGGAAATAGAGTAAAAATATGGGTTGTTTGATTGTAGACAAATATGAATGAAATAAAGTGAAAATAATATTATAAGGTTGTTTGGTTTGGATGAAAGGAGAGGAAAGAAATTAGATTAAAATTAAAAATACTATTTTACCCTTGCTAATATTTGATATACGTCTATTTAAAAAAAAACACTGATAATCAATTGTGCATGTATAATAATTGATTATCAGCAAAAAGTCGTAAGCACGTGGAAATGGTGATAATCGATTATGTATGGGTAATAATCGATTATCCCCTACTACAGCAAGCCTTTGGAAGAAAGCAATAATTGATTATATGAATGTAATAATAAACTATCACGAAAAATAGATAAGCCCCTGGAAGAAACCAATAATCGATTATATGAATATGATAATAGATTTGTCAAGAAAAAACTGTAAGCCCTTGGAAGAAACCAATAATCGATTATCACAAAATGGAAGCACCCTAGAAGTGGTGATAATCAATTATCCAAGTGTGACAATTGATTACCACTCAATGTTGCAACCAACTATGTAGCAAAAAATCGATTATGGCTGGTCGCTTATTGCCATTACAATGAACACTCGCAACATGTCAATCTCAAAACTCCTTTTATGATGAATGAACTAAGGATTTTAATGATAAGCAAAATTAATAATTAATCAATAGCCAAAAAATGAGAACACAACCACAAATGCAAGAAAAGGTAGTGTTAAAGTCTAATTGTAACAAACCAACATGAAGTCATAAAAGGTACACCAAGTCCACAAGTCCAAATATAAATCAAAAACATCAACCTAAAGTTCCTGGTAAGCATTTCCTAAACCACATTGGTAAAAATCTGAACATATAACATGAACCATTATCAACTCTGCTGGTCAATGGTGGTAATGATGCCTAAGTCCTTCAAGATGTTTACCAAACTCATCAAACTTGTCAACTTTTGAGTCTAGTTCACGTATATTGATGGCTAAATTGTGTAATCCTTGTTGTAAATCCTATATGCCATTTAAAACATCATCACCATGTGGTTGTTGACCAACATGCGTTGAGGCTTCCTCCTCTTCATCTTCTTGAGCATCTTTATGGTCTTAGTCCACTCCATTACCATATTGCACGACACACTTCACATTTGTAATCTTCATTTCCTTTAAGGTGTAATCCTTGAAAAGATTAGACCAATAAGATGTGATCTCAGCCTTTCCCTCAAGATCAATGCCATACTATTTTGAAAGAAAAAGAAAAACACAAGAAAGGGGGTTGAATTGTGTGTATGTAAACTTTGAAAACTTTTTCATAAAACATTTACAAGAGATATAAAAAAGTCATCCAATAAAAAGCGTGGGGATAAGGAAAGGAAAAGGCACATAATAGATTTTATACTAGTTCACTCCAAATTGAGCTACGTCTAGTACCTTCTTTCCAGAAGGATTTACATTAACCAAACTTGGTTACAACAAGTATTCTTTGACAGCCTCTTCAGGCCTTACAATAGTGATCTAACCCTTGATCACAAAACCGAAGTATTCTTTAATCACTAAGCCTTTCCAAGCTTTCACAAACAACAAGTTTGTTAACAAGAAATCAACTCATAATGTGAAGATATGAAAGTTAAGCACAAGTTACAAAAGCTTTGCTAAACAAAGTGTATGAAAGTGTAAGCGCAAAAAGAGTTGTCCAGCAGGAAGATGTTTAGAGCTTGTTCATTTTTTTTTCGTTCCTTGGTTCTTTGTTCTCTTTAGTCTTCAAGTCTTACATTTATAGCCTTTTTAAGATATGTGCGTTGAGAGAACGGGCTTCAACTTCATTTTCCCATTTTGAGAAAGCATTAAATGCATGGAAAAACCTTCACGTTAAGTTTGATATGTGTCTCTAGAAGCTTAGAAAGAGAGAATGCAGCAATCTTGTCTTGGAATGGTTTTGTACTGAAAAGGTATGTACTATTCTGACGCATAGTGCTACTTTTATGATCATTCCTTCTTTTGTTCTCTCTTTCTGTACTTAAGCCTTGATAAGTTGACTAACTTTTGCATAGGACTATACTTATATATCAAATTAAATGCTTAAGATATTCAAAATGTTAGAGCATTTCAAGACTAATATGGAACAGGTTTCAAGAATTACTAGAATATAAGCTATTCAGCATATGTGAAACCTTATCAAAATACAAATATCTTAATACAGACGCTTTGGACAATATCTTAAGCAGATGCTTCTTAGAAAACATGTATTGGATGTGCTTCGCAAAGAGGCACGTTGGACACCTTGTTTTCTAAAAATGATTAACACTCATTTTAAATTGACGTGTTGGACGCCAAGTTTTCAAAAATATTTTGGATAGGAAATATACCTTAATGTCTTATGAATGATCTTTTTACACATATAAAGTACCTGTTATGAAACACTAAAATTTAATAACACTTGCTATCATCAAAATTTTGAGGGGTTAAACGCTTCATATATCTTTGGTTCCAACAATCTCCCCCTTTTTTATGATGACAAACCTTATTAAATTTTGAGTGCAACCAACTGATTTTAGTATAAACACAACTTCTATCAAAGCTAGAATATACCAAAATCAGAGCGTAAAAATAATGTAAACTCCCCCTAAGTTTGACATCTATATCAAAGCATATGAAGATCAATTTTAGATATATCAAAGCAATTTCAGAGCTTATATCATATATAGATCAAAGTATATATATAGTCAGAGCACGAACTAAAAGCAAAGTTAAGAGAATATATATGCGTCAAAGCTGAATAAGAATATGTATGCATTTCATAAACTGTTATGCTAAGAGAAAAAACAAAATGTTTGAAAATCAAAGTCATTCAAAATTCCCAAATACTCCCCCTTTTGGTGTGACACTTATTCACATTTGACATAACCCATACTTATTTACTTAATTAATTAGTTGTTGATTTTAATTTAATGAAAATACAAGTAAAATTTTTTCGTTTTGTTTGATACTCGATGGTCTTTTCAAACTTTTTAAAATAGAAAATCTATAAGTAAAACGAAATTTGGAAATGAAAGTAAAAGACTAAAGAAGAAATAATTTCTTATCATATATGTATTAATAACGTTCATCATGATAGAACTTAACTAAATACATAAAAAGTGGATGAAATACAGGGAAATCCAAACACTACGTACCTCTCTAAATACACTAAAAAGTTGCCTACATAAGAGCAATGCATATGTATCCTATCCTATCCCATATAAAAGGAAATAGAATTCCCAATCATCATCTGTCAAAGTAGTCTTTGAATTAGTCGGTGTAACATCAGGGCATAATCATTTGCCATTACTGTCATCTTCGCTTATTAACCCATAAACAATATACATAGAGAAAAAGATAGAGGAGTGAGGTAATTTTTCTAGAATCACTTTTATGTGTGTGGCAAGAATTCTATCATAAAATATAGATAAAACATAGCTGACAGTAAGGGAAACCTAAGTTTTATTCTAAGTTGTACTAGACTACCCTTGACTCGATATGAATCCATACTTTCCATTTGTAAGTAATAGTTCTCAATATAACCGAGAAATGACTGGGAGTACATATACCTCTTCTCATCACTTGGTACAATCCTCATCACTATTGAAGAACAAAGCAACAGCTTAGGACATTCATTAGTCCATATAGAGATATACTCTCGCACCAATCCTGGTGATGACTCAGCAGTTGTCAGGGTTATCAAGTTTGTTCTTTACAAAGATCCCGGCTCAAGGTTGTTATCCTTGCTATTGGGACTTCACTACTTGATATCGCATCCTCAAAACCCTCTAGTCCCTACATACATCCCGCAGTGTACCAAACTGTGGCTTTCTTATCAGGGTGTCATGTCACTATATGTCCCACGCTTTATATTACTCACTAACTTATCAATGTCTGGCTTCTCAAACAAAGGTTTTTCCTAATCTCATTTAACTTGAACACCAGTACAATCTTTTCTAATATCTCTGCCTCATATTGCAGAAACTAAATCGTTATCATTTATAGATGTGACTAAATTACATACTTATAAAGAATTTGTGGAATAAAAATTAAACAATTCATAAATCATACAATTAAAGAAAATTATTGTAATTCAAGAAATTAAATATCTAAATAAAGCCTTAAACTTAAGCATTCTATAAAATTTCTTCTTTTAATCTTAAAATTATTATTTATCTAAGGTTAAAGTGATAAGACTTATCTTCTAATTTATAAATTTAGTAACTTAAGTTTAGATTCTACTAAGTGATTATAGCTTAATTTTTAACCTATTTTATTTTAAGTGGCTCAGGAGCCTATCTATACTACAAAGGAACTCTTAATTTAATTTGAGCCTTTAAATCATAATCACTACTTAACTTTTTATAAACTTCCTTCACCTAAAATTTTCGTGAGCCTATACAGTAAAGATAATCTTTGCTAAAATTTCTTCTACTATTCTTACTAAACTTTTCTAGTTTATTAGCATCCATAAAATTTTTACCAAAATTTTAGCAGCATAACAATTTAGTATTCACATTTTAATTATTTAAGTTTCAACAGCATATTAATTTAGAAAAAATAAAAATTTAACATCAAAGTTTACAACAATATAAAGGGAACCATAGGTAAACTTATGCATAAAAAGTTTTAGGAAAAAATCTTTCCTACCAACAAGTAAAATGACTATAATTTAGAACCAACCCCACTCTCTCATTACCTTAATGAAAGTAGATCACAAAAAGAGGATAAGAGGTAGATCCAAGGTCTCCTTTTGATGAAGCTTGGAGAAGATAGTAATATGGCTTTAGTATGAAAATGGAAGTAAAAAGAAATTTTATGGTGAAGGGAGGGACAAAGAGATCATTCAGCTAGTTCTTGGTGATGAGGAGGATGAAAAAAAATGTCCCAAAGATGGCCTATTTATAAAGAAGAAGAGGGGTGAGGTGTCTTAATAATGACATCATCAATATGATGTCATAAATCTATTTTTATTTCTTTTTAATTTATTAGGTTGACATGTGCAACAATTTAGAGTGGTGAGTCATCTAGGCTAGAGGTGTGACATGGCACACTAAAGTGTCCCTAAATCTCAGTGTTTTATTTTATTTGCAGTCGAATCAATCGGAACCGACAAAATTACCTAAACATAGGTAAATTAACTTTAATATCAAATTAATGAATTTTAGCATGAAACATAACACACATTATTTTCTATTTAAAATCAATTTTATTAATTTTTTTTCAAATTTCTATGCATTTAATTAGAGTTAAAAATTTATATTAAATCCATTTTAACTCAATAAATATCAAAATTTTTATGAAAATTATAAAATTAGATTTTTTACCTAAAAATGAACTAAGATGATCATTTTCACCATTTATGAATGTCAAATCAATATTGGTTTAGTTTAACAAACACCTAGGGACATTTTGATTATTTTATACAAGAATTACAGAAAATTCCCAAAAAAAATTCAAAATCATATTTTAATATATATAACATGATTCCAAGCTCAAATTGACATTTTGCTGTCAATCAAATCATTTTCTCATGTCAACCCTTAATGTTAAGAAATAACAGTAAAATCGTCATTTTCTTATTTCTCCAAGCTTCGTCTTGAAAAAATGATTAAAAATAACGATTAGATAATTCTTGAAATTCTAAAGATGATGGTAGGGAACAAAATTTTAAGATTTCTTCCCAATTTTTTAGAAATAATTCTATAAATATTAGAAAATAATTGCAAAGTTAAAGTAGGGGTGTTACATTTGGCATCAGCCAAAAAGGGTGAGTTGACCATTCTAGTCACTTAAAGTTAGGGTGGAGGAGGTGGAGGTGGATGTTGTGGTTGTTGTTGTTGCATAAGCTTTTGATTCATAGCAATCTGTTAAAGTAGAGCCATCATAGGTTGAAGTTGGGCATCAATGTAGGCTCAAACATTTGGATCAATATAACTTGCTGCGGTGGGCATAATGCTAGTGGGTTACGAGGACAGATCCAAATCCTCCCAAGTTGCCATGATCCCTTTCTTAAAGGCTTCTTTTTTCCTTTTGTAGACTTGGACGTTTTGACATGAAATGTCTAGGCTTCTTGCATTTGAAGCAGATCGGTGGACTCTTCTACTTTGTTTCTTTGTTAAACATTTTGGAAAAATTCCTTGCTTTGGATCCTCTTTTCTTTCTCCACATGGCATGTATCTTTCTGGATATAAAGGAAAGCTCGTTTTCGTCAGATTTTTCACCCTAGGATTATTCTTCAAATGACTCTTCAACATTGAGGGCTCTGGACGATGATCCCGTTGTAGGTTTTTGGATGCTTAAGGCTAGAGATTTTCCTTTTCTTTGTCTTTCATCCTACTTTTCCTGCATCTCATGGACTTTGACAATTCCAAGCAGTTCTTTTATGGTCAAGGTCATCAGTGTAATACTCGTTCACATTAGACACAACTTATATTTATTTAATTATTTATTTTGTTATTTAATTTTAAGTTAACAAAAATACAAGAAATTTTTTCACGTTTCATTTTACATGCGATCGTTTTACAACTTTTTAAAGTAGATAAATTGTAAGTGAAATAGAATTTAGAAATCGAAGTAAAAGATAAATAAAATCAAGCATATCATATAAGTCATAGTCAAAACCAAGTACATGTAGGTTTCTGAATACATCTAAATTGAACACAACTGAATCTGAAATGAAGTACATCTGAAGTCATGAAATAGAGGGAAATCTAAAAAGTATATCGAGAGACACTAGCCACCCCACCTGAATACATAAAAAAAAAAAATCCTAATCAGAGCAGTGTCTATAAATCTACTCCTAGTCCATGTATACAAAAGAAAGAAGTGTTACCCCTGAGAGCTATCAGTCCTCATCTGTCCATGTCTTCTTGAAGTCATCAGAAGTTGGGTGATGAATATGTCCATTGGACACCCTATGAGGTAATCCAACGTTGGAAGGAGTAGATGACAACGAAGAGTGCCAACCGTTAGCTATGCCAACTTGGTATTTGACCATTAATGAATCTATAGGTGACTCGGCCAAGACGACCTCCATCAGAGATCAATTAGGGTCCTCTAAAATGGGTTGTATAGTAGGTGGCAGATCCAAATATAGTTGCTCGACATGTGGAGAAAAATCCAAATAGGCGACCATGAATGGCATAGCAGGGTCCTTAGGTGGTGTGGCAAGAACGTACTCAAAATGTGGCAAGGATGATGAAGAAACGAAAATAGGGAAGGTCAAAGACGTAAGAGGTAGGTGCACTCCTAGTATGGGGGATAGGAAGGTAGCGGTGACAAAGCCTCGAAAAGTCAGGTAGTTGGTCGCTTCGTCGTAGTACCATACCCCCTGGACGCTTAATTAATGTACATGTTGAATAGGATAGGCATCGCTATCTTCATGAATCAACTGCGAATAGTCATGCATAAAGAAAACAAACAGAGGAATGAGGTGATTTTGTTCTTAAAATCCCCTTTTACATAGATGGTAGGGTATCCTACTGTCACTCTCAGATAAAACACAGCTGACAATAAAGAAAAAGGAAACCTAAGATTTCTCTAAGTTATAATATCTACCCTGAACACTGTACAGATCCCTACTTCCCACAAGACCGAGAAGTGGCTAGGAAAACATATACCTCTCTCAAAATTTTCCAACATGGTATAGTCCTCATAGTCATTGAAGAATAGAGCAATAGCTCAAGACATTCACAATCCATCCAAAAATATACTTTTCACACCAACCTTAGAATGCTAAGCAATTGTCGGGGTTATTAAGCATGATTAGGCAAATATCATGATACAAGAGTGTTACCTTGGTCATTAGGACCTTCACCATTTAACACCTTACCCCCAAGACCTTCGCAAGTGGGTCCCTGCCTTTCATTGTTCAGCATACCAACTGTAACTTCCCATAGGTATAAAATCTACTTTTTTCACCACATCCGATGTATCAATATGGCATGTGTCAAAGAATGCTATCATTCTTTGCTTCTAGTAGTCATAGTTTTATCCCTTGAATAGTGGTGGTCTATTAACGGCTTGTCCTTCATTATCCATAAATTCCTTAGGATCTTTTTACCCCTACATTGTTAGATGCTCAACTCCTAGAGGCCGAGCTCTGATAATAACTGAAAGAAAAAGAAACACACAAGAAGGGGGGGTTGAATTATATGTATGTGAACTTTGAAAACTTTTTCACAAACGTTTATGAGAGATATAAAAAGGTCGTCCAAACTGAGCTACGTCTAGTACCTTCTTTCTAGAATGATTTTCACTAACCAAACCTAGTTACAAAAGTATTCTTTAACGGCATCTTCAGGCCTTACAATAGTGATTTAACCCTTGATCACAAAACCCAAGTATTCTTTAATCATAAAGCCTCTTCAGGCTTTTACAAACAATAAATTTGTTTACAAGAAATCAACTCACAATGTGAGGATATAAAAGTCAAGCACAAGTTACAAAAACTTTGCTAAGCAAACTGTCTGAAACTGTAAGCATAAAAAGAGTTGTCCAGTAAAAAGAGGTTCAGAGCTTATTCATATTTTTTCATTCCTCCGTTCTCCGTTCTTTGTTATCTTCAATCTTCAACTCTTGCTTTTATAGCCTCTTTAAGATATGTCCGTTGAGAAAGATGGCTTCAGCTTCATTTTCCTGTTCTGAGAAAGCATTAAATGCATGGAAAAACCTTCACATTAAGTTTGATACATGTCTTGAGAAACTTGGAGAGAGAGAATGCAGTAGTCTTGTCTAGGAGTGGTTTTGTACAAAAAAGGTAGGTACTATTCTAATGCACAGTGCTGCTTTTTGATCATTCCTTCTTTTGTTCTCTCTTTCTATACTTTAACCTTGATAAGTTGACTAACTTTTGCATAGGGTTGTACTTATACATTAGAAAATCCTACTTTTCATTAAATGCTTAAGATTTTTAAAATGTTAGTATTTCAAGACTAATAAGGAACAAGTTTTAAGATGCACGAGGATATAAGCTATTCAGCATACGTGAAACCTTATCAAAATGTGAATGTCTTAGTATAGATGCTTTGGACAATATCTTAAGCAAATGCTTCTTAGAAAACATGTATTAAACGTGCTTTGCAAAGAGGCTTGTTGGACGCCTTGTCTTTTAAAAAAGATGGATGCTTATTTTAAATTGATGTGTTGGATGCCAAGTTTTCAAAAACATTTTGGACACGTCTTAGACAAGAAATATACCTTAATCTCTTAGGGACAAACCTTCTACACATGTAAAGCACTTGATATGAAACACTAAAATTTAATAACACTTGTTATCATCAAAATTTTGAGGAGTTAGAAGCTTCATACGTCTTTGGTTCCAACATATTCCCTTATCCTTGTTATTACTATAACATACGGAAGGGACCTCGTGCATTTGTCCTTACACTTGTTCATAGGTTGGCATATATAGTGTAGTTAGTTAGTGAAAATCCTTTGTTTCATAGTCCATAATACAAAGATGTCTTCGTCACCGAGGCATGCATAGTTACTCCCACGTGGAATTAAAATATGGGCATATGTGTAATGTGATAGTCTATCTTCTATAGTCAAGCAACGTATATTCACCTTACTTTTTCTCTAACCATCCCAGCCATAGCCTCATCACGATTATAGTTCTCTATTTCATTTATCTTGGAAACGTCAAACTTAAGACCTTAATGCTTCAAACTAGCTATAGTCAACCAGTCATGAGGCTTGATTCAAATCTTAACATTTTTCACCTTAGTGCACAAGTCACCATTACCTATGCTGAAATTGGCAAAGAAAACCTTGACCAACTCCAAGAAGTACCCAACTCGAAGTGAAACAAAGTATTTAAGTCCTTGAATTTCCATTAAATTTTGAAATTGAAAACCAAAGTCCTCAAAGTATTCAAAGACCATTACCTTTCGTTCAACCAAACTCCTGGGTACAAAATCACCAATGTATGTGTTCATTTGTCTTGTATTGTAAAAAAAAATCTAGTGTAATCCAACTAACGTTAAGGGGATGAACGTTATTCTGGTGTAGGGTCCCCAGCTTTTTTCTTTTGTTTTTCGTCCCTGGTTCTTTTGTCCTTAGAGGTGCCAGCCATTACAATAATCCTGCAAACTGCTCATGTAATGAACAAAATCAATGTATGTTGACCTTATAAGTATGAACACAACATTTGGACATACATAAACATAAAAAAAATTTCAATGATAGAGTAAATAATTATTGAATATAATACTTAAAGCACCCTAATCACCAAACAGAGTAATATAAAAAACACCATTACATAGACAAGCTCAACATGCACATAGTCTACAACAACTATCATTCAAGTCATAAACCATAATTAGAATGTGCATAAGTGACATGCAACATTGTACTTGTTCATAAGTTAATGTCCTTCATAGAGGACTTGAAAATACATAATAGAAATCACTACTATAAAACATCATCTACATTACAAAATAGATAACATAATACATTCAAAAAGCACATTTCAGTTATCCACATTATGTCCGACATACAGGACTACAAAATACATCATGCTCCCAAACAAATCCCAGCATCGATCATCATTTTAACTAGTGCTTGAAGTCGCATTTGGAAGGGTATCCAAATAGTAAGAACTTCTTCAACTCATTGTTACACAAGAACTCATAACATTGTAAATGAGGTGACTCTAGGATATTATTTCAGTCAACAACTCACAGACATCTGACTCAAAATACACACAACTTGTGCTTTGCTTCATTACAGTTACTTGCTCATGGATGATATCATTGTGTTTCTTAACTACTAAAACTTGACGCTCAGTAATTGTAATTTGTCGTCCAACAACTGCAGACAATTTCTCTATAAGAGCATTTCCATTAATAATGGTATCGACAACATGATCAATACCTATTGTTAGTTTATCCATTTGTGCCTCAATGATATCCACCATCGGGGCTTTATTCTTTGTGCCTTGAGAACCAAATGTCCTAATGGACTAATTACACTATGCACATCCAGGGCTAAAAGAGTCCACATTTGGGGTGGAAACTTGTATGTCATCCAAGTTTGCCATGTCTGGCTTATTCACCGTGGTATCATCAAATACATTATTTAGGTCAATGCCCTCACTGTCCTTGTCCAATGCCTAATGTATTTGTCTAAATTTTGGTAGTTATTAAAATGCTAGAAATTTGTTTCAACAATAAAAAAATTTTGGTGGTTTTACATCGCCAAAATTTTTTTTAGTAGTAATATAGAAGCCAAAGATAACTAACAATAAAGACCAAAACAAATTAAATTTGCTCATCTAACGACTAAAACTTACAACTTTTACGTGAGTTAAAGCAACAAAGTTTGAACAAGTGTTAAAACTAAATGAATAATTAAACCTATAAAAATTATTTAATATAGTTGTATTTTTTTTCTTTTACTTTTCTATGATTAATGATTAATTAAACCTATAAAAACCAAATGAGTAACAATCGATACATAGTGACCATTTTATTGACCGATTTTTGAAACTAATTTAGAGATTGATTTGTTGATCAATTTAGTGACCAGTTTTAGTGATATATTTAGCAAATAGTTCTATTCAGTTTTTTTTTTTTAAAAAAATTGATCACTAACTTGATTGTCATTCTATGATTTGGGGGAAAATTAATCTAAAATATATTAAATTTCTATATATTTTTAACATAATAGACATATATGTAAAATACATGTCGTATGACAAATACATCAATACATTAAAGTAAATCCTTAGAAAAGAAAACCTACTAGGGTTGGCCTAGTGGTGAGGGGTTTAGGTAGTATGTATAAGATCATAGGTATAATAAAATAAAATCATTTTTAAAATATAAGTATAAATGAAAATATATTTACTTATTTAAAAATTAACCCTATTCACTGTTCATTTTGAAAATCCAAAAAATTAACATACAATGTAAGTTATAGGAAATTACAAATCAATTTTCACACGTGCAAACTAGCCCTAATGAGAGAAAAGATCCTCTCCTTTTTTTCTCTGTCCATTTCTTCTATTACTAGGCTTTTGGGAAAATTAATGAAATGGAGATGATACACACTTTGTGGAGAGTAACATTTATTTTCTTAAAAGTTTAGTAATGAAAGAAATGAAGAGGATCTTTTCCCCCTAATGAAATAGTGACATCATGGATTATTGATACACAAAGGTGCAAGTCCTTAATTGTAATAACAGTGCATTGTGGGTTTTTTTTTATGTGTTTGTGAGAGAGAGTATTTACAAATATAATTTTTAATAGTCTTGATTTTAATGGTCATAATTTTAAAAAATTAAATTTGGTTAACATAGTTTTAAATAAAAATGATTTATGTTTAATTCTTTTATCTAAAAAGGTTGCACTTATGGTTCTCAAGTATTATAATTGTGCGATTTTAATTCCTCTAAGTTCTAATTGAGCAAATTTAGTCCCAAGTATTGAATTGTACAATTTTAGTCCCTCCATCAGTCTTCCGTTAAAAAATTAACAAATTTTGCTAAGATGGTATTAATGAGTGATGTGGCAAATGATGTGATGCTAACAAATGACATTGTCAGTTGACATAGCTGTCCAACACATATGTTTATGTGTCATTGATATGCTTACATAGCGAGTAACATGACATATTGACGTGGAATGTGAAAATTGGAAAAAACAAATTACAAAATATTAATGGTGGGGTTTGAACAATCACGTCTTCACCCCATCATTACCACTAGGCCAAAGTTTTAGTTCAAGATATAAATTAAAATTATATTATATATAATTTAAATTGACACCAAAATTGCCATATATTTAGTATTGCTAAATAAATTATTTATACTATATATAACTTAATTTATATTTATTAATATATGCTGCTAATATTAAATATTAATAAATTAATAAATATATAACAATAAAAATATTAAATATTAATATATATAAATCAATAAATATATACTAATAATATTAAATTTAATATCAATAATTTAACATTTAAAATATAATTAATAAATATAAATTAATAAAAGTATAAGTTATTAAAGTATCAATCAATATTATTAGTAAAAGTTGTTAAAGTATCAATATAAATTAATTTATATTTATTAATATTAAATCATTATATTAATTTTAATATTATTATATATTTATTAATGTATTAGTATTTAATAAATTTATAATTTATAATTTATTAGTACTTAATATTTAATTTATTAACATTTCATATTACTAGTATATAATGATAAATTAATATTCATAAATATAAATTAAGTTATATATAGTATAAATAATTTATTTAATAGTAATAAATAAATATATGTACAATTTTGATATCATATTTAAGTTATGTATAATATAATTTTTATTTATATATTGAATTAACTCTTTGACCTAGAAGTAATGGTGGTAGTGTTATCATGAAAGGGTAGGAGTTCAAGTCCCACCACTAATATTTTGTAATTTTTTTTTCTAATTTTTGCATGTCATATCAACATGTCAGCGACACATAAACATATGCGTAGGATCGTCACGCATTTGTTAGTGTCATATCATTTATCACATCATTTGTAACGCCACTTCAACAAAATATGTTAATTTTTTAACAAAAAATTGATGGAAGAATCAAAATCGAATAATTGCGATAATAAGGAATCAAAATTGCACAACTATGATACTTGGGGGGACCAAAAACGCAATTAATTCATTTTAAAAGAGATATGCTACATGTATAATAATTCATACAATAATTTGTACAACAACATTTTTTGTGTCTATTTCTATCTATTATTATGAGATGTAATAAATAATGTGCAGGAGAAAGATGAACACAAAAAAATGTTGTTGTACAAATTGTTGTATGAGTTGTTGTATAAACAACATTTCAAATCTATAAATATTTAAGAAGTTGTTGTCAAAGAGAGAAAACTATTTCTGCCTAAATTAAAGGCAATCTTAATAATTCCTTTCACAATTACTGAAAAGGGAAAACTGTGCAGGCTAATTAGTATTGGTACGTTAAGTCTTTGAATTCAATATATACTATTAAATGTATAAATACTTGAAAAAGGGAAATTGTACAAGCGGATTAGTAATGGTAAGTTAATTCTTGAAAGCACAAAAGTCATTCATATACCCTATATATACTAGAAGTGTTTTCTGTATCCATTGCTTTTTCCACTTTCCTACTCTTTTGTAATGCCTTAATCGTCTTAACAAAAGTTGCATTTTAGGTATTTTATTCATATAATTTTTTTCATTATTCTTACTTCTTCTTCTTAGTAAAATTTTGCGTTTTATTTAATTTTATTTTTCTCATTCTTACTTCTTCTTAGTCTTATTTTTTTATTACAATTTTTTACTTTGTTATTTATACATTCTCTCTGTGATAGCTGAAAACAATTTGTAACATAGAAAGGATTGTAGGAGGATCAATGGTTGAAGTTGTGTAATTTGAATGATTGTGAGTTATTTTTAGTTGATGTTTCAATCAATTAGAAAAATTCTTAATAGAATGGTATATTATTTGGTTGTAATTTTTAATATCAGATGCAACACTGTGGGTTTAAATTTTATATGTTTTTTTTTGTTATGAGTTTTAATTTTATATATTTTCTTTGTAATGGATTTAAATTTTATAAGTACAAGTAAGTAGTTCTTTTGTATATATTTTCTTGTTTTAAAATAAGTTTGTAATAGAATTTAATATGAAAATTTTAATTTACACAAAATATGCATTTTTTTTACTTTTAATTAAATATATTTTTTTCAAAACAAAATCAATGCTAACTTCAAAAATAAAACAACAATCACACAAGATTACGTCAACAGCCCTCAAAAATGAGTTTGAGAACTGTGACGGTGTCACCAACCTTTGAAACAAATAGACAAATCATCACATAAGAATACAAAGAAAGCAGCACATGAACGTTTTCGTTCCAACAATACGAGACCCTCACTAACCGCTAGGACCACCCAAGAGCAGGGCCAGGGGCACGAAATTTCTCAATCATCCATCTAATATATAGCTTAAAAGTAAGTACGGATATCTTTCATTGAATTTAAAAAAGTTAAATATGTTTTTGGTTTTTTAAAAATATGACAAAATTAATTTTGGTCTTAAAAAAAAAATTGAATAAAATCTCTCAAATATTAAAAATATCTTAATTAAATTTTTGTGCTAAACTTTGTTTAACTTTTTTGTTAAATGATAGCTCTATCAGCTTTCAAGTAAAGCATTTTATTACCTGAAGTATTTAATGATAATTTTTAATAAAAAAAATCATGTAATTACTTTTGCTTTAGGTTAAAAAAATTTGTGGTTTACGGTTAAACATGCAATAATTTTTTTTTAAAAAGTACGTTACTAACCTGACCTAGACATAACAGTTGACACGAAAAGTCACATTAGCAAATTAATGGTGACTGTGATGCTAATGTGACTATCATTTAACAAAAAAGTTAAACAAAGTTTAACATATGGATCTAATTAGGGTATTTTTAATATTTGAGAAACTTTATTCAAAGAAAAATTTTCTGAGGACCAAAACCAATTTTATCATATTTTTGGAAGACCAAAAACACACTTAATCCAATTTAAAATACATTGTGATTTTAATATAGTAGAATTAAAGGATGGATATATAGAGACGATATCATTTCAAAAGAATCTTTTTCAGATATGTAAATTAATAATTTGAGAAAATAAGTTATACACCGATAGTGTAAAACAATATTATACTATCATTTAATTATAAACTATTATGTATGGTAAGTTTGTTGACGTTTACAATAATTACCTTAAAAGTCATACCAATATTGATTTTTGATTAATTAATAGTGTGAAACTTTTTACATGATAGTGCATAGTAATTACACTCAAATATTTTTTTAGTGTACTATTTCTTATGATACGCAATTACATCATTGTTTAATATTCATTTTCATACGTTTCATAAATTCTTAAATTATTGATTATTTTAATATTTTCTTTTTATTTAAATTTTTTCTTCAAAATTTACCTTTAATTATTTAAAAAAATTGTTTTAGATTAATTTTTTTTATCTCAAATTTCAGTTACTTATATTTTTAAATCAATTATTTTTTATTTTTTAAATTTATTAACGTCACCTAGATCTAAGTTATTTTATTTTTTTGTTTATTTATTTGAATTAACCATGTATATTTCTTTTATAATTTTAAATATTTTTATCGTATTTTGCATTTTCAAACTAAAACTATTTTGTATTTTTTTAAGACCAAATGTATTTTTTATGTGATGTCAAGAGATAATCTTATTCGAATTGAGTAAGAACATTACAGGTAGCAAAACTCTTTTTGAGTATTTAACTTAATTGCATATCGAGTACTCAAACTCAAGACCCTAATTAAACCGAAACAATCATATGCCAATTGATTTACACATTTGGTAATTATCTATTAACTAGTTCTTTTTTATAAGTTCTAGTTTTAAAAATTTAAATTCAGTTCAAAACTGATTTATGAATAATTTAATTTTGTTCGTGCAATAAAATAAATTTCATTCCTTTAGAGAATAGAAGCTTAAATACTTTCATTTTTAAATTTAAAATTAATGTAAATATCTACTATATCAATAAACGAATATGGAACTATTTACTTTTTAAATTTTAATTAACATTTTGAATATATATCAATCAAGATGAAGTATAAATACAATATTATTATAACTAAAATCAGATCAACCTTGTCTTATTTCGTGCATATGGTTTTAAGCTAATAGCGCCCCTTCCTAATATCTGTTGATTGAAAATCATTCGTTTGGTTTAGATTTTGAAAGAATTAATATTAAAAAATTAATTTCTGCTTGAAAATAATATTTAAAAATGAATGTTAAAAAATCATATAAAATAAAATCACTTTTAAAATATATTAATTTTTAAAATTATATGCTGAATGAAATAGGTTAAATTTTTATTTTATTATTCCGAAAGTCAACTCTAGTTATTATAAAATTAATTTAGAAAACCAAAAATCAACCCTCATCTATGGTATCCTACAAGGCTGATTGACTAATCTGGTGTAATTTTAAAAACAAAATATCAAAATGGGGCTCTTTCGAAACATATTACTGGCATGGGTCTATTTGGACCGTTGACTGGTCAAACTCGTCAGTTTGACTAGCGGAAATGGGTCTACGCCAGCATTTTTTATTTTTTTTATTTTTTTAAATTACACGTAAGAGTCCGACATGGCTAAAAAAACACTAGTGAGAATAGCGGAAATCACAAGATAACGCCACATGGCATCATCCTGCCATTTTCGCTAATAGGAGCAACAGAAATGACAAGATGATGCCATGCGGCAAAACTTCGAAAGAGCATAACTTTTTGCTCGGATGTCGGATTAAGGTGCTTTCTTTTTTTATTCCATATAACTTTTTGAGATCTATGTGTTGGCAAATCCCAAAAGGGATTTGGGCCTACATTTTTCCCAAAAGACCTTTCTTTTTAGGTTAATGGAGACTTGGAACGAATTTACATATACGCAAAAATCATAGGGAGACACCACGTGGCGTCACTTGTGATTTCCGCTAGTGGGAGTAGCAGAAATCACAGGATGACACCACATGGCATTTTCACTACTCCCACTAGCAGAAATGGCAGGATGATGTCACGTGGCGTCATCCTGTGATTTTCGCTACTCCCACTAGCGTTGTTTTGGCCACGTCGAACTCTTGTGTGTAATTTTAAAAATAAAAATATAAAAAATGCTGACGTGGACTCATTTCCTTTAGTCAAATTGACGAATTTGACCGGTCAACAGTCAAAATAGATCCATGTCAGTAATATGTTTCGAAAGAGCCCCATTTTAGTATTTTGTTTTTAAAATTGCACTAGATTAGTCAATTAGCATATCCTACGAATCAGTTTTCTCCGTACAAACTTGATCTTTAAGAAACTGGTCTTGCTAATTAACGAGGGCTGTGACATGCGGAGAATCAAAGGCCAAAGTCCACCACAACATATAAATATAGCAAGCATAATTTCAAACTTTTATTACCCAAAATTAAATCAAATTAATAGTAGGTTTAAAAATAATGTAATTTATATTCAATTTTTTTAAAAACATATATTTACATTAAAACTTATATGAAATGTTCAACTTTATCCAAAAATTATATATTATTCACTTTTAGTGAAGCATGTATTTAACAATAAGTTTAAATATATTTTTGTATAAAACTATATTTTTTCGTTTTAGTCTTCTAAAAGTTTTCTTTTTTTGTGTGTGTCTATTTTTTTTATATTTTAGTCCTGACATTAGACTTTGACAAGGTGATTAACAGAGGTTGATCTTTAAATAATATGAAATAAAATGAAAATATTTCATTATAAATGGAACTTAAATAAAAAACTTATAATTTTATAGAAAGTGAAATAATAAAAAATAAGTAAATAGTTTATATACTAATAATGTAAATAAATTTTACATTGTTATCTAATCATAAATTGACATATATAATAAGTTTTTTAATTTTTATAATAAATACTTTGAAAGTCATATTAATGATGATTTTTAATTAATTAATATTATAAAAAAAATTTACATTAACAATATATAACTATGAAACTAATAAAATATATTAGGTACACGTTAGGAAATGAAAAAAATTATTAATAAAAATATAAACTGATAAAAACTGCGTATTTTTTTAGAAGGAAAAAAATATCAAAGCCTTAAAAATAAGGTCAAATTCTAGCTTTAAATAACCAGATAAAAATTCAAACACAGCAGGTAATGACGGTTGCACCTCGACAAGTCATAGAACATTGCAAAGAAAGAAAAGTATAAACTTCCAATCATAAAGAGACCACGCCAGCCAATGGGATTACCCCAGAACAGGGGTACCAACACATCACTTTCCCTTAAAAACCAATCGCCCATGGCACAACAATCAAAGGAAAGGGAGAATAGAATCGCTTCTTCTTCTTCTTCTTTCTCTCTCATGATTCAATCTGCATAATCACACTGTCTCTCTATTCAGTTTAGTCAGAAGCATATTCTGATCAAAATCAAAACCAAATTTATTTATAATTAATTCAAAAGAAGCCTTCTCTTCTACTAAATATTATTTCCTACATATATTGTGTGACTTGTTGAGCCAAAAGAAAAAGAAAAGTTGTGATGGGGATTTGGATTGATTCAGAAGAGGGTGGTGAAAATAGAGGGCAGTGTTCATGGAGGTTTTTAACTAGGAGGAAAAGGGTGGATTCTGCTGTTAAGAGCAACTCTCGAGGTGAACTTGCCAGGGAGTTAACTGTGCCTCATCTCGTGGCAATTGGTAGTTCAACTTTTGTTTTTCTTCTTCTCTTCTTCCCTTTTTTTCTGGTGTTTTAGTTCATTTTCAATCACATTTTTCATCTGGGTATCGGTTTAGTCGCGATCTTTGATATTGTGGAAAAATTGTGGACAAATACGGTCACAACAGTCACCCCCAAAAACCTTAACGTTTCGGCTGAATCACTGTCGTCAACAGATTTTTAAAACCTTGGGTGTGGATCTGTTCATGTTTTAGTTTCAAGTTTCAACAGTTTGTTTTCACAATACCAGAATTTTGTACTTTTTTTTTTGGTTTTTAATTCCAGTTATGAGTACTTTTTTCATAAGATCTTGGCAGTTGGATAGGGTTACTTACTTTACTGTTTGAATTTCTTCAGTTTTTGAGTCAAAACTGAAAATAAAAATATAAGTGACCCGTTGAACTAAATTAATGTGGTGTTGTTATAATATTTTGGTCATGAATTGTTTTTCAATATTTTAATTTTTGAGCTGGTTTGACTCAGGTGTTGGCGCAACAATTGGTGCTGGTGTGTATGTTCTGGTTGGAACGGTGGCTCGGGAACATGCTGGACCCGCTTTGCCACTCTCTTTTCTGGTGGCTGGATTTGCAGCTGCTCTTTCTGCTCTCTGCTATGCAGAGTTGGCTAGTCGCTGTCCTTCTGCTGGAAGTGCATATCACTACTCATACATATGTGTTGGAGAAGGGTATTCATTAATTCATCTTCTTACTTGGTGGTTTTCTCTTCGTATTTATTCCCTTGGACCTTATAATTATGATGTTGACTTTGCTTATTGAAGATTGAAGAGGGGTTATGAGTTATGTATGATATAAATGCTGGGGTGGTTTGGGAATTGGGATAGTGTCTTTTTTTCTTTTATAATTTGGAGTATCTCTAGCCAAGAGTTAAGGTACTAATATTTATTTAGAAGACTGATCTTTTCTAACATACGCTCTTTCATACACAGAGACTTGGTTGTTTGAGGTTTTATGTTATTTAATTTTTTGATGTACAACGGTCGCACTAAAATTAAAACTTATGATTTCATATATACTATCCCAATTTTTTACCACTAGGCCGATCTAAATAGGTATTATATTATTTAATTTACATGGCCGTTAATTTACTAAAATTAAAAAATTACATAATGGTCAATTGAGGGTTTGGTATATTTTGATTAATAGAGAATGATTACTTTGTTTTGCAGAGTTGCTTGGTTGATTGGTTGGGCCTTAATACTGGAATATACAATTGGTGGTGCTGCGGTTGCTCGTGGCATAACGCCCAATTTGGTATGGTGTTGTTTTAGCGTTTTCTGTTTTTAAATTTTTCTTATATGCTATTTTTTATTATATGTTTTTGAGTGATTCAGTGCATCGGAATAGGGCTTTTGTCGTGAGAGATTAGTTTATAGTTGATTAAATAACCAGTCTAGTCCCTGAAAGTGAAAGGCTTTGTCACATTAGGCCTTAAATTGAAGAAAATTTAAAAAAGTTCCTGGATTGAAAAAATAAGTTGCTAAATTTAACTAATGTTATCACATGTAAATATATGTAATATGATCACTTTAATCACATGTTTTTTTGAATTTTGGACTAATATAATTGTCAATTTGTGCTTTCAAGGACTTTTTTATAATTTTCTTCAATTCAGATACTAATGTGACAGCATTTTCCAGTTTTAAGAACTGAAGTGGCTGTTTACTTGTTTATAGTTATATTATTGTGTTCTGTTTTCAATTTTATTTTTGAAGCTCAGAATTCTGATGGGTGTTTCTTCGTGTTGGTATAATAAATCTAGCAGATTTATTTGTTTGAATCGCAAGTAAAAATCATGTGATGCAATTATTGATATCAAGTGGGTATTTCTCTGCTTAGGCTGCACTCATCGGAGGAGCGGAAAATTTGCCCAGCTTTTTATCGTGTCATCGCATTCCTGGCATTGATATTGTTGTTGACCCATGTTCAGCAATTATAACATTTATTATTACTGGACTCCTATGTGTTGGGATCAAAGAGGTGTGTATCTTTGTAAATAGGTTGGGTCCCTTTGATTTTGGTTGGTGACATTTATTATTTTATATGCATCCTTTGTGAATGGGTTCTGAGTTCTGACCCTGGCACCTATCCTCTTGACTCTATTCAAATATCAAAATATATTTTCCTGAGAGCTAATTTCAATTAATGCTTGATATATGCAGAGCACAATGGTGCAAAGTATAGTCACATCAGTGAACATATGTGCATTGATTTTTGTCATAGTAGCTGGTGGTTACTTGGGATTAAAATCTGGATGGGTTGGACATAAGATTCCCACAGGGTATACTGAAAATCCTTGTTTTGCACATCCCCTTCTTCTTTTGGTATCTACCGGTTACTGAATGAATACTTGTCTCTTGGTTTAATAGGTACTTTCCCTTTGGGGTAGATGGGATGCTAGCCGGTTCTGCAACAGTCTTCTTCGCATATGTAGGTTTTGATGCAGTTGCCAGCACCGCTGAAGAGGTACAAAACATATCGTTTTTACTAAATATTATCCTAAAAGTATTAGTTAGAGAATAAAAATAGAAATTAAAGTTTTTATTAAAAAGTCTTATATTTAATATGCATAATTATTGTGATTTGTGATTGTTAAAAAAAAAAATTATTTATTACTTCTTTAGTAGTAATGTTTTTACTATCATCAACAGGTGAAAAATCCTCAACGAGATTTGCCGCTGGGTATTGGCGCTTCACTGTTTCTGTGTTGTGGATTGTACATGCTGGTGTCCATTGTTATTGTGGGTTTAGTGCCTTATTATGCGATCAATCCTGACACCCCCATATCGTCTGCATTTGCTGACAATGGGATGCAATGGGCAGCGTAAGTTAGCAACTATTCTGCTTCTGATTTTTCATAAAGTTTAGCCAGCTAAACAGAAGAATATGATTGGTTTAGATTGTGATATTTAAGGAATTGATGTTAAAAATTGATTTGTGTTAAAAGGGTAGTGGTTTTTAAATTCACTTTTGCTAATTGTGATTGGCAGATACATTATAAATGCTGGGGCTTTTACAGCTTTATGTGCATCATTGATGGGTGCGCTATTGCCCCAGGTAAATAAATTCATTGGAACCTCAACGTTCTTTTGCATTATATTAAACTCTTACTGTGCTAGTAATTGATTCTTCCTCCAGTGGCTGCTATGCAATATCTCTTGCTTTATTACATAAAAATGGGGCCTCTTGTTTTAAATGCAAGTTATTGGTAACAAAAGTTAAAATGTTCACATGGGATCGCACTACAGGCATCAAAAAATTAATATATTAAGCAGAGTCGTCACAAATTTACTAGCTAAAATATTTTTTTCTCCTTCGTTTTATTATTTTAGTTTGGTCTCTTAAATTTAAAAATTTTCACTTTAATTATTTAAAGTGTCTTTGTTAAACAAAATTGGTTCTTCTTTCAATTTACTGTACTAATGTAATGAACTTGGTAACATGACAATCTGTAAAAAATGTCACATCAAATAAGCATCTATCAAGTTAGCCAAAGTTAACATAGGATGATAAATTGAAGAAATACCTAATTTAATTGAACAAAGACACTTTAAGGAATTAATTAAAGTAATTTTTTTAAAAAATTTAAAGAACTAAACTTAAGATGATGGAACAAAAGGGTATTTTAGCCTAGATTTATTTTATTAGGAGAAAACTGAAAACATTTTTAAAAAATAGGGTTTTTTCATTAAATTCTTTTAAAAAAAAAATTTATAATTTTTTTTTTTCAGTTTTTCATAAAAAAGACTTGTCTAATTATCACAAATAAAAGTGGTACTGTTCCGCGGGATATGTTCAAGGCAGGAGCGTGAATTTGGATAGTTTGTTTTGTGGTTGAGATTTGGTTACGAAAGTGGGTGTGATTGATTAGGAACTTGTATTGCTGTTTTGACAGCTTGTGGGAAGCTTCCTGGATTGGATCTCTTATTTTTCTTTGTTTTGTTTTTTCTTCACTATTATTCTCTCTGCGCACACTCCAAATCCCTTGAGTTGGCAATTTAGTATCCTCTTTGTATTTTTCTACTTTTTAATTCTTCTGTATCCCTTGACAGAGTCATCATTGTTAGGGATGGATTATTTTTAAAGAAATAATCATTTTTCTAAATTGATAAAAACAAATTATTTTTTGTAAAAAAATTTTATACTGTCAACTAATTAAAATTCATAATAGGCCTGACTTTAAAGTAAATATTAGAAAAGTCAATAAATTTACTATATATAACTATTGTGATTGAATGATAATGTAAAATTGACTATTTACTCAAATTTAAAACTTTTTTTTACTTTAACAGTGTTTTAAAATTATTATTATTATTTCAATTTTTTAAAATAATGATAAGATATACAGGTAAATTAGATATAAAAGCAATTTGGATTATAAGCGCAAAACTTAAACGGCTAACAAATGTTCAGGCTTCAAATTAGAAGGTAAACTAGTATTTTTAGACCGTATGAGATAAATGTTTATCTTATATAATTATAATTTATAATAAAAAAATATTTTTAAATATATAAATTATATTATAATTAAAATTTGTAATAAATAAATATTTTGAATATATAAATTATATTTATTATTTATTATAAACAATTTATATTGTGATACAAGATTATGTTTAATTATTGATAATTTTTTAAAAGAAAATATTAAAATTTAATTTAGAAATAAAAATAAATAAGATAGATTGAAAGAGATAAGAAGTTAAAAAAAATCCTTAAAAATGCTTTCGTTAAAGAAAATCAACTAAAAATATTCTTGTCGAAAAACTTTTTATAAAAATGTTCTCGTTCAAGATAACTATTCTAATTTATATATATAGAAGATGTGTATCTGAATTGTCTTATGTTGATAAAATGATCGGGTTTTTTTTTATAGTTTTCTTTGAAAATTTTAAAATAATTAATTATTTTTCTAAAATAAATTTACTATGCGTGTGTGAGGGTGATATAACTTAAAATCTTAAATATACACTTTGATTGATGTGAACTACAATATCATATAATTAGGTGAGGGTCTATCACAAATATTACCGGTTGAAACACAAAATTACAAATTGATAAGGCACTGAAATGGATATCATTTGCGTTGAACAAATGAAAAATTCAATGTTATCTATAATCTATAATCTATAACTATAATAAAAAGAACTTTCTCTTTTAATTTTTACTTTTTATTGGACTATTATATCCTTTAACTATTCTTTAAATTATCTACTACTTTACCTTTTAACTATTTTTTAAACTATCCACTACACACTCTTTTTTTATTTTATTTTATTTTAATTTTTTAAATGAAGAGAAGCACTCTCTTTCCCCTATTCATATTAACGACGATGCATTATGAATTCAATTTGTATATCTTCTAGTGATAACAGAATTGTTTGTGATGTAACAAATATTAGACGAAGGGGTAAAATGGTACTTGCATTAAATACACATGCAGTAGGTCAGTAGGTCTTAATTTGGGATTCGTGTAATTTGAGTATTCCTATTAGCCTGATATTAACATTTTGCCTTTGCTTCATATTTTATGTACTAGCAGAGCTACATGTGATACATTGAACTTGATTAACATCATAATGTTCCAAATATATGCCGCATTTTTTTTTCTGGTTTATACTGTGAGTGCCTGTTGCAGTTATCACAGTTTTTTTTTTTTCCTATTTTTGTTGGAGTTTTCTATGCCAGGTAAAATTATCAATCTGTTTTGTTTAATGTCTCTCAGCCAAGAATATTGATGGCTATGGCAAGGGATGGGTTGCTGCCACCCTTTTTTTCTGACGTAAGCAAGCGCAGCCAGGTTCCTGTTAAGAGCACAATAGTTACTGGCCTTGTTGCTGCAGCCTTGGCATTTTCTATGGAAGTCTCTCAACTGGCTGGGATGGTAAGTCTACTTTTGCACATTCAGGATCCCCTGATTGTTTTTGTTAGAATTATGAGCTTGAATGTTGTTTAAAAATAACACTTGGAGTTGGAGAAATAATATTGATACTCTAAACATGGAAACTAGGAAATAATTCTAAGAGATAATTTGTATCATACTCTAAACTATTTTAAGGTATAACATTGATATTACGAGATATTTCAACAACAACTCAATCCAAGTGCTTGCGCTCTTAAAGTCTAGGGAGTTGTTTTTATCTCTATTCATATTGCACTATAGTCCTTTGAACTTATAGCGTGGACTATATAGAGTTTCATTTTGCTTTGTGCTGAAATTTAATGTTTAATTGCAAAATATGGAGGTGGCCAGAATGAACTCGGTCACTGGGTCAAAAATACTCTGATAACATAGAAAACAATAAAAATAAAGAGAGCAAACATATGGTGAAAGTGAGAGAAAGGGAGATGTGGGAAACAGGGATTCAGGTACAATGGGATGCACTAAGTTCATTCTAGCTAGGCTCTCTATTTGTTATTTATACTTATAGTAATTAACTGTATTGGGTACAGATGTAGTACAATTTTATCCTAATAATCATAACGCAAGATTAAACTATTAGGTTTAGTTCCAAGAATAGATTTATCTCAACAAATACATACAAGTTTTAGTACTAATTGACATGTTTTGCAAAGATCATCATATACCACACAAAATGCCTGTGATAGTAAGGTGAGGCACTATATGGGGTGCTAAATCTGTGTGTATAAGGGGTGAATCAAGTAGAACTATGAACACATATATTGTCTTGATAATGCTAAATAGCCAACAGAATTCTAATCTTGACGTCGAACACAATTTGACAACAACGAAACCAATCTGATGAAGCCATTGGCTTTTTCAATGTAAATCCAGGCATTCTTTTTCTTTTCTTTCTGTTCCCCTGCCCTTAAGAAATTATTGAAGCATTTCCGAGGTCTTGAATGGATTTACCTAATATAAAAGGATGTTACTGACTTTTATGTGTAGTACTAATGTGTATTTAGCTTGTCTCCTGTAGGTCAGTGTGGGTACACTTCTTGCATTCACCATGGTGGCAATATCTGTGTTAATACTAAGATATATCCCACCAGATGAGGTTCCATTGCCCCCTTTTCTCCAGGAACCAATTGTTTCAGCGTCAACGCAGTATAGTTGGAGCAGTTTGGAGGCAAATGAAGAAGATACAAAGGCAAATATTGGTGCTTCTGGGAGCAGGAAACCTGCAGTTGTTAAAGAGGATGTATCAGTTGATTATCCCCTTATTGCTAAAGATCCTGTCATAGGCAAATGTAAGTAATGCTTTACCTTTTCTGCCTAACAATCTCTTTATCATACATAATGTCAACATATTGCTCAATATATGAAATCAATGCTGCTTAAGTAATTTATTTTTCTGCCTTTCCTTCTGTCATTTGACAACTGCTATTGTTCTCCTTACTCCTATTTGTTTGTGTTGCAGATGTACATGAGGGTAATAGGAGAAAAGTTATTGGGTGGGTAATAGCATTCACATGCTTAGGGGTGTTTGTCCTCACATTTGCAGCTTCAAATAACACTATTCTCAGGTTGGTTTAGTGGCAGATATTTCAGTTTTCAAGTTGCATATACAATGATAATGTGTGGATGTACATGCTCAAATTCCTAAATACTTTATCAGCTGATTTGAGATGTCAAGTGTACTGCATGGAGATTTGGCCTTATCCCTGGGGAGGGGAGGGTTTTGATTATTGAGGGTTGTGCTACATTAAATTTATGCACTTCATTAATGTTTGTCATGCCATTTAATGTTTTTGGTTATGTTCTTACCCTTTAAGCATTTTATGTTTGGCATTACCAGTCCTGTTCGCTTTGCATTATGTGGAGTTGGTGGCACTCTTCTTCTGTCTGGTTTTGTCTTCCTAACCTGTATGGATCAAGATGATGCAAGGCACAACTTTGGGCACTCTGGAGGTATGGTTTACAATTATTATCTTATGGTAATAAACTTATATGGTCTGTGTGAGTGAGTGTCTTATTCCTTTGCAACTAATACGTGGATCTTTTAGCGATATTGAAAGTGAGAACACGTGTTCTATCTATGCAAGAAACACAAATTATGAAAATAGGTTGACCATAAATACTGTATAACAAGAAGATTGTTGGAAATCTTCCCCTGAAGTTTCTGTTAGAGTAAATCTATTTAATACATGTCCAGTCCTTCTTTTTCTTTTTGTGGTGGGAGGGGGTATCTTGGGAGTTAGAATATTATTGGATTTAAGTATGTGAGATTGGAATTTTTTAAGAATAATTTTTATTTAGCTGTCCGACTTCATTGTAAGATGGGTTTTGGTGTAAAAAATAACTCTTATTTGATCCGTTTTCAGGTTTCACTTGCCCATTTGTGCCTCTGCTGCCCGTGGCTTGCATTCTTATCAATTCCTATTTACTTATTAATCTTGGGTAAGTACTTATATTCAATTCTAGAAGTACACAGAATTTTCCCTTCAAATTATTTAAAAATATTAATTAATCCTATAAAATTAAGTTGACATTAATTCGGTTCCTACAAGATAAAAGTGACAATAATTTAACTTTTCAACAATTAAAAAAAATCAATTTGATTCCTTAATCATCTCCTTTCTTTGTCAGCCAGAAAGAGATGTTCAATTGTTCATGTCCGAATAATATGCTGAATATTAACTACAAGTTATGATCTATATATTACATATAACCTCTGTGAAGGGTTGTTTCTTGAATTGCAGCACCTTATATAATTCTTCTTTGTTTTCTTCCAGGGCTTCTACTTGGGTACGTGTTTCTATATGGCTGGCAATAGGAGTCATTGTTTACGTACTTTATGGCCGAACCCATAGCACTCTGAAAGATGCAGTTTATGTGCCAGCACCTCAAGTGGATGATACTTATCACACCTCCACAAGCTGTCTTGCTTAATCTCCATGAACTTCGCATTAGGACAAAATATCACCATGTGGAGCTTGCATGCACAGAAAGTAGTGCCGCTTTACTAGTGATATCTAGTCACTAGTTGTATATCACCACAATGATGCACATATAAGAAAAAATATATATCCCCGTGTGGAGCTTGCGTGCAAAGAAAACACTGCCGATTTACTAGAGATGTCTAGTCACTAGTTGTATATCACCAGATTCACTACAAGGATGTACATATTGTAAGAAAGAATGCGGAGTTATAATGATTGATTAAAACATTGAAAGGTTAAATTATGATAATTTATATATAAAAAATGTTTAATTATTAAAATTGATTCTATTAATTTTTGGACAGACAATTATAACTCCGTTTCTTTTTTTTTAAGTAGTCCTTTTGTTTTAGAATAGTAAAATTCATATAAAAATGTAACTGTTGGATGGCTTGAATTGAAGCTCAATTATTCTTCCCAGTTGTTTTGCCTTTCCTTGATGGAATTAATGGGTGAATGAGTCACAAGTCATGCCAGACTTGTTATAAATTGTAAATATAATACGAAATTTGATATTAAATTTAGCTTCAACGGTTCCAAAATGAGTTTGGTTTGATTTAGGGATTAATTTTTATGTTTAGAAGTTATTGTAAAAAATTAGTGGATATAAATAAATGAATTTTTTTTTTAGAATAATAAAGGATGTATTTAGTAAAAGGACTTTTATATGAAAACTAGTATTCACGTTGGTTCTTATTTATGCTACTACACTACTTGTATTTACAAACCTATTAGGGTTGGCTTAATGATAAAGAAATTTGAATAATTTGCACAAGGTATTAAGTTTTAACTTTGTTATGACCATTGTACCAAAAAAAAAACTTGTATCTAGAAGTAACTCCTAATGTTGCCTAAAGGTCAATTGTATGATTTCTAATCAAGTATAAATTAATGAAAACCAACAAAAATTCATAGCATATATTCAAATATTTCTAGATTGTAATCCATTTCCTTAGCATAGATTCTAATATATTTTGTTATTATTCTTTAAAGAAATAGTAATTTTTAAAATAAAATGCAGACTATGTTCATTATTAAATGCATCCACTATTTCATTTTTTTATGACCATAGCTCCAGTTATCCAAATTTGATGATCTTTAATGTCATTGGAAAGTAAAGAAAACAATTTACAACTTTAATGAAGAGATCAAGAGCTGAGTCAAACATTATCATGGTGAAAATTGTGTTACAAGTTAGTAGATCGAATCATCTAATGAGGAAATACAATCTAACCTTTTTAGCTTTCGATGGTGATATGTGTATATGTAGATGTCCAAATTGGATGGTACTAGTGAAGACTAATATCTAAAGCTACAACTTTTGTAAGAGACCTCAAGCTAGGTGAAAATAATGTACAAGTTATGTTTAATTGCAATTTTGCTTTTCACTATCATTAATTTAGCAAATTTAATTTGTCTTCCCATTTTTTTTAGAGGAATTTGATGCCTTATTATCTTAATTATACAATTTTGGTCTGTTAACTTAACATCCAATGTTTAATGAAAATATTAATGTGACATTCTATTGTACTGTGATGTCAATACATCCGTACTGACATGACACTCTAATGTAGTATCACATCAGTATTTCTGTTAAATATTGGATAACAAGTTAACGAATGAACCAAAATTGTATAATTAAAAATAAAAATGTAGAAGATCAAATTCACAAAAAAAAAAAAAAAAAGAAACCAGATTTACAAAATGACAATAATAAAAGGTTCAAAAGTACAATTAAGCTTCCAAATTATTAAACAATTGAAACATTCAATAAATAAGGAAGTACACTTTGACCTTTTAAGCTTTTGATGATAATATATGTATCTATAGGGAGTAAACAGTCACTTTAGTCCTTGAAATTAGAAGGTGCTATCACATTAGTTCCTAAATTGAAGAAACTTTAAAAAAATCCTTGAAAATGCAAATTGACAATTACATTAGTCCAAAATTCAAAAAAAACATGTGACTAAAGTAATAATATGAACATATATTTAAGGAGTAAAATGACAGTAGGTAATTAAATTTAGAGACTTATTTAACAATTCAAGGAACTTCTTGTAATTTCCTTCAATTCATGGACTGATGTAATAGTACCTTCAACTTTCAAGAACTAAAATGGCTGTTTATTCTATCTGTAGGTGTCCAAATTAGATGGCATCAATACCAAATGTACATTTAGAGCTACGACTTTTGTAAAGCTACCTCAACCTAGTTCAAAGTTTTGGAAGGTATACAATCGTTTTATATTTTCAGCCTTGCACCTCCTCAAAATATAAATTAAATTATACTCGACAAACTTAAATACTGCAAACTAATTACCCATATAATTGTTTATATATTGATATACTTTAATATAACTATTTATCTCTATAGTTGTAAACCACATAAATAATACAAGAAGGTGAGTTGAATTGTATTATACTAAATTTTTGCAAAACGTTTTTAAGAACATTTCGTCTAAAGGGTTAAACAAAGGTTTTTTTAAAACGATGTTTAAGAGAAGACGAATGAAGAACGCAAAATAGAGAAACACAAAGAGTTTATACTAGTTCGTCTCACCCTAGATACTATGCCCAGTTCTTGGTAACAACCAAGTCCCGTTAACTTAAACAAGTTACAAGTATTCTTTTAACCAAGTCTTTTCAGGCTCAACTTAGGTAGTCTTTAACTTGCCTCTCCAAGCAAAAAAAACCCAAGTATTCTTTGAATCAAAGCTTCTTCAAGCTTCTACCGATGTCTTAGAAAAAAAGGTTGAACGTGAGTTAATCTCACTTAATTTAACGTCCTATTAGATGAATATACAATGAAGTTTAGAGAATGCGTTTACAAGCAGCGTATTTGGAAATTACAAAATGAGAGAGAGATTTTCAACAATTCAAGATAATCAAATGACCAACCTTTAAGACTGAGGTCTCTTCTACTATTTATAGTGTTCTCCCAAAAAATATCTGTTGTGAGTGTTGCAGGAGACATCATTCGTATGGTGGAAAAAAGTCGTTGAAGCATTAAATGTAATATTTAATACCTTTCACCAACTAGTCACCTTGATAAGATAAAACAGTCTACTTATCTTAGCCTTTCTCATACCTAATCTTATAACAGTGGGCATATTTGCATTCCGTGTTGACATTTGCACACAAATCCCTTCTTTTGCGTGTAAAGTGGATTTTCTTCGAGGATAGGTACGTAGACTTCTATTCTTTCGAGGTAGTTTACGCTTTTACAAACTTGCAGTGCACGGATTATTAAAACATCATCTGAAAGGAGTTACTGAATCTTTTAAAGAAAGAGAAAGACGATACATAAACACATGGTCAGACGATAGAGAATAAATATGGTATACGAGTAAATAGACGATTTTATTCAAAAGACTGTTTGTTATTATTAAAATAAATGAGGGTTATAAATTCATCCTTTGTCTTAACAATAGTTTATATATTAATACACTTTTATGTAAAACTTATCTCTTTGTGATATATTAAAACATATATTAAATAATTTTAAAAATAAATTCTATCAGTAAAATTATACTTCATTTTGAAGAAGTCATTTCTTTTATTAACTAATTCCCTTTTCTTTTTGAAGATTTTAACATTAAAAATATGAGTAAAAAATGTTTTATATATCATTGATAAATTTGTTTAAATTTATGTTTAATGTATTTTAAGAAATTATTTGGATTTGCTTAATTAATTTATAGTCATAAATTGGATTCCACTTTTACAAACAAACTAAATATCTTCTTAAAAAGAAAAAAAAGAAGTGACTACTTCTTTTAATAACATACAAGTATTATAGACAAAAAAAAAATGCTTTGGTCAGTTAATGTTAAAATAAAGACATGTCTCATGGATTTTGATATTTATATCAAATTGTTCATTTGACTCAACAATAAACCATTTAACATAAGATCGTTAACAAGATTTGTTTTGGAAAGGTCATTGAGGGCACAATACCCCACACAATAAGAGTTAATTGAGGATGTCTGTCCTCAAGTCAGACAAAGATGCACCTCGAACAATCAAACAAGGGGCCCCACCAAGGTTCATTCCCTATAGAAGTGTTCCATCGTTTTAGAACAACCTTCTCTTAAGAAGACTACCCTTTTGATTCATCACATCTTCTTGATAAAAGCCTAAGGACAAGAACTCAGATTAATCTCCCATCGTGAATAGAAAAAGAATTTTGCAACCATCTAATGGGTTTGTTTCCTGCACACTAACTCCTAACCTATGAATAGGGATCCACCTTGCCCAACTAGCCACCCACTCTGACCCCTATAATATTGGGGAACCCCTTGTTTTCGGTAACTTGATTAATTAAAAAAACCCAAATAAGACCACATTGACTTAATCATCAGAGTTTATGCAGGTGGTCACGCCTTCCTAGCAAAATGAATAAGAAGAGACTCATCCAAATGTAGAAAACTCCTTGAACCAAATGGCTTTCACGAAAATCCTATTGCCTAGGCCAGAAAGCCCTAAATGTAGGGTGTACTCCATCAAGTCTTGACTAAAATTATTCTCCCATCCATTAAGGCTCTATAAGAAAAGTAATGAACAATCCCACTAAACATTGCTGTCATATATGGGAACTCGTAAATGGAGCACCATTTTTTATAGGCATGAGTAGGGGTGTAAATGAGCTAAGCTATTTGTGAACTATTTGAGCTCGACTAGTTAAATGTTCGATCAAGCTTGTTTGTTTAATTAAATAAAGAAATTCAAGCTTAAGATTGAGCTCAGTTATTTAAATGAGCCAAGCCCAAGCTTTACATGCTTGACACTAATGGCTCGTTTATTTAAATTGATGATGAAAATGTTACTAGCTTTTGTTATTTATATATTAATTATAGGAATCTGTAGAACTTTGTGAAAAGTGTTAAAATTAGTTTTAAAGTTTTTTTTTTTGTGGTAGTTAAGAAGTTATAATTTTTTATTTATTTATTGGATTATGAAAATATAATAATCTAAAATATTTGAAATTGAATTCCACATACCACATGTTAAGCACATATTTCTATATGTAGATTATCATCTAGTATTAAAATATTTATTAAATACTAAATTGAGAAAGTTAAAAAATAGGTTAAGAAAATTCATAAAAATTAAAATAATTAAATTATAAATGAGCGAAATAAGCCAAGCTTGAGCTTTATTTTATTTTTTTAACAAACCAAGCTCAAGCTTTCAATTAGGCACGTTTAAATAAATGAGTCAAGCTTAAGCCACCCATTTTTTATACAAGCCAAGCCTAAACTTCAAGTGCTCTGCTCAGTCTCGATTCGTCTCATTTACACCCTAGGCGTGAGCCACATATGTTGCTTAGAATAAGAAGAGAAAGACAACACCCAATCAAGGTTGTTGCTCAAAAAAGAGTCAACACCTTTTCTATCGATGCATATTGGAATCAGGTAGGGTCTACCTTTGGTAAATGCTCTTTACCAGATCCTATTTTGGCGAAGAAGAATAATGTGTTTCTACTTCATTGTAGGGCAAAGAAGTGATCAAGAAGGAGAAAGAGAGGGAGAAAACAAGAAGGGGAAATAGAAGTCTAGACTCTTATTGTGGATACCGTAAGAATGAGTGGAATCAAGCAAATCTCCGTATTAGAGTATTTTTCCTACTCCTAGAAAACTTCCTTAAATCGCGCATCTAACACCGAATTAAAATAAAGTTATTCAAATCAACTACGTTATAATTAATTAAAATTTTATAGGGACTTAATTATAATTGATAATAACTAATCATAATTAATTTCATGAGTTTCTTAACTATTTGCTCACTTTCACAATGTAATCCTACACTGTCAACTTACTACACAATCCCAATTTTAGTGGATTTTTCTATTGAAATTTACATAAAAATCACATATATTTATTTAATTAATTTTTCATAACTAAATTTAGATTTTCTCTTATAATTATATTCAATCAAGTTTAATCACATATTAAAGGAAATATGGGTGTTACATTTACTTAAAGACAACTCATCGAGTTCTCTCACCTTTAGGATCCAGACTTAAAGGGGTTTGAGCCTCCCCATGCAGAGTTTCCCTTGGAACTGATATGGTTTGCATACCCTACTCATTATTGAGGCATTGTAGTAGTACTTATTAGAGTAGTGTATTAGTGTTGGCCAACTAGGGAATGAGTTTTGTATTAGTTTCTTTCTCCCCAATTTCAAATGTATTTTGCTCTTGGATATTTCTCTTTTATGGTCATGTACTGTCTTATTTTGAAATACATTTGATACTTAATTATTTCTATTATGGTCTATAGTGGCATAAGCCACATTACATTATTTGTTATTCGGTATGTATGGTTCATATTATTCAATATTTATTTTGCCTGGTGTTTTATTTTCTAATGCGATTTTTTTATGTATGATGTTATGGATTTGCAATAAACAAAAAATTTATCCTCATTTTCATAAATAAATTAATGGGATTTTTTTAAAAAAAATTGAATCATTCCGCAATTATGTTAGTTAGTCTCATGTAGCGACTACAAGTCAGGGTTGAGGTACTAGTCCAAGGTCAAGGTACTAACCCATGGATTTGCCTCTCCTTAAGCCTCCTATTAAGGAATAATAAGGCTCAACACTGGAGTAGGTCGAGGTACTAGTCCTATGTTGACATGTGGAAAGTGAATGGTGTCCATGGGAAGTTGGTCCTACCCCAAAAAGGAAGGCCAACATCTACCCCAAAATTTAGCATGACTGATACAAGGCAACCAACACCTCGACGACTCCTCAACAAAGACCAATCAACTCAATAAAAGGATAGTTTGATGGCGGGCAAAGCAAACACTAAAATCTCCTCAAAAGGACTTAAAGAACTTGAGGATGAAGGGTGATTGGCGCCCCTAATAGGGAAAGGCTCAAAGAAAACTGAAAAGTGAAAGTGTTAGAGATTAAAAAAAAAACCCCTAATCGAGTCAACTTTGTGTGGTTGATCTACAATCTTGACAACTCAAACCTAAAGAACCCCCTTAGTTGATATGATTTGTGTGATTGATCTATAATCCTAGGCACTTTAGACTAAATGAATCCTTTTAGTTGGCATGGCTTCATGCAATTGGTTTATGATTCCCACAAAACATGTATAAAATTACCAATCTAGGCCTACCATGGGACCAAATTGGTCCCTTTAGGAAGAATAAGCCTCAGATCAAGAAAATGTAACCTTGCAGCTACAAATCAACAAAGAAAACACAATGAGAAAATAATACAATGAAAAAATCATAATAGGCTGTTGTGCCCATTTTTCACAACTAAGATAAAAACTTTGACAAAAAAAGGTCTCAAACAAAAAGGCCAAAAATAATTACACCTATTACAATCACCCACGACATGAACTTGTAAAAGAAAATTAAAGCAACCTTTGTTAAACGCGCTAAACCTACAAACACCAACAATTATTACAAAGCAAGTAGTATAATTTGTTAAAAGAAAAGTGCCAAAAGTCAATGAGCCCATTAAAAATAATGTTTGAAAATAATACAAAATAAAAACTAAGAACCAACAACATCCTCCCTAAAAGCCTCAACACTTTGAATTGGTACAAAAACTCCATCATCCATGATAAATTAATATTAGACAAATTTATGTGCAAATTTTTATAAGAAATATTAAACAAAAGGCTTAAATATGTTTTTAGTTCCTATAAAATAAATGAGTTTTATTTTGGTCCTTGTAAATTTTTTTCTTTGTTTTTCATCCTTATAAAATTTGAAATAATTGTTTTTGGTCCTTGTAAAATGAGTGAATTTTGATTTTTGTCCTTATAAAGCATTTTTATTTGATCTTCATCTCTCCAAAATCTGAAATCACTATTTTTGGTCTCTTACGTTCATTTTAAGGTCGACAAATAGCATTGATTTTAAGAGTCTAGAAAAATATTTAGAGGTGTGACATATTGACATAGTATTACATACAAGAGTGGGTGTTACCTGGAATGGTCACTTGACCATTCGTTAAACATATAAGCAGTTAACAAGTGTCATATACTAGTAGAGACCAAAAATAATAATTTCAGATTTTTAAGGGATGAAAATCAAAGAAAATGTTTTACAAGAACTAAAATCAAAACTTGCTCATTTTATAGGAATTGAAAACATACTTAAGCCTAAATAAAAAGATAAATAAATTTATGTGTCGTGAGTAACTAACAATGCACTTTAATACAAATCACCCCATAGTGTGAACCACGTGGTTGGTGAAGACACCAATAATGTTCAAGTCTAGATTTAGGACGCAATGTTGCTTAAGATAGGTTTCAAAAGCCTCGTCACCAACAATTTTATAGTTAGTCTTGGCCTTTTTCAAATCCCTTTCAAGCATGGTAATCCTACCACACAACTCCTACAACTAGTTAACATTATGGGCTTCCTCAAACTCTAGATCCTAAATTAGACTCTCCAAAGTTGTCATGGCCTCCTTAACTTTTGAAAGTTCCAACTCTGCCTATTTCGATAGTTTAGTAAAGAACTATTTTCAACTTTTATAACAATTGTCTATTTCTCTACATTCTTAATAGACTGGAAAGCATCATTTAGAAGTTTATGAGCCTTATCTGTCTCTGTACTCATTCCTTCCAACTCCTTTCAAATGCTTTTGTAATTGGACACGAATAGGTGGAATGAATGGACCACAATCTCCATTAGATTGGTAAAAAGACTAGCATTCAAGAAATTCCTCTTCAAAGCCTTAATCAAACAAGCCTATATCAGATGTTGAGGAATAATGGTACGATTAAAGTTTGAATACAAAAACTCTTGCATTGCATCACTATAGAGATTAAAGTCAAGAGGTACATAAATGAAAATAGGAGTAAGGTGGGGGAGAATCAAGAAAAGTAACCACCTCGAGCATCAGGGCTGGTCACGATTTCCTATCCAATCTTTACGAACTTTTACCCTTAACATCAATGTGGATCTTTTTCTTACATTGAACAACATCTAACAACTGGTTCTTAGTATAAGGCTGAGCTGTGGACGCAATAGTAGAAGAATATGCCTTAGTAAACAACTCATGAATAATTCCAACAATAAAATTCTACCTGTGGTCAAACGAGGAAATATTAACTAACTTCTTCCTAGCATTGCAATGCAAATGAGACCAAGCTTAGCCTTTTGCCATCCTCTATGCAAAGAAAAGCACAAAAAAGTTAGGGGGTATAAACATTAAAAGCATATATGCATATATGTTTAAAAAAAAATTCCCAATAAAAACCACTACCCAAAGTTGCAAGCTCCCCGAAAGGACAAGGAGCGCCTATCAGTAAGCAACAAAAAATGAGGGTATCAATTAGGCACTTCAACAAAGCAGATTGACCTCGCATTAGTTCTTCCAACCGGTTCACAAAGAGATAGTTTTCCAAGGATAAGTCAGATTGCATGACATAAAAGTCCTTTTCAGTTTTTGAGTAATCATTAAGGCTAAGAAGCAGACACTGCAATAATAAGCTTGTCAATGAGTCTGACATGCGTCAGACACCGACACTCGTACAACACGTGTTGGACACTCATTTGCAGTGTCAAAATAAAAAAAATATGTTTTCACGACTCCGATAAGGTGCAGACACAACTTCAGCCAAAAAAGACATGGCTTCAACATTTTAAAAAATTCAAAAAACAAATTTCAAACTTTTAGAAGAAGATGATTTGATAAAAACTTCTTGTGTAGACTTTCTTTATTCTCCCTATTTCCCTTTTTGTTTCTTGGTGTAAGATTTAGCTTGTCTTAGCTCATCTGAGCTCTTCATCTCTCGACTCCATCTTCCAACTTCATCTCTATTTTTGGTTCTCAACTTCCATTGCTTTCCAATGGCTTGCTCTGTTTCTATTTCACACTCTCATATTTCATTGATTTGCAATTTCGTGCTATAGGGGTTTCGTTTCTAATCTTCCTCTTGTTCCTTTTTGTTTTTTCTTCTCTATTTGATGATATAATATAAAGACAAGATTGTCAGTATGCGCATAGGTGCGTTTTGTCTTTTTTGTTATATATATATAAAGAGAGACTAGTAGTTGTATGCATGTTTGTGTGTGTGTTGTCGTGTCCTATATTTTGGACATCACCAGTGTCTTTATGTCCGCGCATCATAGGAGCAAGGTTCCAATAATAGTAGCATTTAGGGATGACAAAAATATTTTTTCTTGTGGATACTTGTGGGTAATTTTATATTCATTTATTAAACAGGGCATAGGTAAGTATCAAGGTACCTTCTATTGTGAAATTATTTAAATACCCTTACATATATATAAAGAAGTTACCTTAGTTTTCCATATTTATAGACTTTAAGATTGAATTATTTTAGCTTATTGACTTTTGTTTTGACTTATTGGATTAAAGTATTTTAGCTTTTAAATTTAGCTTATAAATTAAAGTATTTTGATTATTATGTTGATGAATCTCAAGTATCTTGAATAAATTGTTAATTAGTACAATTGTTTTATTATTCATTGCTTGTATTAATCAATGATGTATTTTTAATGAGTTATTTATTTGTACAATTGCTCTTTTATATATATATATATATTTTAACAAGTATCCATGGATGCCTATGAATACCCACGAATATTGATAAAATTTGTGAGTATATGCTTAATGGATATCCATTGGGGGGGGGGGGGAGGGGGTGTGGAGTGGGCACAAAGCAGTTTTTTATCCAATAGGGTGAGTGAGGGGAGCTACTACCTGTGCTCGCTTTGACCCATTGCCATTTATAGTAGCACTAGTCCTTAGGAGAATGCGCCTTTAATGGATTGTCTCAACTAGTTAATCTTAGTACTTCAAATCTGAGTACATGAATTAAATGTCCAATGGCATAGAATTCCACTTGAAAGGTCCTTTGAACTAGATTATCCTCTCTTTGCATTATAATGCTTCAACATCTTTACATAACAAACCTAGGCTAGAGTCGTGACCCCTCCATACCAACCAGAGGGAGCCTTTAGAGTATCTTGTAACGCATGGACAAATAGGACCCCTAAGGCTCAACTGCACCCAATCCAAAAACCATGTCATGCTTACCAAGTGAAGTGTGACTCATAAAGAGACAGTTGCAATTCTTCTCAACATCATGACCTTTACCGTAGAAACAACACTCGAGTAATGTCCACCTAAAGTGAGTGGTGTGAAGCTCTTGATTCCCCCATAGAAAACGAGCATTGAAAATGGCTTAGAAAAGTTAAAGTGCATGCTTGGGAACAATGAGCAGCAAAAAAGAGCCATTTGAAAAAGGACGAAGAACCATTGAAGAAGGTGAACACAATTAGCAAGGAAGATAGGGAGACTGAACGAAGAAAGAAAAAGGTTGGGGAAAAAATAACTTTCCCCTGTTTATACTTAAGAAAACAAAGGCATGAAAATGCCTTTAGAGACTAGGGCTAATCAGTCACAAAAACACATTCTACAACACTTGTTGTCTTACAAAATACCCACGCGATAGTTTCTAACCACAATTTTTCAAAACAACCCAAAAGGTGTAAAAAAAACATGTGCATTTGACCTTCTAGCTCATAAAGAACACCTAGACCACCCTAACACTCAGCTAACCCGGCTAAGGGGCAACTATTAAGGGTGTACATAGGTCGGGTCAAGTTGAGTTTCGCTAAACCTATTACCTAACCTGATCAAAATAGAATGGGTTGGGTTTGGTCGGGTAAGTGGGTCTGTATATTTAAAAATTGTATTTTTTTTAACAAATTTTGACACATTATATAATTTTTCTTGCAATAAATTTAAAACCTGTGCAGGAAATATAATATAACATAACTAAAAAAGATACAAGACAACTTTAGATATAATAAAAGACAAGATAAAAGGAACATTATCAATATATGCCATATATCATATTAGACCACCACAGCCCACAAGTCTATTAATCATACAAGGACCACACTCTGCTAAGTGCTTATATTAATCAGACCAATTTCACACAAAAAAACATTATACCACAGCCTACATGAGCCTATTAAACAGGATACAAGACAAGAACAAAAGTTTAGAAAATAATAAAACCAACATTGAAGCATTGTTGCCATTTCCACAGAGGTACTGAAGCACAACTTTACACTTTGCCAACATCTTTATCTTCATGTCAAAACAACCACTGATGCCATTTCCATAGAGCTACTCAAGCACTAAAGCACTGCAAGCAAATGAACAATTAAAAAAAGTGCCAAAAATGGAAGAAAAGAAGAAAAATCAAACAACAATATGCAAAAAAAGTGAAACAAAAATCAGATCACAAAATAATTTGAAAATATTACCTTAAGAAACACTAGCAGTCCCCACACTACCACTAGCTGATCCAACAGTAGCATTCCCAACACTAGTAGTTTCAACACTACCAGTCCTAAGATCAGTCAACACCAAACCAGACAATTCTATAAATTTAAACACAACCTCATTAGCACACTATATCAATTGATATTACAAACAAATGCCAAAAAGAAAGGAAGTAAGAGTCTTCATACCTGATTCCATCTTTTCTGTTTCATCAATTTCAGCCCGCAAATCATTGACATTTATCTTATGAGATTTGAGCCAGTTTTGGGTACAAATTAAAGCTTCAACAGTAGTAGGATGCAAGGAACTACGAAATGAATCAAGGACTCGACCTCCTGTACTAAATGTTGTCTCAGATGATACAGTAGACACGGGAATAGCCAATATATCTCTAGCCATGCAAGAAAGAACATAATATTTGTTTCTTTTCACTTTCCACCAATTCAAAATGTCAAATGCAAGGTTATCATCTTCAACATCATCCTCCATATACCTCTCCAACTCACTTCTTTGCACCTTACCTTGCTTTTTCTTGATTTTCAATCTAAACTAACCATCCTAATCCTCATCCTCATCACCCTTGCCAACATTAGATTGTGAGGCAATGTTTGAAGCCAAAGTACTAGAATGATCACTATTGAGAGAAATTGGATATTCTAATACATACTGTTCAAACAATTCATTGATGAGATCTTTTAATTTTTTCAATATCTCATTACTCTTCTCAACACCATACATCCTATTGAAACAAAATTCAATATACTCAAGTTTATATTAGGGATTAAGAAAAACAACCACAAACAAAAGATAGTTGATTCCACCATTTTCCCAATATTTGTTAAACTTGAGTTGCATATTTGTTGTCATTATTTGTATCACTACATCATCATCATGCCTCCACTTATTTAGTGATTTTTGAATACCAACCAGTTGCTTAAAGAAATTGTTAGTTGTAACATGCAATGACTTGGAAAAAGAAAGAGTTGCATCATAAAATTTTTTCAAAAACTACACAAAAATTCGAGCATGTTTCCAATCAACCTCTGTAGGACATCTTCCTCCTTCACTAGTAAGAAGAGTTAACACATATGTAGCCTCAACATACTTAAAGCAATAAAAAGCTTGTTCATATTTTTCAGCAACATCTAACATCAAATAAGTGGAGTTCCACCTAATTTGGTACATCAAGTGTGAACATTGCTTGAGTAGGTATACTTACTTCTTTAGCACACCTCTTAAAAGTTGAAAATCTACTTGGAGAAGACCTCACAAACTTACATGCAGCTCTTATTTTACAACTTGAGGCATCAATTTCCTTTAATCCATCAGTTACAATCAAATTCAAAATATGAGCGGAACATCGCATATGCATGAACTCTTTATTCAACACAGTATAACCATTCTAAACACTCAGGCCTCTAATTAAATAGGAAATAGCTAAGTTGTTAGCACTTGCATTATCAACTGTTACACAACAAATCTTTGCAATCCCCATTCTTTTAAGCAATTCTCTAGGGTTATCCCTATGGTTTCACCTTTGTGGTTAGCAACCAAACCAAATTTCAATATTTTCTTCTTTAATTCCCACCCCTCATCAATATAATGAGCTGTCACACACAAGTAGTTCATATTTTGGATTGATGTCCATGTATCAGTAGTAAGTGAAACCATTTGTTTATTTGCAGACAACACATGTTTCAATTTCTCCTTTTCATCATTATACACTTGCATGCAATATCTAGCAATAGTGACACGAGAAGGAATTTTGAATCTAGGTTGAGCCTTTTCCATTAACTTCCTAAACCCTTCAATTTCAACAAATTTAAATGGAGGTTCATCTACAATGATCATTTTTGCAAGTGCTATTTGAGTCCATTCTTGATTGAATTTAGAAAGTTTCATACTAATAGTATTAGGCTCACTCTCACTTTCCTTTCCAAGAACAATCATCCTTTGTTTTTTATCAGTCTCCCTATGTGGGTTTTTCGGACATTGAATCAAATGTCTTCTCAAGTTAGTGGTTCCATGGCTAGAACTATTTGCGGCATGAGAATGTTTACAATATTTGTAGAAAGCCCTATTGTTTTCTCCAATAAAATGTGCCCAAACATCAGAGGGGGGTCTAGCAGGTTTTCTTTTCTTTACCTGTGCTTGTTGAGATGGAGGTTCTTGCCCTTGTTGTGATGGACCTTCTTGCCTTTGTTGTTGTTGTGATTGTGATGGCACTTCAATTGGAACAAGTTGATTAGGACATTCAGTAGGATTACTAGCTGATGGAATTGGAGTTGAACCACTAAAACTCCCAGTACCACTTCTCTTTTCCATTTGTCTTATTTCTAAACTCTAAAGAACCTATACAACAATTAAAAAGAAAATATAAGATTAATGGAAACCAAATAATATAACCTGTACATTAAATATAACAATTATTGGAAACTAATTTAAGTATCAAAGAATAGCAAACACACAACAGCAAACTGTTTCAACATAAATAAGAGGATCTATTCGTAGGTACAAGAATCATTTTTGCCAATAAATAGAAAAAGGGGCTACAACAATGGCCAAAAACAAACTTGGATGGCAGATGAACGACGACCAAAAAAAGGACCAACAATGGCAAACCAGCTTGACTAGCGAAAGAAAGATCAGCTGATTTAAGGCGTTGGGTGCGAGATGCGAGTGGGTGTGGGTGTCTCTGCCTTTTTGGTGCTTTAGGGTGAATTGGAGGAGTCGCAGCGTCATCGGTGTGAAGGGAAATTTAGGAAAGGGCCAATAGGAGTTAGGGATAGGGAAATGCTGAAGGAGAAATGGGAAAGTAATAGGGAAATTGAGAAATGGAGCTACAAGCTAGATCTGGGGAAATCGGGAAAGGGTCCAGTCCAGTAATGTAAGTTTCTGGAATCTCTGATTTCAAATGGACTAAATGTTGGATGGGGTGGGGCTGGGTTGCTGGGTGACGAGTCTATTGTGGCCTTGTGTGTTTTTTTTGTTACATTTTAAATTAAAAATTATCAGTATATGAATTATAAAATACATAAAAAATAATAAATTAAATAAAATACTATGTGAATGGGTTGGGTAACGCGTTCACGGGTCTGTAAATCAAAACCCATTACCCAACCCGTACTTGAACGGGTTTAAACGTGTTGGGTTAGGTATGACCCAAACACTTAAAAAACCCGAACCGAACTAATTGGGTTGGTTTGGGTCAACGGGTTACCCGTATCCATGAACACCCCTAGCAACTGTGTTGGATGAGCCATTTAAAGCCCATTACCCATACACGATGAGAGCTACTTAAAGTTAGATAAAGACATTGACGCACCTCAGACAATCAACCAAGGGGGCCCACCAAGGCTTGTCCCCTAGGAAAGTGTCCCATTATGTTAAAACAACCTCCCTTGAGAAAACTCCCCTCGTGATCCATCACATCCAATAGAAGTTTATCTTATTGTCACATTATATTAATGAATAGGGTAATGCGGTAAAATGGTTAAATCTTATAGACTATTTATATAAAAATGTTTTACACTAAGAGTGTATATAAGCTAAACTTTAGTATTGAACCCATTAATGAAAGAATTTAATTGGAATGCATATACAACGCAAAAGTTTTTTTTTTATATTATTATTCAATCATAGATTATTGCGTATAGTAAGATTATTGACTTTTGCAATAATTACTTTAAAAATTATATCTAGAGTAATTTTTAATTAATTAACAGTATACAAATTTTTGCACTTATAATTTTTAAATTAAACTTTTAATGAAAGAGTAAGATTTTTTAGAAGATGGCATTTTATTTATTTATTTATTTTTTAAATTCAATTGCTTAATAGGTTGTCAGGAGACATGATACTATGTTGATTTTACTTATAATTAGGTTCGATTTCATTTTTCTTGGAAAAAAATCAGTTTAACATGGATCTTATCTTCACACGTAATATAACTGTAATACTATGCAAATTTACTAAAATAATTACACGTTCTAAAGTTATTTAGAAACAAAAAATAACCATATAAGTAATTTAAATTGAAAAACACACATCAATAAATAAATAAATAAATAATTCTAATAAATAATAATTAATAAATCATTAAACCATTACAAGAACTAGGGGTGTTCGCGGATTGAATTGGATCGGTTTTGAAGAGAAAAACCATCCGATTCAATCATTTCGGTTTTGTTATTTCATCATCCAATCGGTTTGGTTTAAAATTTAAATCCAATCCAATCCGATCCAATTTAAAGCGGTTTGGATTGGATCGGTTTTTGGTTTTAATCTTACTATTATTTAAAAAAAATGTTAAATAAATAATATGATATATAATAAATGTGTTAAAAAATAATTTAAAATATCAAATATTTTATTAATGAGTCATTATATAACTAATACTAGTATAACTCTTCAAATATATATTATTAAAAATAAATTTACACAACTTAATAATTATGTTTATGTATCTTTACTTAAATAGTTACTAAAAAACTATCTTTAAATAAATATATTTTTTATAAACAAGTATAATTTATGTGATAATTTTATAAATATATAAGAAATAAAAATATAAACATGAGTGATATTAGAAAATTACAAGTGAAAATATATATGCATGTATAAATTCGATTTGGATTGGATTGGATCGGTTTTCAAAATCAAATCCGAAATCCGATCCAGTCCAATAAAAAATTTCGGTTTTTTCAATTTTCAATTTTTTCAGTTTTCAGTTTATTCGGTTTTCGATTTTTTGGATTGATTTTTTCGATTTTTATTAGATTGGATCGGTTTATGAACACCTCTACCAAGAACAATATAACAATTTGTCAAATTAACCGGAGGTTAAAATAACTATATAAGTAAACTTTAGCAAAACATAAAATATTTATATTTATATATTGTGGGGTGCGTGGCGTTTTCCCTCTTTATCCCATCGGCCCATCCCTTCCCACTACACTTGTGCTGCTTGTCCGAATGCTTTTTCTGCGGCTGCTGTGAAGTGAAACCATGTCTACGTTGCTCTCTCTCCCTGCTTCTTATTACTCTTCTTCTCGTCTTTTGTGTCCCATCTCTTCTCGCAACCCTCTTCTCTTCCTCACGCGCCGTCGTCGCATTCCTCTCTCCCATACTCGCCGTCATCTTGCAGGTTCTTCAATTGTGACTATCCTTATAATCACTCTCTTTTTTTCTCGCATTATAACAAAGTCTTGCTTTCACAGCGTTAGGTTTAACATAATTAAATTCGTTTCTTGTTTGAACCAAACACGTTCGTGATATTTTGTTGGTTTTTCAATCACTAGAATTTGTTTATTTTTTAATGTGTTTCAGTTGCTGCGTCGGAGAGAGAGAATGGTGTATTTACATCTCCTGAGGTTGCGAAATCCTTCGACTTTGCCGCAGAAGAACGCATATACAATTGGTATGCTTTTGAAAGTAGTGTTGATCTTTTTTATTTTGTCTCTTTTTAATTCCGTGTGTTATGTTCTTTGATACAATGACACGACACAAAACGACCCTGCATAGTGGGAAAACGGGTTTTTCTGTTGTCGTTTGCAATGGTAAAAGAATGTTACGAGATATAACTGTGTCTCTGTTCATTCAGATTATTTGATCCCTTGATGTTTTGTATTGATATAAAGATTGGTTCTGGCTGTTTTGGTGCATTTTTGAGTCATAATTGTTTCATTTTTGGTTTCCCTTTTTTCTTTGGGCTTTTGAAGGGTTCAAACTTTGAAGCATGCTTGCTTTTCTATTGTTCTATTGGTTTGTGGTTGGGTCTTGGAGTACTTTAGAACATGTCTTAAATTTGTATTTTTTGTTGTGAGTTATGTTTTGATTGTGATTATTGGATGCTAGGTGGGAGTCTCAAGGGTATTTTAGGCCGAGCTTTGACCGGGGAAGTGATCCTTTTGTGATACCAATGCCGCCGCCCAATGTTACTGGTTCTCTGCACATGGGGCATGCCATGTTTGTGACACTTGAGGTTTCATTTTTTTTAAGCTCATATATGTTATACTATTTATGTACGCTATGACATGAATATTTATGCAGTTAGATTAGATGTACTTTATATATGTGAATGTTTTTTGAATGGAATAGGCAAGATATAGTGTTGGTATGACTTATGAGCAGAGATGTACCATTTGAAGCTTCTTGCACATTTGAATGTGCAATACTTTCTGTATTTCTGTATTTCCATATTGCTAAGGTTCATTTTTTTTTTCCATGTGGTTTCCTAAGGTAATTATAACAATGGATCTCTGATGACTCATTCAACTTTTTGAATTTATAAATTTTTTATGGTTAGTTGCTTGTTATTTATGTGCACAGGGAGTTTAATACCAAATTAGGAAAAATAAGAAAAGATGTTATTCCTTCCCTTTTATATTTTTCTCTGCTTGTTGCATTATGTTAAGTGATATGGAGTTGTGGGTGCTCTGTTAACTTTTTACACTAGTGCGATCTATGTGTGTGTAATATATGTATGTATTTCTTATCATGCTTATCCATGTATCCATGCAGGATATTATGATTAGGTACAACCGCATGAAGGGAAGGCCAACACTTTGGCTTCCAGGGACTGATCATGCTGGAATTGCGACTCAGGTTTGTCAATTGTTATGCCAATTTTTGTTACTCACTTTACTTCTCTCTCTCTCTCTCTCTGTGTATGTGTGTGTCTATCTATAGTAGTACTCCATTAGATATAACACTCATACAAGAAAACATGAGCGTTATTTTATTTAATGTTTTAATTGCATGGAGTCATCTTTTTGAATTTGCTGCAAATTGTGGGTTTTCCATAGACTTTGGGGGGGTGGATAATGTCTTTAGTGATGACTTGTTTCAGTTGTGAATGATTTGTAAATTGTAAATAATGGGAGTTTAAATGACGATACTGGGGCCTCTTACATTTCTACAGGTTTTGGTAGGAAAATGGAAGAGAAGCTTTTATAGGCAATTGGGGATAATATACAGTTTTGGCAGCCGTAGGGTGCTGCACTTTACTACAATTATTAAGAAAAATTTAATGCTGTTCTGTTTATTCTGAGCTAATATTGTAATGAGTCTTCTAATGGATTTACATGACTACGGAATTTTGTTAAGTTCTCTAATGTCTCTCTCTGCTTGGGTTAACTTTCTTATTGGATTCCTTTTGCTTCTCTCATGCTCTTGTTGTTGTAGACTATTTTATTGAAGAAAAGAAACCAAGGAAATGTGTAATGTTAATACTGGTTTATTTTCACTATGGTTGAGAGTCTAAGGCTAGAGTCTGAATTTTATGGCCAGACTTATTGTAGGATAGCAGTAGCACTGTCTATACAACTTTCCCCTACAGCTCTATTGTTTGGGATTTTTAAATGCCTTGCTGTTTTTATAGTTTTCCCCTCCCTCAGTTCTTCTTCCTTTTCCAAGGTCTGCCCTAACAATTATGTCATTCAACATTTCAATCGTTTTGCAATCCCTTACTATGTAGTTTTATTTTGTCACAGAATTTTATGCTTCCTGCTTTTTCTTGTTTCTTTCAGTGGAAGATCTTAGTTTTCCACTCTCAGTTTTGTTTTCTTTCTCCCAGTTGGTTGTTGAAAGAATGCTAGCTTCTGAAGGATTAAAAAGGACTGAAATGAGTAGAGATGAATTCACAAAAAGGGTTTGGCAGTGGAAAGAGAAGTATGTCTTCATATCCTTGATTATCTTTCTTCCATCTACATTTTTTGTTTTTGCACAGCTAATGGATTGCCCATATCAAACGAAGTAGAAGGGACTAAATCTCATTACTTCCTATTACAAGAGATTAGAATCTGGAATATTGTAAAATCTTAGGTGTATGAATTATATAAGAGGATAAATGCTAAGGGATAAGAAAGCTGTCTAAAAAATTCATCTTTGGGTTGCCCAATTTCATCTAAATCCTAACTATACCTTCTCCTAATAACCTAGTTCCACTTCCAACATAATAATATAGTCTTAGAGGAATGTACCAAAACCATTAATCTGCTTAAGGAATATTTGAAATTTTATTGAATATATTGTAGTTTGGTTTTAAATAGTGTGCTATAGTGCCGCTATAGTGGTGCAGAGCGGCCCCTGCTTGCTATAGGGGTTGTCATAGCAGAGTGGTTTAGTCCGTGTTCCCAAAGGCACCCCTCTCTTTCAAGAGGATTCGCGGCATGCCAAGCCCTGGTAAGGTTCTTCGGTTTGCATCGAATTAAACCACATGCTCCATTGCTTGTGCGGGCTCCCGTCAATTCCTTTGAGTTTCATTCTTGCGAACGTACTCCCCAGTGGCTGTAGCAGGTGCTATGCATCGCTATGTATTGATTCCAAAAAGTCCCTCTGAACAAAGACATTAGGGCTTTTTTGGAGGGCTATTTTTGGGATTTTAATTTCCAAAAATGAAATCTATAGATGTAATAATAGTGAAAATGATAAAGAAGACTTGGATTTAGAAGATGATGATTCCTATCTAGGAAACTTGTATTTAACTTTTGTTGATTTTACTTGTATGTTATGTTTAAGACACCTATGACTTTATTGTTAATTATGAATGTCATTAATTTTGAGTAAATTTTATCATTTTTGAGAATTTATATGTATATAGTATACATTTTATAAACTATATAAAAAATTTTAGATAGCGACTATTCCACTATATGCTATTTCACTACAGCATTTTTTGGGGCCGGCTGCTATACGCTGCTATCCGGGATTTAAAACATTGTGGTTTACATTCAATGCTCTTATTGAGTTTGAACAGGAGCATTGGCTGAATGGTGAGGAAAAGAAATGAACCAGAACAGCTCTGATACTGATACTGAGTTGAATTGAAATGCTTGAACAGAAACTGTCTTATTATTATTGATTGACTAGATAAAAGGTCTCATACAAACATATAGGGATACAGGAAATGCAGAAATCCAGAAAAAAGGATTTCAGATTCTAAGGGATTGAGATCCTCTATCCGAATTAAGGTAACTAGGTAACGTTGAAAGAATGAATGAATATCACAAAATCAATCATAGTCAACAGGATGAATCATGAATGTTCTGTGTTTTGCAAAAGTAGATGTTGCCTATGATTAAATTACTTGTAAAGGTGAAATTAGAGTTACAATTTCAATGTGCCATTTCTTCATTGATATGTTGTCATCTTCTCCCCTCCATCCTTCTCATAATATTTGTTTACTTCATTCAGATATGGTGGAACTATCACAAATCAGATCAAGAGACTTGGTGCTTCTTGTGATTGGTCTAGAGAGCACTTTACACTTGATGAACAGCTAAGTCGTAAGACAGTTTTCCACTGATTGGAACTCTAGCTAACCTAGATAGTGTATGGAAGATATTGGAAAAGTTATGGTGATACAAATAAGATAATTGGTGCAGTTTTGAATTTTGATAACTGTTTTTATTTAGTGCTATTCTTATTATTTTCCAAATTTACCTGAATTTTTCTCATCAATGTAAATCCAACATTGTTGTATTGTTAGCATTTGTTTACTTGTGCTGTAATATATACTGATACCTTGCCCTATAATTTATGCAGAAGCTGTAGTTGAGGCATTTGTTAGACTTCATGAGAAAGGTTTGATTTATCAAGGTATAAACTGAAGTTACATTATGATATATATTTCATTTACACTTTGTTTTGGTGCATGTTTGGTTTATTAACTTTAGTTTATTTTGAAGAAAAAATTGCTTATTTTGCCTAGTTTTGTGAGAGAGCTTTTGAAAAATAACCATTTATTTCCCTGAAAAGAGCTCTTCCAAAACAGTTTTGTGAGAGATTTTGAAAAATAAGCAATTATTTCCCTAAGGAAAGCTCTTCCAAACATGCATGTAGGTTGTGTTTAGCCATTTTTTTTTTTGGCTTAAAAGCTACTTTAAAGTTACAACTCTAAATAAGAGCTTTTAAAGTAAAGTAGAAGTTGTTTGGCAGTTTTCATTTCTTTTAGCTTAAAACAAGATGACATGAGAGAGAGAGCAAGGATAGAGAGAAAGCAAGGAGTGGAGAGAGACAGGAGGAGAGAGAGAGAGAGTGGGGAGATAGAAATGTGGACATGAACAATTGAACATCTTCTCGCTGACAAAGAAAGGAGATAACAAACCAAAAACATCCATTTTGGTCCTTGAAAGGTTTGGTTTACACTTGATGTCAATTTGGCTCCCAAAAGATAAGTTACATCATTTTAATCATTCAATTATGAAATGTGATCATGAAATAATCCTTCTGTGCACAGACTCTGAGATTGAAAGAGTAAATGTCATTTATTAATGACCTGTTTCCTCAAGTCAGCTTAGTTTATTAAACTGTGGGATATGAATTGTGAGTATGTGGATTCGATCTCTTGTGATAGTTCCATCCCTTTCCTGTTTACTTGTCCTCTCCCCTTTATAAGGTATATTACAAGCCTCTTCTTACACCAAAGAAAGACTAAATTAATGTAGACTTTCAATGTTTAAGGAACCCAATTGATATGTTTTTCATTATTGAAAAGCTAAATCATTGTCACTTTATCTTGTTGGAACCAAATTAATGTCAACTTACTTTTTTAGGATTAACTAATATTTACTTTTAAATAATTTGATGGGAAAATTCTATGTACTCCCATAATTGAATATAAATAGTTAACCAACTTTTTTTAAAAGGTTACCTTTTTTCCTTTTATAAAAATCAAGCTACTTAATTTTTTATGAGTTTTTTAGAAAATGTGTTTGACTGAGATTCTCCTTTTAAGGAGAAGAGAAGCTCAAAAAAGTTGGGTAAACACTACCTTAGTCTTGTAACTTGTGAAAACTTGGAAGCATTCTTGTCAAAATTGCAATTATACTTGTAGGATCATATGGTCCTATGAGTTACCTGCCATTTCTGATCCTGTTCGCACCTAGGATTGCAAGTTGGTGTGGGATTGGAGCAGGTTTTCCAGGATTACTCTTAAACTCGTGGTATTGTTGAATTTTTTCAAGTTCCCAATCTGTGAACTTGTGTGTTGGGTTGTGAGACCTGGAAGAAAAATTGCAAGACACTCCCAACCATTTTTGTCTCCTCTCCCTTGTATAGCTCAGCTTCCCATTGCCAGCTATATTCTCTGTTCTGAACTTTTAATCTCCTGTGTTCATGCTATTCTCTGTTCTCTGTGTTCGAGCATTCTCTGATCTGATCTCTCTTCCCTGTTCTGATCTTGTTTGAAATTGCCTCTATTCAAGCCTTTGGGTTCACCTTTGTTCATGTTCTGGTCCTGTGTCCTGTTTCACATTTTGGTCTGTTCTTCAGCCACATACACGTTGTTGTTTTCATCTTTACATTTGAATTTTTATTAATATGAAAATGTTATAATATCTAGAAAAATATCTTATAACCAGCCAGTATGCCATGTATTTACTAGAGATATAACTGATTTTACATTTCAGGGTGTAATTTCATTTACATTTGCACTGCTGTGTTAGTTACTATTCTGTTATGGTTGGTTATAGGTTTGTCAATTTGATGACTCAGCAGTGAGTCATGCTGACAGCTATATATAGCTGGTCTCCTTGTATTCTAATGTTATTAAATCGCAGCTATAGCAGCGCTGTAATGCTATAGCGTCGCACATTTCAGTGAAGACACAATGGCGGCGGCGTCGCGTTGCGGAGTCCGCGACAGGAGTGAGAGCGGCCACGTTAGGCATCGCGGCAGCGTTTGGCGTCACGGGTGTTGCGGCGGCGGTTGGGTGCAACTGAAAACGGTGACGTTTTCCGGGCGCAGCTCACAGTCACATTTCTTTGTCACGGCACTTAGGGTCTTGGGGTTACGAAGGAAGAAGACGGGAGTCACACTTGGAGTTGGGTCAGACCAATTTTGGGCTTCAGGTCCATGCTGCCTTTTGACTAAAGCTCACGTGCTCATTGTTAAAGGAATGGCACGTGAGTTTTTAAAATTTAAGTGACCTTTAAAGACCCTTCCCTTAGACATCTACGAGACCCCCCTATCTTTTTTATTTTTTTATTCTGTTTTAACTTTATCAATTGGGCTGCACAATAAAAGCTCAACAGTAATGTCTTTTCAGTTTTAAAATAAAAGCCCAACCACTTCAATCCTTATTTATTCAATTTTTTTGCCACTTAAAAAGTGTAGAAGTCACATAACATACACTCCAACTCCTTTGATCCTCAGCTAAGTATGTTCTTCTTCATTAAATCATCATGTTCTTTCAAGGTAACAATACTCTTTTTTTTTCTTTCTTCTCTTAATCTTTCTCTTTTTTTCCTTTTGTAATCTTTTTTTTTTTTTTTACTTTTGTTTCTTCTAAAATTCAAGTTTTTTGTTTCTTTTTTTCTCTTCTCATTTTGTCTTGTTATATAAAAATTTGTTCTTTTTTTTTTTAATCTTTTCTCCCTTTTTTTTTAACCTTTGTTTCCAAATTTTAAGTTTTGTTTTTTCTTTTTTTTTTTCCTTCTCATTCTCTCTGTATTTTAAAGATTTATTCATTCCAAATTTGCCCTCTATATTTTTGTAAATTTTTCTCTAATTTTTGTCCTGTTTCATTTTTCTTCGTATAGTCATATACCCAATTCCTATTAGTTATTATTCTATTTTATTTAAAAAAAAAAATTACAGAATGGCAAATGAAGGATCATCAAATCTTGCTTCTAGGATTGACCCTGGATGGAAATATTGTCGTCCACTAGATGAAAACAATTCTAGTATTTGTGTGTGCAATTGCTGTGGTAAGATTACAAAGGGGTGGAATTACTAGAGCAAACACTTGATGGGATAGAAAGGGAATGTTGTAGCTTGTGCCAAATGTCCCAAAGAAGTTAGAGAAGAACTATGGGGATATGTGAAGGATAAGAAGTAGCAAGAGAGTGAAGCATTTCAAAGGGTGCGTCAAGATTTTCTTGAAGTATATGGTGATAGTGATGAAGAAAGAGCTCTTGATGAAGGGTTTATAGATATTACATCAACTAAAAGGATTGGTGGAGGTGGAAAGAAAAGTGCTTCAAAGGGCCTTATTGATCTTTGTTTAAGAAGGCTAGAAATTGCAATTGAAAGAAAGTAAAAAGAGAAATTAAGACAAGAAAGCATAACGGATGCATGTGATAAGGAGGCTACTGCAAGGGTTCATCAATACATAGCCTAATTTTGGTACCAAGCTGGTTTGTCTTTCAACCTAGTTAAGCTGCAAAGCTTTCACGACATTCTTACAGCTGTGGGAACCTTTGGATCAAATTTGAGGCCTCCTTTGTATCATGATATAAGAGTTCCACTCCTTGCTAAGGAGTTAGAACACATTGAAAATTTGTTGAAGGGCCAAAAAGAGCAATGGGGAAGATTTGGATGTTCAATTATGTTTGATGCATGGACAGATGGAAAATAGAGATCTTTGATCAACTTCTTGGTGAATTGTCTAGCAGGGACAATGTTTTATAAATCTATTGATGCATCAAATTCTGTGAAGTCTGGTGAGAAGATATTTGAGTTGTGGACTCCATTCTAGATGAGATTAGGGAGGAAAAGGTTGTCCAAATTATAACAGATAATGGAAGCAATTATGTGCTTGCAGGTAAATTGCTTGAAGAAAAAACACCACATTTATACTGTACTCCTTGTGTAGCCCACTGCATAGATTTGATGTTGGAGGACATTGGTAAGTTGCCATTGATAAAGAAAACAATTCAAAGAGCAATATCTCTTGTTGGCTTCATCTATAGCCATTCAAGTACTTTGAGCTTGTTGAGGTTCTTCACCAACAAAAAGGAATTAATGAGCCATGCAATTACTAGGTTTGCTACATCCTTCCTTCCATTAGAAAGGATCCATAACGAGAAAGAAAATCTTAGAAAGATGTTTGTATCAGATGATTGGATGAATAATAAATTGTCCAAGGAAGCCAAAGGGAAAGAAACAACAAAAACAGTGCTTATGCTAGCATTTTGGAATAACGTGGTGTATATACTCAAGCTGATGGCTCCATTTGTAAGGGTGCTTCGCCTTGTTGATAGTGAGAAAAAACCAGCCATTGGTTATATTTATGAGGCAATGGAGAAGGCTAAAGAAGCTATAATGAAGTCGTTTGACCACAATGAAAGCAAGTACAAGGAAGTGTTTGAAATTATTGACAGCAGATGGACTTGCTAACTTCATCGCCTCTTGCATGTAGTTGGTCACTTTCTAAACCCGGAGTTATTCTTCACTGATCCTTTATGGAATTTGATTTTGAGGTGGTAAACGGACTGTATGCATGCATTAAGAGACTGGTGCCCAATCCAGAGGTGAAACAAAAGATTCTTGAAGAGCTATCCACTTATAAAACCGGTGGTGGTATGTTTGGAAGTAAATTTGCAATTCAACAAAGGTACACCATTTTACCAAGTGAGAAAAGTTTTGTTATTTCCTCTGACTTTTAAAGTGTTATATTCATTATAGCATAACATTTTTTGAACTTGTCACTTGTAGCGCAATGGTGGCGATCATACGGATTGTCAACTCAAATTTGCAACAACTGGCCATAAAGATCTTGAGTTTGACATATAGTGCGTCAGGATGTGAACGCAACTGGAGTGTGTTTGAACAAGTAATTTATTAATTAATAATTTTATTAATAATTATCGGTTAATACTTTCTAGTTTCTACTCTTAGTCACCCTTACTCATACTTTCTTTACTAAATTATCTGTTATAGATTCATTCTAAGAAAAGGAATAGGCTTGAGCATAAAAGGCTACACAACTTGGTGTATGTCAAATCTAATCAAGCATTGCTCAGAAGATACAATTATAGAGATGAAATTGATCCAATTTCACTTAAATGACATTGATGAATGTAACGAGTGGCTTGTGGGGCAAATGGATGGTGACGATGATGGTTGGAATCAGAGGATGTTTGAGGATGAACATGATGATGGCCTTAATTGGGGAGCTATTTTTGAGGCTTCAGGACTTGCATAGCTAGTAACATATACTAGGCAGATGAATAAGAAAAGAAAGGAAGCCCCTAGTGTTTTGGATGCTGCTAATACAAAAAAAAGGTCAAACAAGAACATCGTCATCCCTTAAAGGAAAAGAGCCAATGACTGAAGTCGAAGATAATGCAATCTTGGAAGAATCCGAGAAAGAGTTAGAAGACATTGATTCGATTCACAAGGAGAAGAAGTTGAAGGATATGCCTCATTATCAGACAATGAGAATGATGATTATATTGGGGCAGGAGTAGAAGAGAATGAATATATGTTCTTGATGTTCTTAGCTTTTTTGGATTGTGTTAATGTCTCACTAGGACTTCTTTAGTTTGTAGCTTTTTTCTAATGTTTTCATTGTTATTATGTCTTGAACAATTTCACTTTTGAGTTAATATTATGTCAATATTTATAGATCTTAATTTTATGTGCATATAGCTTGATTTTTTATATATATGTAATTGCTATATTATTATATTTCAACCGCTATGCAGCTTCTGCTATTTGTCCGCAGCGCTGTCCACTCTATGGTATAGCAGATTTTCAACTTTTAGCGATTTTCCACGATCCGCGATTGACAACATTGATTCTAAAGCTAATGAATTATTTTCACAGTTTACGATTCTTCTCTCTTTATCCCCTCTCTTCTCTCTGTTTCTTGAATTCTAATACCAAGACAGCAGGCAGTGCAAAAATCAGCAGTTGTTTTATTAGTTATAGGCGTATAGCAACATTACAGAGAGATAAAGCAGCCTTTAAAGCCTCATGATGAGGATGGCCAAGTCTATAATGCCACATTGTGTATACAGTTTCCTAAGGAGGAACTACAATCATTATTGCTGTCAACAGTATTGATATAAGGAAGCAGTAGACAAATTTCCAGCAGCTTGTTTGGTAGAGAACATGTTACTGAAAGTATATAGACTTGGGTTTTTTTTAATTTAAGTAGAAAATATAAGTAGCTTAGATTTAGGGGAAAAGAGGAAAAGTTCAAAGCATAGGTAATTAGTAATTGAGATGAAAAAGAAAATTTTAACATAAAAAGGAAAATTTAAAAATAATTCAATTTGAGATTTGAAAATTTAAAATCTTAACGTAAAAGATGTTTAAGAAATCTTGACGTAAAATGAAAATCTGAAAACAATTATTAATTTTAGAATTTAAAAAAGATATGGGTCAATATCTTTATTGTATCTTTAGAATATTTTAGGGTATCTTAGATGATCTTTTTAAGAGTAGTTACCATATTTCTTTATATTTCCTGGTTTGTTTCCTCATTTAATTAGAATTAAGAACCTATTTCTAAGTATATATAGACATTAGTGCTTAGTATTTTGTGTTACATCACATCATAATACACCATACCAATTTAATATCATATTATTTTGAGTTTCTATTCTCTGCTTTTCTCCTTCCTTGCTTAAACCCTATGATTTCAACAGAAAAATTGAATTTGGTTTTGGTAGTTGAAGTTATTGACAGCTCATATCTGTTTAATGTTTGGATTTTAAAAGTTAAATAAGTGTTTCCACTAACACAATTTTCTGTTTTTTCTTTGGTTGATCTAGGAAAATTTTCTATCCTCTGTTTTGTATTATCTTTTTTATCTGAATGAATTTGTCATTAAATCCCAAATGGGGTTTTCTGGGCATAACGTACAACATGCTCCATTGGATATGATAAGATGTTGTAAATCTATTAACTATGCTAAGAGTTCAGTATTTTTTATATCCACTCCCTTAATGTTAAACTTCCTCTTTCTCTTCTCAAATATATTTCCTGTAAGTAATTTATCACTTTAGAAGCTTGACTTTATTATTCTTTTCTCCTAATGATGTCAACTTTGGTTTTGAGAGTGACTTTCAATTCAGCACCTGTTAAATGTTAAATTTTATACACATGTACATGTTGTATTCACACTTTATATATTATCTAGAGGTGTATGATGTAATTCTCTTTGGCTTCTGCTTGCTTCAGGTTCATATATGGTAAACTGGTCACCTACGCTACAAACTGCTGTTTCTGACTTGGTAAGTAACTTTTCATTTGGATTGTACAGTACTCTTGTTAGTTGTTACTACTTAGATGGTTCTTGAATGTTTGGATTGAACCTTTCCTTTTTTTGGCTTAGGAAGTTGAATATTCAGAAGAGTCTGGATATCTGTATTATATCAAGTATCGTGTAGCTGGAAGGTACATAGTGGATGCTTCCTTAAATTATTCAATGTTTTTTATATATTTTTTTGTAAAAGCATATTGTCTGAAGCAACCTTTAAGTTCATGTTTTGATGAGATTTTTATTCAAATGTAGAAGCAGAGTTATCAAAAGCCGGAAAGTACATAGTGGATGCTTCCTTAAATTATTCAATGTTTTTTACATATTTTTTTTGTAAAAGCATATTGTCTGAAGCAACCTTTAAGTTCATGTTTTGATAAGATTTTTATTCACATGTAGAAGCAGAGTTATCAAAAGTGCGCTATAGCAGCCAGGGGCCGCTATATGCACTGCCATAGCGTCACACTTCACTGTAGCAGCTGCAATAGCGACATTTCATGGCGCTTTAGCACCGCTATGCTGATGGTGTCCAAAATCCTGAGAATGGCCTCCAATATTAACGTTAGAGGGGCATTTTATGGGTGTAATTTTGGGTTAAAAAAGGGTTTCAGCTTGTAGAAAACCGTTTCAAAGTTCATAACTATCATCTCACTTGTCTTCTCTCCTACCTTGCAACCCACCATTGACCACTGTGTGACCCTCTAGTGACTCTCTGGCAACCCAAATAGCAGCTTTTTTTTTTTACTTCTCTTCTCTCTTGTTCTCATTCTCAGTTTTTTTTTTTTCATTGTTCTTTTATTCTCATCAATCTGTTTTCTGTGTTTTTGTCTCTTTATTTTGAGTTCTTTGTTTCTGTTTTCTCTTGTTCTCTTTGTTCCATTAGTCTATGTTCTTTGTTTATTGTCTCTCTAGCTTGAGTTTGTGAGGTCTTATTTTTGGTCATCTATTAGGGGGCAAAACGGGTTTGACTTGCCGGGTCGACCTGTTTGACCCACCATTTTTGGCGGGGTGGGTAAGTTTATAAAACCCGCCAACCCAGCAGGTTAACCCGTGATCCACCACTTAGTTTTTTTTTTTAATTTTTCTCCCTTCTTTGGTTATTGTATGAGAGACATTAATAAAAAAAAGAAGTAAAAGACGCTATGCACGCACTGTTCGGCATTCACAATGTTATACTAAAAAATATAATTATAACAATGACACAAGCGTCTGGAGTTAGTTTTACTTGTAATTAAATACAATTTAATGTTATACTAAAAAATATAATTCCTCACACTTTTGAATGAAAAGTGTTATTTTCAAGTGTCATGATAAGTGTTATTTGTTTTCAAGTAAATTATTTTTATGACTTTGGAATGAAAAAATATAATTTCTCTTTCATATATTTAATGTGTATTAAAATAATAATAAAGTTATATGTCAAACAATCAAAGATTCAAAGTTAGATAATGTGTATTAAAATAAAAATTATTTAATCCAATTCAATTAAATGATAACAAAAAATATTCAAAGTCAATTGAGTTTTTTTATTTAAAAAAAAGTTGGGTGGGTTGAAGGTGGCGCGGGTCAACTCGTCAACCCACCTGTTTAAACCCGTCAACCCATTTTAGTGAGTCAACCCGCCAACCCTGCTTTTTTATACAACCTGCCGACCTGCTCATTTTTCCTTGGCGGGCCAACCTGCCAACTCGCCAACCCACTGCTAAGCGGGGAGGGTTGAATATTCCAACTCACTTCTCGTTGGCGGGTCAACCCGCCCTGCCCCGCTTTTGGCTGGTCAATGGCGAAGCGGGGTGGGTCGGCCTGCTTTGCCATCCCTATCTATCTCCCAAACCCGTTCATTCCCTTTTTCTCTCTCTCTGGTTAATCATGGCATCCTTTGTTACTATTTACTTGTATGTTTGTTTAAGAGCTAATATCTATAACTTTTTATTGTTAATTATGAACATGTCAAGATTTTGTGTATTTTTTTTTTAAAATTTTGAGCATTTATGTGTATTAGTATGATTTATATAAACTATTAATTATATAAGCATGTGCTATCCATTGAATTTGTGGGGCAGCATAGTTGTAACTCTTAACAAAAATCTCTTTTAAGAAGCCATTTAAGTCACTCTCTTAACTCTTCAGTTTGTTTGAAAATTTCAGATTGTTAAACACAGAAATCTGTGTCTTTACTCTTTTTTATTTCTGCTTATGTGGATGAAATGTTTGTTGATCATCATACTAGAATGCATGAATTGGAAATCTTAAATCTTCAATGTCTATCACTCTATTGTAGTGTTGACCAAAAATTGGTATCATCATCTGTCTATTTGAATTTGATTATTTGTGTAGATTTTCTTTTATTTTCATACATTGAAATGAGATTTATTTTTTCTGTGGATGCACCTTGTGGATTTTCAATTACTGTTAGCATTGATGTTTTAGCAATTACTCATTTTGTAGGAGTGACTTCTTGACTGTGGCTACAACACGACCAGAGACTTTATTTGGTGATGTGGCACTAGCAGTTCATCCAAAGGTAGGATAGGTTTCTTGTCTTGGTAGGGTTGTGAATCTAGTTAAAGATTAGCAATAAATTTTGTGTGCCATGGTAAATGAAGGCCTTTTGTTTGGCTTGCTTCCACAATAGGTGGAACATAGTTGAACATTCATATTTCCTTGCTCTCTATAAGAAATAGAAATTTTATATTTTGAATATGGACAAACGTAGTATTTCCTTTTTTTTGTTGCACTATTTAGTAATAGTATAGAAGCTGATTTCTTAAATCTATCAAATTCCCTAAACCAAATAATATAATTTTCTTATTATTTATTGAGAATTTCCTATATAGGTAGAATGACTCTCACAAATTGAAAATACTAATTTGTTAAGAATTAATTCGATTGAAACTCTAGCATTAACTCATACATGATGGATAGTTATGAACTTTTGTTTAAACATTCATTTGCATGTGTGTTCACGTATTTTGATAGATATTTTGAGTAACAAGAGAAGTGATCACTGGAATAAATTATGATGTTCTCCTTGAAGATGTTTGGTATGAAGGAATCCTAAGTTCCAATTACCAAGCCAGTGTTGTTCATGGCGGATGGCGAAGCATGGCGGCGAGTCCAAAATCTGCCATATACATATGGCGGATGGCGTGGCGGCAAATGGCAAAAGCCATGACAGACAAAATATATATATATATATATATATATATACTAAAAAACAGTAGATATTAAAATAAATAAATAAATATAACAGTAATTGTAAATAAAAAAAACTAAAAAGACAGCAGTTATATCACACTAAAAAATAGTAGATATCAATAAATACATCACAAGTTTCACAAGAACAAAGTCATAAACACCTAACAAAGAGTTCCAAAGAACAAGAAAATGATTACAAAACATAGTCTAAAGATTCTAAACACAAAATAATGTCTCTAATGTCCCTCTGATCCTCTTCCTCAACCCTAACATAATCCCCCTCTTTGTCATCATGAAGTGAAGCATATCCCTCTCCCTCTTCTCCATCGGATTCCTCAAAATTATGTATAATCTCTTCTTCTTCGGATTCCTCATCCTCCAATTCCACATCCTCTTCTTCAGACAAAAAAAAAACATATATATATATATATATACTAAAAAACAGTAGATATTAAAAAAAAAAAACAGTAAATATAATAGTAATTGTAAATAAAAAAACTAAAAAGACAGCATCTATATCACACTAAAAAACAGTAGATATAAAAAAAAAACATTACAAGTTTCACAAGAACAAAGTCATAAACACCTAACAAAGAGTTCCAAAGAACAAGAAAATGATTACAAAACATAGTCTAAAGATTCTAAACACAAAATAATGTCTCTAATGTCCCTCTGATCCTCTTCCTCAACCCCAACATAATCCTCCTCTTTGTCATCATGAAGTGAAGCATATCCTTCTCCCTCTTTTCCATCGGATTCCTCAAAATTATGTATAATCTCTTCTTCTTCAGATTCCTTATCCTCAAATTCCACATCCTCTTCTTCTTGAACCGAAACTTGCTTTTTTTTAGAAGATGCAGCCACTGCCTGTTTTTTAGATGTGTGGGCAGCTGTAAAACTTGGATCACCACTTGATGGCTCCTTCCTTTTGTTCATTTTGCACCTAGTATACATCCTAGGCTCTCCAACCCCCGATGCCTCATAAACAGTTGCCCAATTTAGGGCATTATCATCATCAAATACCAACTCATTTCCACCATCCTCATTATCATCATCCATCTTTCCCACCAACCACTCATTGCAATCATCAATATCATTGAGAGAAATTGGGTCAATTTCATCTCTAGCATTATATCTTTGCTTGAGGAGTTGGTTGTATATGGCAAACACCAAATCATGCAACTTCTTATGTTCAAGCCTATTTCTTTTTTTGGAATGAATCTACAACATAACATAAATATAGTTATGTTATGACCATCAAACTAAAATAAAAAATATAGTTATTAACTTATTATGAGTCTATGACAATTACTTGCTCAAAAACACTCCAGTTTCTTTCACATCCTGATGTACTGCAAGTCAGGCTCAAAATCTTGATAGCTAGTCTTTGCAAATTTGGAGCATTTTGGCCATAAATTCGCCACCAATAAGCTACAAAACCAAGAGTACGACTTAGAATTTGAATACTAAAGTATAAAACTTTAAAAAAACTTCAATTAATAGAAGTGGTGTTCTAAGTTTCTTACTAGGAGAAGTGGTTTTCTTGCTTCTAAGTGTGAAATCACAACCAAAGAGACCAGCACCAGTCTTGTAAAGATGCAACTCAGATAGTATTTTTTGTTGCACCTCAAGTTGTGGAACCAACCTCCTAATGCAATCATACAATTTATTTGTGACCTCAAAATCAAACTCCAAATCTGTGTTGTCATAGAGGAACTCTGGGTTTAAGAAGTGGCCAGCTGCATGCAATGGCCTATGAAGTTGGCAATTTTATCTCTCATCAATGATTGCAAACACATCTTTGTATTTGCTTTCATTGCTGTTAAAAGACTTCATAATTGTTTCTTTTGCTTTGTCCATTGCCTCATAGATATCACCCATGGCCAGTTTCCTTTCACCATCCACAAGATGAAGCACTCAAACAAGTGGAGCCATCACTTTAAGAGTGTAAATCACATTCTTCCAAAATGATGGCATGAGCACAACTTTTGTTGCCTCCTTCCCTTTAGCCTCCTTTGACAACTTGTTTAAGGTCCATTCATTAAAAGTAAATATCCTTTTAATATTTCCTTTCTCTTTATGAAGTCTTTCTAAGGATAGAAAAGATGTGGCAAATCTAGTAACCGCATGTCTCACCAATTCCTTTTTGTTTGTGAAATTTCTCAACAAACTCAAGGTACTAGAGTGGGCATAGATAAACCCAACTAGATTGATTGTCCTTTTAATTGTCTTCTTAATCAAGGGAAGCTTCCCAATGTCTTCAAGCATCAAATCAATACAATGGGCTGCACAAGGAGTCCAATAAACATGCGGCCTTTTCTCCTCCAACTTCTTACCCGCTTAAACATAGTTGCTCTCATTATCATGACAACTTGAACAACGTTCTCTTCTCCAACTTCCTCCACAATAGAGTCAAGCAATTCAAAAAGTTTTTCACTTGTCTTCACAAAATTAGAGCCATCAATAGACTTAATAAACATTGTCCCAGCTGGAGAGTTTACCAAAAAATTAATGAGACATCTTTGTTTCCGATCGATCCATGCATGCGACATAATAGAGCAACCAAACTTGACCCATTGCTCCTTGTGGCCTTTCATCAAATCATTAGTGTGTTCTAATTCCTTCTTTAGTAGTGGAACTCTAATATCATGATAGCTAGGAATTGGCAAATGTGGTCCATAAGAACCAATGGCTGCAACCATATCTTCAAAGCTCTTCAACTTAATGAGATTGAATGACAACCCAGTTTGATACCAAAAGTGAGCAATATATTGATGCACCCTCTCCTTTACTTCCTTGTCACGTGCATCTCTTATGCTAGCTTGTTTCAATTTCTCCTTCTTTCTTTGACTTATAGCAACTTTTGGCTTCTTACAAAATAGATCAATTAACCCTTTTTTTAGTGACATTCTTCCTCCTTGTAGTAGTGGCAGCAGTGCTAGAGTCCTCAAACTCATCTTCTTCACTTTCATCACATCCGATGGGTGCCAAATCAAAATCTCTAACATTTGGCAAATCAACACTGTCCTCCTTCTTTTTGTTAGCTAAATATCCCCAAAGCTCGTCTCTTACTTCCTTTGGGCACTTTTGGCAAGGAGCAACATTGCCCTTCTTCCCCATCAAGTGTTGTTTGGCTCTTGTTATTCCTCCTTTAGTGACTTTTGCGCAAAAATTACAAACAATTGTGTTTGTATCTCCTTCTTCAAGTTGATGACAATATTTCCAACCAGGGTCTCTCCTGGAGTTAGCCCTTGAATCTTGTGTGGAAGCTTCAGCCATTATAGAAAAAAGGTTGAACAAAACAAAATTTAAAGATGATTAAATAGCAGCACAGCACTACTGCAGTGCAGAGAATAGAACAAAACATAAAACAGAGAAATTTAAGAGAATAGAAAACAGCCACCACTCAGCAGGGATTCAGATTTCAAAGGACAAAGAAATTTAAAGAGATTAAAATAAATTGAGAACAGTAGCTCAGCTAGAAGAAATGAAAAAAGAAGAAGAAGAGAGAAGGTGGTGGATGAAGGAGATAAGAAGAAGAAATGCAAGCTAAAAAAACAAAACAGAACAAAAAAATATAGAAGAAAATAGGAAAAAAGAAACTCGTTGGAGATGGTGGTTGTCGTTGCCGGAGATGGTCGCCGGTGTGCGTCACTGGAGAACGTCGCTAGTGTGCGTTGTCGGAGAGGAGCGCTAGGGAAGGGCGTTGAAACAGAGCTCTAGAGAAGTCACGTTGCTTCTCTTTCTCTGTGGCCTACGGTTTTAACCCCTAAATCAGGTTGGGCTATAGGCCCATACCCTTTTTTTTTTTTAAACAATTACCGCTTCATCCGCCATGGGCGCCATGGCTGTCACGTACGCCACGGATATGGCGACCGCCATAGGCCGCCACGTGGAAACCGCCCTACCACCGCCATTTTATGGCGTTTTCCCTTGAAATCGCCCCACCATTCCGCCATGGCGGCAATTTGACAACACTGTACCAAGCATATAACATATTTGAGTATAGCCGTATAGGACATATTGAAGAAAATGAGAAAGAGAAATAGTATGTGATTGTTGCTTGAGTGAAAAGGCAGTTATACTCATATACAGATATACACACATGCACACTTCATGATACAATTTTCAAGGCTAAGGATAAGCGGGTGCTATTTTCTAGACACTAATTCCTATGAACACCAAATACTGAGCTATAGAAAACCAACAAGAGAATAAACTCAATGTAGCAAAAATGTGAATGTGTTGCAGTGGATGAGTGAACATATTAGACAAGATAAGATTAAGAACAAATATATTAGGGATATAGTTGGGGTAGCATCTATTGTAGAAAAGATGGTAGAGTCTCACTGTAGATGGTTTGGGCTTGTATGGAGAAGCCCCGATATGGTGTCATTTGATCCATGTAATTGACTGCACCTAGTGGGAAAAGGCTTGGTTGTTGTAATTCCTATGAACTTTAAATGCGTTTAACATGTGATACATGAACTACTGTGGTTATTTTGACACTGCTTCTGAAGCTAAAGCTTACTAAACTTTAAGCTTGTTGCATATAAACCCTTCAAAAAAAAAGGGAAATATAATTTGGACTCCACTAAACATGGTTGTAAAGGCAACACAAGGATGTTGGAGAGATGATTATTGTTGCAAAGGCAACACAATGAAATGGTTGGAATGATCATCAGCCTGAAGAGCTAGTTGGAATGTTGCATGACCAAGGAAGATGCAATTTCGCTAGAGAATGATCATCAAAGGTTATTTCCTGGCAAGCAAATTATACACAGCAAGAACTTAAAGCTTCTCCTTCTGCCTCGGCATCTAGGGAACTAGTGGTTAGAGAATGAGGGAGACTCGTAGTGATCTTAACGGTCACTATTGTTGCAAAAAGGCGTGGGAGAGGTCATGCTCCTGATGGGCAATATGGCCCTCTGGCCATTAGGTGGGGTGGCAGGACTAGGATGACTGCTAGGAAGGCAACACTTTCGCGTATGCCTACCTTCTTTTGGACTGTTGGGTCCTCTAGAGCCCCTAGGGACACCACTGAGTATGCTGCCCAGATGGGCAAAGGCCAGAGTGGTGAATTCACCAATAACTAAAAACATGTCAAACCTAACAGAAAGAACATGCCTTATCTCTTAGCTGAATACATTGTCAAATGCAGCACAAGGGAGCCAAACAGAACCCAAGAATTCAATAACAAATATAAGAATAAGATCAAATAGACCAAACATGTAACCAAACAGCAGTTGATCTAAATAGATGATAGGTTGCATCAGATGCTCAGCTAGCCAGCTAACCACTGAACACTTTGTTGAAGTCTTTGCCAAAAAAGGTAGCACAAGAAAATGGCCTGGAAAAATGCTCAACCCAAATAAAGAAAGAGAACACTTCTGATGGAGGCAGTCACAAATGATAATTCGCAGCACATGAGAATAAATCATTAAAGGGTGATAGCAGCTGGAGGCTGGCATGGCAGCTGGAGATTGACATGGCTAAAAATGTGGTGGCTACTATAAGTGGGCTGGGTTCTATCTGGATACTGTTTGCAGCAGAGAAAAAAGATAAGATCACAAAACAGAGGTACCTGGGGATCGGAAAATAGTAGTTGAATCTAGTTGATAATGTTCCTGTAAAATTCAACAGAAGTTTGCTGGGTATTGAAGGTCACTGCAAAAGGTCACTGGCAGTTGGGGCCAGTGGGAAGGGATTGAAGCCAAGCTGTTTGCATATGGAAGCTTGAGGCAAGAGAGGATAAAGCTATTGGAAATTAGAACAACATAAAATCAATCACCAAACAAAGCGGTTCCACATCTTGAGACCTTGGTAGTGAAATAGATTAGGTAAAAGGAGGATGGGTTTGCTATGATACCATGTTGAAATGAGAGAGAAATGGGATGGAATTGTTTGAGCGAAAAGACACTCAACTTTATACACACACACACACACCCTTCGGGATACAATTTACAGGGCTAAGTGGGTGATATGTCCTTGACACTAATTCATATCAACACTAAATGCATTTAATGTGTGATGCATGTGATACATGAACTTCATGTGGTTATTCTAACAGGATACATCAAATTTCAAACTCCCCCATTTTCAGTATAATAATTGAAACAATGGAATTTTAAATTTTCATACATTAAAAAAAAGAAAAATAGTATATTTTATACCCTAACATCCAAGATGCTTGGCCTTGGCAATTTAGATTCCTGCATACCAAACCAATTTATATCTGACCTTGTAATGTAAATTCAACTGTACAATTTGTATCACAAAGTAATATTTATGATTTTTTTCCTTTAAAGTTCTAAAATCTTGTATTTTCCACTAAATTGCAGGATGATCGTTATTCTAAGTATATTGGTATGATGGCAATTGTACCTCAGACATTTGGCCGCCATGTTCCTATCATTGCTGACAAGGTATAGAATTTCCAATTTGTTTAACCAATGTAGTTTTTCAATTAATTATTATTGTAGTGCTTGGACACTAATTATGTTATTTGCTTTGATTTGTTATTAAAAATTCAGTTTATGTAAAGAGTATATACTAGGCCACTGTACATGGATTTCACTCATTGTAATTTCTTAACAAAATTGTTTACTTGAAAATTAGAAGAGAATAATAAATTCACTTGTTGCTGTTGTTTTCTATGTATTGGTTTGGTGTTTCAGCAAATGAGTCTTTTAAGGGAGTCTCGGGTGTTTGAAGGCTTCATTGTATTCATGTGCTCCTTTTGATTCTTTTGTCTGCTCTCATAATATTTTGGAGGATACCTTACCCTCCTGTTCTTTAGTTATTTCTTTATTCAGTAATAAATTCAAATGTTAATAATATGTATATATTTTTTCTATTAAATGAATCCACCTAGGAAATATCATGTTTCATCAACCGAATATGGGTGTTATTGAATCTGTTGCAGGATCATTATGTTAAGAATTGCTGGTTAGCTGAAGTTTTTTGGCATTCATGAAAATTTTACCTTCGATCCTTTATATAAGCAACAAATAACTAATTCATCTAAACCAATAAAAATAGTTAAGTTAGTTAATTTTAATTAATAATGTCATAAATTTAAATTTTATTCCAGAAATACCCATAAAATTAAATTATTTAAGTGGTGGTTATATTTAATAATACTAATAATTCAAGAAATAATTTTCTCCACCAATGAGTGTAATTTGTATTGTTAATATGCTAATGAATGCATCCACTTGTATGGGGAATGAGTTCATATCTCATTAATAGACTTTACAATAAATTAAGGGTATAAAAGGAAGATAACAATTAATACATCTTATGTTGCTTATAATTAGGACCAAAAAAATAACCCTATTTGTTACTTATATAAAGGATCGGAAGTAGTATAGTAAAGGGAAAATTAGATAAATTTATGCTTCTTAATCCATGTACTCTGTCTGATGTTACTTCCTGTATATTCTTGACTCATTACCCTTCACCTTTTGCTTATCAGAATGCATTGGAATGTCTATTTAATTGCATAATTTTAAAGGATAAATAACTCTTAATTAACTTGTGTGCTCTTTTCTTTTCTTTTTAATAGTATTTATACAGTGATTTTAGGAGAAGAAACTGATCTTTTATTTTTGTACCTTAGATCAAAATTACATGAGAGAATTATATAGGCAGAGATGGCTAGCAGAGATCCTAACCACCCTTATTACAAAATAAATATAACGATAGGGGGAAAATAAAGGAGAATAAAATCAAATCAGATTTGAATAATCTGATCTTGATTTTAATTAACTAAATCTCCTAGAATAAAGGATAATAAGACGAATCAAATTTGAATAGTCTGATTTTGATCTTAACTACCTAAATCTTCTAGAATCCTTAGTTGAAATTTACATTTAAAATAAAAGTACATACAACTGTCAATAGCCCCCTCAAGTTGGTGCATAGATGTTCAACAGGCCCAACTTGCTAATAAAGTATTCAAAATTAGGTCTAAACAACCTTTTCGTAAGAATGTCTGTCACTTGCTATGAAGTAGGAACAAATGGCATGCAAATTAGGCTTGCATCCATTTACTCATTTATAAAGTGTCTGTCAATTTCTAAATGCTTCGTTTGATCATGTTGAATTGGATTCTGGGAGATGCTAATTGCAGCCTTATTATCACAGTATAACTTTATAGGAATAGTTATAGGAAGTTGTAACTCTTCTAGAATTCTTTTAAGCCATATAATTTCACAAACTCCTTGTGCCATTGCCCTATATTCAGCCTCTACGCTACTTCTAGCCGCAACATTTTGTTTTTTGCTTCTACAAGTAACCATATTTCCCTAAACAAATGTATAATGAATCCAGCCCAATTTGCATCTGTGAACATGCTGCCCAATTTTCTTAAAAAACAGTCCTCTGCCTAGAACACTTTTTAAATACCTCAAAATCTTGTAAACTGCCTCAAGGTGTTTATGTGGTTAGTGCATGAATTGACTCACAAAACTTACTGCAAAGGTTATGTCTGGCTGGGTATGAGATAAATCAATCAATCTTCCCACTAATCTTTGGTATCAAGTTGTATCTACTCGATTTGCTTTGTCTTTACTTCCAAGTTTTTTATTAGGATCTATAGGAGTTTCAGCTGGTCTGCAACCCAACATCCCAGTTTCCTTGAGAAGAGAGAATCTGAAATCTATCATTCTATATATGCTTGGGTCAGGATAGGGCTCCTCTTGATGTGGTAGAAGCTTCACATTCAAGTTCGTAGGAGTATCAACAAGCTTACAATGAAGCATTCTTGTTTCTTCCAAAATATGAAGAGCTTATTTCCTCCAAGAAATAGTAATACCTATCTTTGATTGAGCTACTTAAATTCCAAAAAAGTATCACTATCTGTCAAGATCTTTTGATTTGAAAATGTTTGAACAAATGTTGCTTCAACTCTTAATGCCTTCTTGATCATCACCTGTAATAATAATATCATCTACATGCACCACAAGATAAATCAACTTATTCGATGGTTGAGCATTTAAAGAATACAAAGTGATCTACTTCACGGTGAACCATGCCAAACTACTGGATGACTCTACTAAACGTCCCAAACCAAGCTCGAGGTGACTGTTTTAAAACAAATAAGGACTTCTGTTCCCTGCAAAGAAGACCAGAGTCCTCCTGAGCAACAAACCTAGGTGGTTGCTCCATATAAATTTTCTCATCTAGATCACCATGTAAAAAAGCATTTTTGATATTGAGCTAGTACAAGGGCCAACACCTCATGGCAGCCATTGACAAGAAAACTAAATATCTAATTACAATCAACAACGATATTTGTTTCTGATCAACTGATTATTAGGATGTAATTAGCCTTGCAATTATTTCTTTTCCTATTGTAAATACTGTATAATTATCAATGAATAGGTGTGAAGCAAAACACACTTTTTACTTTGGCATATCTAAACTAATGAATTAAGTAGAATTGTAATACAACTAGTACAATCCCTCCCGACCTGATAGCACCCTATTTGTTCTAATAGCTACTTTCTAATTTTGACTTTTTTGCTTGTCACAATAATTCTAACTTTTTAATACATTTTTTAAATGTTTCTTTTTTTGCCACAAATGATTTTGCAACCAAAATTTCGTGGACAATTCATGTCATTATTAGTCTATATTGATTGGTGTTATGTGTCACAGCATGTGGATAGAGAATTTGGAACTGGAGTATTGAAAATTAGTCCAGGACATGATCATAATGACTATCTACTTGCTCGAAAGCTTGGTCTTCCGATACTTAATGTGATGAATAAGGATGGGACACTTAATGATGTTACTGGCTTGTACAGGTATTTGTAGAACTATCTTATTAAGCTGTTGTTTACCATATGTTGTTGTGACTAATATATGGAATCCAAATCTGTAATACTAGTGGCCTTGATCGTTTTGAGGGTCGAAAAAAACTATGGGCAGAGCTTGAGGAGACAGGATTAGCTGTGAAAAAGGAACCACACACTTTACGAGTTCCTAGATCTCAGCGTGGTGGAGAAGTAAGATAGTATTTTCTTAGTTGATAATTTGCATTATATTTTGTTGCTGACTTGTTTTGCTATTTGTTTCTCTCACGTGGAGTTTTTCACCATGTTTCAATTAGGTGATAGAGCCACTTGTTAGTAAGCAGTGGTTTGTGAGTATGGAGCCTCTTGCTGAGAAAGCTCTTCAAGTAGTTGAAAAAGGAGAACTGACCATAATTCCGGAAAGATTTGAGAAGGTATGCATATTCATTGTTAGACATACACATCCAATCTTGCATGCATATAGTCAAGGGCTGTTTTATTGCTTAAAAATAATGCGTAATGATTTTGCTTCTGTAGAAAATGATTTCTTCATAGAGGCTTTTCCTTGTCTCTAATCTCTCTACATAGTCTCAACACCCTTAGTGTATATGTTAGTTTTACAATTGTATTCTGTTATATAGTTTAGAGCTTTACAATTGTAATTTGTTATATAGCTTAGCACTTAGTCTATTATCTGTTGTACCTAACTAAGTATAGTCAATTATGTTGAGTTGTTAGTTAGATGAGCTGAAGTCTAGTCAGCATAGCTTGTTGAGCAAGCTACTGCAAGCATAGCTTCTTAAGCAAGCTATTGCAATCTATATAATTACTGATATCTATACTTTAATGGAATTACTGAAACATCATTTTCAGTTTAAACAAATCTCTCTCTCTCTCTCTTTAATCATACTTTTAGTTTAGCCTTAGTTTCTTCATGGTACCTAGAGCTTGATAGAGTCTCATCAATGGCTGTTGATCTAGCTCCTACTAATTTGCATCCACCACCACTATCAATGGCGGCTGATTCTTTTTTTGCTTCGATCACTTTTTCCTACAATGTGGTGGAGAAACTAATCGATCAAAATTTTCTTTAGAAATAGCAGGTTGGACTTGTTCTAACCGTTCATAAGATCATTCGATTTGTCATCAAGAGATTCCTCCTCGGTTTTTTAGTATCGAAGATTTTGTTGCTGGATTTGAGAATCTGACGTATTTGGTGTGGGAGCAGTAAGATGCTTTTCTTTTCTCATGGGTTCAATTGACCTTGTTTGCATTGATTTTGATGAAGGTGCTTGGTTTGAAGCACTCATGGCAACTTTGGGACAAACTCCATAGCCATTTCAACGCTCACACCAAAGCCAAAGCTAGTTAATTTCGACTTGAGCTGAGGAACACGAAGAAAGGTGGACAAATAATTGTTAGTAACTTCTTTGCATCAAGGTGGACAAACAATTGTTTTACAGACGTCCTCTACTAACTAATGTATTTATCTTGTGGTTTATGTAAAAGACATTGTTATTATAGGTGATGACAACAGTGGTATTTAGGATCTTAAACAACATTTGTTTTAGCACTTCCAGACTAAGGACTTGGGTTGATTGAAATACTTCCTTGGAATTGAAGTAGTTTAGTCAAAGACAAGTGCTGTCATATCTCAAAGAAAATGTGCTCTTGACATTTTGGAGGAAATTGGAATGTTGGATTTACTCCCATGGATTCGAATACCAAACTTATGCCAAATCAAGGGTGGTCTTTTTCAGATCTTGGTAGATATCGAAGATTGGTTAGAAAGCTAAATTATCTTACTATGACTAGACCTGACATATCTTTGGCTATTAGTGTTGTGAGTCAATTTCTCAATTTTGTGTGCGACGGTCATTGAGATGTTGCGGTTTGAATCTTGAGATATATAAAGGGGTCCCCCTGAAAAAAGGTTAGTTTATGAGAACAGAAGTCATACTGATGATGCTGCATATATAGATGCTAATTCGGCTGGATCTCCTAGTGATCGACGATCAACTTCGGGATACTGTGTTCTAATTGGAGGAAATCTTATTTCTTGGAAAAACAAGAAAGTGTTGTGGCTAGATCTAGTATGGAAGCTGAGCATCGAGCTATGGTCATTACTACGTGTGAACTTATTTGGCTAAAACAACTCCTTAGTGAGCTCAAGTTTTGCAGAGTCAGTGAAACGCATTTGTGACAACCAGGCTGCTTTACATATAGCATCTAATCTTGTCTTCTATGAACGAACTAAACACAGAAATAAATTGTTACTTTATTTGTGAGGAGATCTTTTTTGGGGAAATCATTACTTCATTTGTAAACTTCCATGATCACCTATCAGATATCTTCACCAAGTCTCTCTTAGGCCTTAGAATATCCTATATATGTACTAAGTTGAATGCATATGATTTATACACTCCAGCTTAAGGGGGAGTGTTGAGATATGATTCTTATAATTTCTCCTATTATTATTTTGTACATATCTAGTTAATAACCGTAGATTCGGATATTATTCTCATTCCTATAATTAAGGGATTTTGTAATTAATTTGATTGAAATTATAGTATTAATGTATTATAAATATGCATAGTTGAGGGGTTATTTCCTTGTGTGATTCAAATCAACCCAGTCTCTCATATCAGGTTTCTTAGAATTTGGGTTTGGGCCTAACTCAACCCCACAAAACCAGCTTGTAAGATGATGGTTATCCCCTCCCCCCCTCTTATATACTCTATTTCGGCCTTATTACTAGTCAATGTGAGATCTCCATCTCCAACACACCTTTTTCACGCTAAGGACTAGACATCTCAAGCGTGAAGTTTGCAGGACTAGACATCTGCGGGTGGTTTGATAATGGCCTGATATCGGTTGGTTTGATAGGCTCAACAATAATTGTTAAGATAGGCTCTGATACCACTTTAGAATTTAGGTTTATGCCTAACTCAACTCCACAAAACCGGCTTGTAAGGTGAGGGTTGCCCCTCACTTATATACTTTATTTTGGCCTCATCACTAGTCGTTGTAGGATCTCCAACAAGGTTATTTAAGTCTGTTAGTATATGTAGATGACATTATTGTCACTGAAGATCACCTTCCACTGTTACAAGACCGTATCTCAAAACTGAATAATCAGTTTGCTCTAAAGGAACTTGGGAATCTTGAATTTTTCTTGGGCATTGAAGTTCAGCACCTTTCAGATGGCTCATTGTTTTTATCTCAAACCAAATATATTAGAGACTTGTTGTCTAAAACGAAAATGGACAATGCAAAAGGCTTACCTTTTCTCTCCTATGGTCACCAACATCAAACTCAGCAAGCATGGGACAGATCTTTTTCTTGAACCCTCTTTTTCTCATTCTATACTTCTATTGTTGGAGCCTTGCAGTATGCAACGATCACTCATCTTGAGATTAGCTACATTGTTAATAAAGCTTGCCAATTTCTCTCAACCTCTAGAATCACATTGAAAAGCAGTCAAGAGAATTCTTAGATATTTGAATGGATTTCTACATCATGATTTTCAGGCCCTATTCCTTGCGGCAGCATATGCCCATCATTGCATTCTCAAATGCAGATTAGGGATCAGATCTGAATGACAGAATGTCCACTTCTGTTTCATTGTCTTTCTAGGTCCAAGCCTTGCCAACACTGATTCTGAAGTACTTCGGATTCAGTCTCTTCTCACTGAACTCAAAGTCCAATTTCAAGTGTCTGTTCTATATTGTGATAACCTTAGTACTATATTGCTGTCCTATAATCTTGTTCTTCATGTGAAGACTAAACATGTGGAACTTGACATCTTTTTTCTTCAAGAAAAGGTCATCCAGAAGATTGTTGTGGTGAGACATATTGCAGCACTTGATCAAATAATAGATATTTTCACCAAAACTCTCTCACCCCTCAAATTTCAACTATTACAAGATAAATTGTGTTGTTGATAGATTCACAGTAGGGACTTAACCACCTTGACTCTGAGGGGGAAATATTAGAGATAATAATATATACTCATGTATTTGTTAGTTAGGTGTTAGTTACACTCTAACAATTCTGTTAGATTGTGACTGACTGCTGAGTTAGCAGTCAATATCTTAAAAATAGGTTCCTTTTCTTTTAGTTCGGTTGTATTGTAATTTTCATCTCTTTGATAACAGACTCAATTTCTCTCCCTCTCCTTTTCTCTCGCTATTGCTTTTCTATTATGTACCCAAGCATATGGAGCTTGACATTTTCGTTATCTGAGAGAAGGTGATTGCTAAATCATTGGTTGCTGTTCACATTCCTTCTTTGGATCATGTTGCTGACATATTAACTGAGCCTTTGTCCTTTGCTTGCTTCTGTGCACTACGTGAAAAAGCTCAATGTGGTTTCCATCTTTCAGCTCAAACCACCTTGAGCTTGAGGGGGGAATAATAGTGTATTTGTTAGTTTTAATAGTGTAATATGTTATATAGTTTAGAACTTTACAATGGTAATATGTTGTATAGCTCAGCACTTAATCTATTATCTGTTGTACCTAACTAACTGCAGTCGGTTATGCTGAGCTTTTAGTTAGTTAGATGAGCTATAGTCTAGTCAGCATAGTTTACTGTGCAAGCTACTGCAAGCATAGCTTCTTAAGCAAGCTACTACAATCTGTATATAAATATTGATATCTGTACTTCAATGGAATTAATGAAAAATCATTTTCATTTTACACAAATCTCTCTCTCTAATCTTACTTTCAGTTTAGCCTTAGTTTCTTCACCCATAAAGAACTTCTATTTCATTTAGGGCCTTCACTTAAACTGTAACTTACTCTTTGGTAGAGATTTGAGTGATAGGGAAATTAGCCTATTCCATTCCTTGGTGTTCAAACCTTATCCAAGTGAAATTGCAACAACTTTATTGTTGTGCCAAACAGCTGAAGTCACTTGGATTCAAATGACAATAAGGTTGTTGCGTTTTGACTTGGAGGTTGCTAGTTCAAGTTTTAGAAATAGTCGTTGTGCGGGTAAGACCATGTACATTGTTGAATAAGAGAACTAGAGGACAGGTTTGCAGAGAAACTGTGTCTAAAACAACAACGGACAATGGTTTATATAGGCTTTATTGTAATGAAAGTATATAAATAGAGAATATTTTGTTTCCTCTAAACTAGATATAACTTGCCTACAAACCATAATAAATACAGAATCATAATTTGATTTTCAGCACTTCCCCTCAAGTTGAAACATATAAATCATATGCTCCTAGCTTGTTACATATATAACCTATTCTTGGACCCCTCAAGGACTTAATGAAGACATCTGCCAACTGGTCACCAGAGTTGATGAAGCTCGTGGTAATGTCTCCTGACTCGGTCTTCTCCTTAGTGAAATGACAATCTACCTTAATATGTTTGGTCCTTTCATGAAAGACTGGATTGGACACAATATGCAAAGCCACTTGATTATCACAAATCAGTGTCATTTGCATAAACTCTTCAAACTTGAGCTCTCTAAGAAGCTTGTTTAGCCACATAAGTTCACAAACTACTAAGGCCATGGCCCTGTATTCTGCTTTAGCACTGGATCTTGCCACAACACTTTGCTTCTTACTTTTTCAAGATATCAACTTTCCCTTAATTAGTACACAATACCCAGAGGTGGATCGCCTATCATTGGGTGAACCAGCCCAGTTGGCATCTGAGTAACTAATTATCTGAGCATGTCCTCTGTCTTCATAAATGAGGCCTTTGCCTAGAGCATTCTTAATGTATTTCAGTATCCGAATTATCGCATCGCAATGATCCTAACAGGAAGAGTTCAAGAATTAGCTTACCACACTCACTACAAAGGCAATATTTGGATGAGTGATTGTGAGATAGTTTAACTTTCCAACCAACCTCCTATATCTTGTAGGATCCGATAAGGGCTCCCCTTGATTGGGTAGCAATTTGACATTAGGATCCATAAGAGTGTCCACTGACTTGGCATTCAATAGGCTAGTTTCTTCAACAATGTTGAGCATATTTCCTCTTAGAGATCACTAGACCATTCTTGGATTGAGCAATCTCAATACCTAGAAAATATCGAAGCTTTAGTTTGGAACTCATGTGAGAGGTAGTGTTTTAGTTGAAGAATGCCATGTTGATCTCTGCTTGTAATGACAATATCATCCACATACACAATGAGATAGATGCATCCTTGAGGAGAATGACGATAGAGGATAGAGTGGTCGGCTTCACTTCGAATCATACCAAACTACTCCCCCTAAGCAACAAATCCAGGTGGTTGCTCCATGTAAACTTCTTCAAGATCACCATGCAGGAAAGCATTTTTAATATCGAGCTAAAACAAAGGCCAGTGGCGAATGGCAGCCATGGAGAATAGGAGTCTGATAGAAGCCATTTTGGCCATCGTGGAGAAAGTGTCCATGTAGTCCTGCCGAAACTCCTAGGTGTAACCCTTCGCCACCAAGCGGGCCTTAAAAGATTTATCTTTCCATTAGGACCAACTTTGAGGGTGTAAAACCAACAAGACACCCAATTGCGGACTTGCTAGGGGGAAGAGGAACTAGTTCCTAGGTACCACTGCTTTAGAGAGCACACATCTCCTCAATCATCGCTTGTCGCCATTCTGCATGAGATAATGCTTTACTTGGAGAGTTAGGGATAGACATTGAAGAGAGGCAAGTATAATGCAAAAGAGAAAGACGGTGATAACTCAAGGTAATATAGTGAGGAGAGGTTACGAGTAGAGCGGGTACCTATTCTTAGGGTAATGGGCAAGTTAATATCAGATTGCATGACCGGATCTAGTAAAGGAGTTGGTGTCGGGGAAGTGTTTTGCATGGTCATCTCAGCTATATTAGATCTGTTGCGACATTGATATGCCTAAAGAGGTTGCACAATCAGGGGATGTTCTGGCGAAACATCTTGGGGAATTAGTAAGGCATTTTGTGAAACAATGGGAAGGGGGATTAAAGATTTCATTAGACGACATGTGAGGAGGGGGGGGAGCAGACTCAAAGTATGGAACAGACTTAATAACATCAGCGAAAATGAAATAACGATTAAGAGTAGGAGAGAAACAGTGATAACCTTTCTGCAACCAATGATACCCGAGGAAGACACATTTGAGGGATTGAGCGGAAAATTTGTTAAGGCCCAGAGAGAGGTAGTGGACAAAGTAGGTGGAGCCAAAGACCCAAGGATGAATTGGATGGAGCAGTGCATGAGGAAACAGGAGTGAGTGTGGAACTTGATCATTTAACATAGAGGAGGGCATACGATTAATGAGATAGTAGGTCATAAAAGCAGCATTGCCTCGGAAGTGTAGTGGTACATTGCCGTGGAGAAGAAGAGTTCGAGTGGTTTGGATCAGATGCCTATTTTTGTGTTCGGCAACCCCATTTTGTTGAGGGGTGTGAGCACAAGAGGTTTGATGAAGTATTCCTTTAGAGGCCATAAACTTCTGAAACGTGTGAGACAAGTATTCATAGGCATTGTCGCTGTGGAAAGAATGAATGGGAACATCGAATTGGGTTTTGATTTCATTGTAAAACATCTCAGATATGGAAAACAATTTAGACATATTTTTCATTAAACATAATCAAGTACATTGCATAATGTCATCTATAAAAGTAACAAAATACCTAAAACCAAAAGGGGTAACAATATGAGAAGGCCCCCATACATCTAAATGAAGTAGCATAAAAAAGGATGTAGGCCGTTTATTGACATGATTAGGGAGCGAAGTACGAGTTTGTTTCCCCAATTGACACGACTCACATTGTAAACTAGACAGCTTGGAGAGGTTGGGCACCAACTTCTGAAGCTTTGGAAGGCCAGGATGTCCTAACTACGTGTGGATGGTAAGCGGAGATACTGTGGCGGAGCACGTATGTGGTGGGATCGAGAGATAATAGAGGCCATGAGACTGACATTTGATGCCAATCGTTCGTCCCAAACTCTGTTCCTGCAAGGTAACAATGTTTTTAGTAAATGGAATGGAGCAATCACGAGAGTGGGTTAAGCGATGTACAGATAGTACATTAAACGGGCAACGAGGGACATAAAGGATAGAGTCTGCGGTTAAGGAAGGGGGTGGGTGGGCCGTGTCGATTCTCTGGGATTGAGTTTGGGAATCATTGGTAAAGATAATGAAAGGTAAATACCCAGATTGAGAAGCGGAAGGGAAAAGGGATTTATTACCGGAGATGTAGTCAGATGCATCAGAGTCAAGAACCTAGGGACCAAGAGAGGGAGATTGAGAAATGCAAGCGAACGAATTACCATTGTGTGCTATCGAAATAGTGGTGCCAAGTTTTTGGCAGGTCTCATACTGTTGGATAAAGTCTTCATGTGCAACAAGAGTGGCTCGGGGTTGCTTAGCGGGCTGTGGGGTGTCAGACGGAGGCTGTTGGGCAACATTTGCAGGGTGTGGAGGTTTGCCATGAAGTTTCCAACAACAATGAATAGTGTGGCCTATCCGAGGTGGTCATATTTGTAACGACTCCTGGAGTGAGATGATCCACCCCTAGAGTGACCAAAATTGCTGCTTTGGGAGGCAAGGGTAGAGTTGTCACCAAGAGGGATAGTAGGAGGATCAGTCGTGGGTTTAAGGGGAATCTGGAGAAGGGCTGTTAAAACCATGGTCTTAGTGGGTACCGTAGGGGACCTTAAAATTTGATCATGGGTGGCAGAGTACTCCGGAGGTAAGCCATAGAGTGCATTAAGCATGAAGAAGGTGTTGCGGTTGTCAAGTTCCTTAACCTCTCTGGATTAGTTGCACCAGGTGGTAGCAATTCATTCAAGTCATGAAGAGCAGCATGGACTCGCCCAAGATAGGCTGACATAGGTCCGTCAAACTTTTGTGGAGCTATTAGGGTCATCAAATCATGACACATGCCATAGAGGTGCTAAGTGTCATTAGTGTAAAGAGCATGACCTCAGACCAAACCGACTCATATGATATGCGGACGCAAAATTAGTTTGATAGATAGGTGGAGGGTGGATTTGATGACACTAAATAGTTGGGCATTAATCTTCTCCCATTTGACGCGATCGAGGGCATCCACAGATGTAATCGTAGTAGTGAGATGGTCCTTGTAGCCTTGATTGCTAATCCACAACAAGATATTAGAGGCCTAGGGGCATAGTTGGACCCATCAAATTTCTCAGAGGTGGGAACAAAATTGGAAAGGATAGGAGGCTCTACCTTAGGCGGATCTATAGGTCTAGGAGAAACCATTAGCACAAAAATCGAGAAAAACAATACTTGGAATACAAAGAAACGAAGTGGGTCAAGGCAAACAATCACAACACAACCCGAAAGTGGATGAGCGTTTTAGATTGAGGGCTAGCGAGTATGACGCAAGGAGCGGCGGCCAGAAAGATGGTCGGACATGTCGCCATGCGCCTGTGAGGTGTCAGCGCACGTGAGGGCGAGTGCATTTGTTTTTGAGGACGCGACTTGGACAACCATGTAGAGCAGGGGGAGGCGCACCCCATGGTGGTCTTGGCTGCTAGAAAGTTGCTTGAAAAAGTCGCTGGAAATGTCGTTGGCAAATGGTGGCTGCTAGAAAAATGCCGCGGGGAAAAAATGCCAAGTAACGGGCAAACCGGAGAAGGACATGGTTTGCCAAAAAATTTGTCACTAGAGGACAGTGGGTCCCCTGGGTAATCATAGTGCTAGGGCTGCCTCTGTTAGTCTCTGGATACCATGTTGAATAAGACAACTAGAGGATAGGTTTGTAGAGAAACTGTGTGTCTAAACAATGGTTTATAGAGTCTTTATTGTAATGCATGTACATAAATAGATAATATTTTGTCTCCCCTAAACTAGATATAACTTGCCTATAAACCATAATAAATACAGAATCATAATCTGATTTTCAACATACATCTTCACCCTCCCCGAAATTCATCAGGCGGAAGCCTTATGCATGGGGTCATCCTATCTCATGATTGCCCAAAACCCGATTTTTTTTGGCCATCAAGGGGTACCCCCCCCTGCTTGGCCTGTGTACAGATCATTCTCTTCATTCTCTTTCATGACCCTTATATCTACACCAAGACCTAGCCATGACAGTAGTGGTTTTCTTCCATGCTCAACCAGCCATACAGATCCAATGTGCAGCCTCCTCCACTCTCGTGTACCTCTTTTTCTTTTTGGTATTATGTTTTAGACGATACCTTACCCTCATCCTTGTGTACTTTCTCTTGGTTTCTAGTAAAATTTTTGTGAATAAAAAAATAATACATTGTAATTTATGTTAATATTAATGGCAGATTTACAATCATTGGCTTTCCAACATTAAGGATTGGTGTATAAGCAGACAACTGTGGTGGGGACACCGGATACCTGTATGGTACATTGCTGGAAAAGACAACGAAGAGGACTATATAGTTGCTAGGAATGCCAAGGAAGCACTTGAGAAGGCTCACAAGAAATATGGGAAGGATGTAGAAATATATCAAGATCCTGATGTTCTCGACACTTGGTTTTCTAGGTAGTATCTCTTTCAATTTGAGATGCATCTACATGACTTTCTTTTTGTACGTAATTGCTGTCCTGTTGCTAACTAGTGTTTGTAAATGTATTTTTCTAACACAAGCATGTCATTTACTATTTGCACAAGAATGGTCCACTCAGCAGATGATTTAGGCATCCATTGAGTAGTATATAATGTGTGGATTGAGTGTATGACATGGTATATTTGATTTATGCTACTGGGGCTGCTGTGTCCTTTGGTACTTCGTAGATAGATTGACACATTTTGTTTTCATTTTCCTCTCTATTCTTTTTGTGCTTTTTATCTCCCCCCCTCCAATGCATTGAATTGTATGCCTGGCTAGACAGATAATTGAAGTCAGTAAGAGAATACTCTTCTTGAGTATATCTATGATATATTTTTCTGTGTTTATTTTGCTGATCTGTCCTTGTCAGTTATAGCTGTCACTGTCAGGCAGATATAACTGACCCTTAGCTTAGCTGAGTCCTGGCAGTATATATAGGATTGCAAGTCAGTGACTCAGTGGTTTTTGTACTTTCATCAAATCAATACAATTTGATTTTCCTAATTCTCTGAAAATCTATTATGCTATCAGAGTGCACTGATCCTATCCCAGGGCTTCCGAAAACCATCCTCCTCTTATAATCCTTCTTCGTTCTTTCTTTATGTTGTAAATGACAATTTTGCCTATACTTTGTCTCTTTATGGACGATGAGATGGGTGAAAAAAAACAAATGCCCTGTTCCTTTTATTTTTCTTTTTTGTGTTCTCTGTTTCCTTTTTGAAAGAATCGCTGAAATCTTTTGGAAGCATGTTTAAGACTAGAAATTAATGTGTAAACTAAAGAATATTTTGGTGTTCTTTGAGATTTTTGATTATGACAATCATTGTGTGAATACTGAATAGTTTTCAGAATATCTAGGGAAGCCTGCTTTGCTTAGTGTTTTTCCCTTTTTATGAGTTTCTATTTTCCAAGTCATCATGTGTATGTTAATTGGGTTGCTGTTGCTCAAATTGATTGTTGAAAATATTTTAATTTATTTTTGGGCAAATCTTAAACCTGATATGGTTATTTTCAGTTCTTAAACCTGATCTACTTGACTTGTTAGATTCCTTGTAATTTTTTTTTTCTGTCAATTGTTTGGACTAACTATAGACTCATATTTTATCAGTGCGCTATGGCCTTTTAGTACCCTTGGTTGGCCAGATTTATGTGCCGAGGATTTTAAGCGGTTCTATCCAACTACAGTGCTTGAAACTGGGTATGTGCTTGCTTATGTGCTTCTGATCCTTGATAATGAAGATTTTTGATACTGTTTTTAGTCTGTTTATATTTGAAATAATATATAACTGTGGTGGGTTTTGCATATGAATTGTCATATACTTTGATGTTTCTTCTATGGTTATTGTCAGAAAAGAAATGATGCATGTGCTGTTGATTTTTGGTTAATAAACATTAGTAATTTTTCTCATGTGTGTTGGGAGGAGAGGAAAATGAGAGACACGGTGAAAACCTGTGGCATTTACATTGCAGAGACACTATTATCATATATAGCTGATTCAATATATATAAGCAATACAATAATCACCAGGATCCCTAACATCTTAACTACCATAATTATATGATTTGCCTAATATATTTACATATATTCCAACATTATGCAACCTAGTTTAGGGGGTATTTTGCTTGTTTTATGTTTTTAGTTAATTTATTAACGGTATAATTAAAAAAATGCCACATTTTTCAAAGGCAGGCTGGTGTTACCCAGTAAGTCTGCTAGAATCCCACTTCTCTTAGAGGAATTTCATTCTTCTCCTTTGTTTGGGGGTGTGGGGGGGCATTCTGGGGTGACTAGAACTTACAAGAGGATAGCCATGGTCTTCCACTGGAAGGGCATGAGGAGGGACATAGAGAAATACATAGCTGAATGTGCAGTGTGGCAGCAGCACAAGTATCAAGCACTTAAGCCAGCAGGTTTACTTCAGTCAGTGCCTATTCCTAACCATGTGTGGGAAGATGTTTCCATGGACTTCATTGGAGGACTACCCAGGGCCAAGGGAGCAGATTCTATTACTATTATGGTGGTGGTTGATCGATTGAGCAAGTATGCTCACTTCATTCCACTTCGTCATGCTTATACCTCTAAAGAAGTAGCTCACGCTATTGTGTGGGAGATTGTTCGGCTGCATGGTTTCCCAAGTTCCATAGTGTCAGATCAGGACTGCCTATTCATTAGTATGTTTTGGAAGGAATTGTTTAGGCTTTTGGGTACAAGATTAAGGTTCAGTTCAGCCTATCAACCGCAAACCGATGGCCAAACAGAGGTGACTAATAGAACTGTTGAGACTTATTTGAGGTGTTTTGCCACTGCTCATCCTAACCAGTGGGTAAAATGGCTGCCATAGACAGAATTGTGGTTCAATTCTTCTTGTAATGCTTCTATCAAGAGGAGTCCTTTCAAGGCTTTTTATGGTTGTGACCCTCCAACTATAATTCGCTTTTGTGAGGAAAGTTCAGTCGTGGCTGAAGTAGTCCAGCTTTTGTTGATGAGAGATAGCATTTTGGAGGCGTTGAAGTCGAACTTGTTGAAGGCACAGCAGTGGATGAAAGAACAAGCAGATAAGAATAGGAGGGTAGTAGAGTTTAATGGGGGAGATACGGTATATTTCAAGGCTCAGCCATATAAGTATAAAACTCTAGCTAGAAGGTTTACTGAGAAGTTGAGTCTGCGCTTTTATGGGCCATTTAACGTGCTGGACGGGGTGGGAACAGTGGCATATAGACTACAATTGCCGGATCATTCCCGGTTACACCCCATTTTTCATGAGTCACAACTGAAAAGCGCTCCTCCTTCTAGTATTACTAGTCAACAACTTCCTGCTGGATTGAATAGAGTGGGAATTACATGTTTTTCCTGAAGAAGTCTTGGCCAGCCGTTGTTTATTGAATGGACAAATTGAAGCTCTCATTAAGTCGGTTGAAATTCCTCACCATGGCAGTGCTTGGGAGGATTTCAACCTCATTCAGACCAAATTTCCTGACTATCACCTTGAGGACAAGGTGAAACTCTTTGGGAGGGGTATTGATGGGCCTCAAATCCATGGGCCTCCAATTAAAGTCTATCATAGAATGGGGAGGAGGAATAAGTACAGTACAGGAAATGATGCTGAGGAGTCTGTTATGCATGGTTCTTAACAAATCGGACTGGTGGCAGCAGGCTATTGGAGAGGAGGATAGAACAATCATGAATGGGGGCATGAATATGAAAGGGGTGGGAGGATGGTGAGGGGGCATCATCAATTTCGGAATATTTTGGGTGGCTGAGGTCATAGGCAGAGCAGGCACTGCCCCTCTGATAGTTTTCTTTCTTGATTTCTACAATTTTGCATTGTAATTAGAGCTTTGTTCACTGAATTTTTCTTACCCTTTCTATAGTAATATCAGTACTTATCAGGCACACATTGGTGCAGGTACTGTTCACCTGTGAAAGGAACCCACTGTGGCAGATCGTAAGACCTAAAACACTGATACCATAAAGAATAAAGAATAGGGTTTACTGAATGTGTGTGAAATGCCCACACATGCTCTTTATTTATAATCAAATGAGGAGATAATTAAGGATACAGAGAATAAAATAAATCCCTAATTTCTACCAGTGGAATTTTTACATATTTACATATAATATACTTAACAGTGAGAATATTGTTGCTTATGTTTGTATGAAATTTCTATTGTAACCTTGTGTTTGTATTAGGTTTTATTCAATTTCATTTCATATTATAATCTATTTTCCTGAGAATTGTTTACTTAACTGAAGTTCTATAATGTAATGTTGCTTTTTAACTTTTGACAGGCATGACATATTGTTCTTTTGGGTGGCACGAATGGTGATGATGGGGATCGAGTTCACAGGGACTGTTCCATTTTCTTATGTTTATTTGCATGGACTCATTAGGGATTCACAGGTGACTTCAAGTTATATATGTATTTTGTAGTTATCATGGTGTTAGCCGAACTGCTTTCCTCTGTTTTATGATTTTAAATGTTGTATTTTATTTAATGGTTCGACCTCTTGTGATTTGACAAAATTTATGCTGCTATTCCTTCATGAAATATATGGAACACTTGAAATTTGGCATGTCATGTGCCTCCATTTTGCTTTTGAATATGCAAAATTTAGTTGAAAATTTGCATAAGCTGCTTTATTATGTGGCAAGTATCAGTGTTTTCAGTGGTTCTGGAATCTGGATTTGTTCAATTATTAAACTAGTCAGGTCTGGGTGATTGCTTTATTATCTAAATTGCCATATATTTATGATTGCTTTTTTTAATTATTTTTCTGAAGATATTGTTGATGTGATTAGAGTCAGGAAGAAATGTGCTTTACAAGCATTCAGTTTAAATATTATGTTGCAATCTTTTGGTTCTTTGAGTTTACTACTCATCCATAATGATCCTTAGGAACAAATATTACAAAGTCTTGTAATTTGCTTCTTAATTTTCTTGATTTTCTGTTAAAAAATAACCTGTTATTTTAAGAGAACTTAGAGAAGCTTTTATTTTAGTTTGAATGTAAAGATATTATAATTTGGACTGATATCATATAAGCTGTAAAATAAATGTTACAGCAGAAGTCTCACAATTTCAGTTGGAAGTAAAATAAGGAAACACAGTATACAAACCTTTCTTAATTGCCATATCATCATATTTATGTTCTGTTTTAAGATATAAATCCTATTAATTGGTATTCTAATTCTAGTGTATGAAAAATTAGATATTGATTCTATAAACTATAAAAGGACTTTGATGGATTTTCTTGTCAAAGGGCATAAGTGAGTGACATAGTAACGGTTAGGTGTCGTAAATATTTTTCAACAAAATGATTGTGTAAACACGGTCAAGTTTTAAACTGATACACTTTTGATGTATCAAATCTTGCCTTTTACAATTTTGATTTAGGGTTTTATACTTACATTGGTAATTTACCCTGCTTCAAACTTATGCCCTGTCTGTCAACTGATTGTGTAACAATTGTATTATTTTTCAGGGGAGAAAAATGTCTAAAACATTGGGAAATGTAATAGACCCCCTTGACACTATCAAAGAATTTGGGACAGATGCTTTACGATTCACACTATCTTTAGGAACAGCTGGCCAAGTTTGTTTTGCTGTATTCTAATTGTATACTGATGTTTATTCCATGAGGAAGTTGATTATCTTATTATGATGCGGATGGGATACTGTTTTATTCTTTCAGGACCTTAATTTGTCTACTGAGCGGTTGACCTCAAACAAAGCCTTCACAAACAAATTGTGGAATGCTGGCAAATTTATATTACAGAACTTGCCTAATGAGAATGATACTTCTGCTTGGGAAAATATATTCTATTATAAGGTGAGAAACAATCCCTTAGCATCCAAGAGTTAGATAGCTATCCCCTCCCCCCCTTTTTAATGATTACTACATGCTTAAAAGGATGACCCCCGATTAGCACTTTGTAAATCTCCTCTTATTGAATTATTTTTATCAAAAAATTATGTTTTACTTTTTCTCTTTAGATAAAAGAAGAAATTAATTAAGATGGAGGGGAAGAAAATTACAAAGAGAAAGGGAAGATAAGGAATCCTCCTTTACAGAAGTACAAAGCAACAAATAAAGAGAAAATGAATGTAAAAGTGTCGCCCAAGCCCTCAACATATCTGCTGGTGAGACCTCATTAAAAAGGCCATGTTCCTTGCACTAGATAGAATCCAAAGGCCTACTTGTATCCCATACCAAGCTGTTATGCCATCAAAACCATTTCAAAAATACTAGTTACGCTTCAACTAAATGCATCAAAATGTAGCACATGTTGCACATTGTAACAAAAGTTAGCCTATTTACTTCTACCTAAAATCAAGAATTTAATTTAGGGACCTCTAAACATAAATTTTGAATAAGGAATTCTATAAGGAATCTGAAGAACCATAGTGTAAGAACAGGTATGTGGTTGGTTTCGAGCATTCACTATACATTACGCACATGTTGAGGAAAAGAACCTTATGAATCTTGCAAATTTGAAACATGTCATTGGTAATTATTCTATTAAGCACTATGGGCCAAATAAAAGACATGACCTTTGATAGAGCTTTGGATTTCCAAGCGGGTTTATCAAGAAGAAAAGCACCCCCATAACCCATTCAAATAATGGGAAAAAGTTTTGCACAAAAACACTTTAGAGAGAGACCAACTTTTATTAGGGTTAGAACTTAAAAAGACAAATGAAAGAGTGAAGGAGACACAAACAAGAGGAACTTTGAACTCTAGTTCAGAAAATTCCCTACCATTTAAGTTGCAAAAATTTGGAAAAGTGGGAAGGATACCAAGAGGCAAAAGCTATGAAGGAATGGATATAGGAAGAGTGGAGCTTGGGATAGTTGCAAAATGGAATTTTGATTAATGAAAGAGAACATCTTTAGAGATGATAAATTTCCCATTTGAATTTAAGCATTTGTACCCTTTGTGATTTGGTGAATAGCCTAAGAAAGTGCTTCGGAGGACTGAAAGGCTAGTTTGTGATTGTTGAAAGGCCTCAATTGTGGAAAACATGCGCAGGCAAAGACCTCGAGAATCTGGATTCTTGTGAAAAATTATGTGATATTGTATGTGATGGTTATGTGAGATAGAAGGTAGTCTATAAAATTTGGTAAACAGCTGTTTGAAAGGCATGATCCCAATAGGAGAGAGGCATAGATGCTTGAGATAATAGAGTGAGACCCATTTCAATAGTGTGACAGTGGTTTTGTTCGACAACTTCATTTTGATGATGGGTATGAGGGCCTATAAGTTTGTGAACAATACCAAGATCATTTAGATACTGTGTAAAGGTCTGAATTTACGACCTCAGTCTGTTTGAGGAGCTTTAATTGGTTTGTTCGGGTGTAATTCAACTAATGATTTGAATTGTTTAAACACTGAAAGTGTTTCAAATTTCTATTTAATAAAACATATCCGAGGGTAACGACTAAAGGCATCAACAAAGGAGATATAGTAGTGGTATCCCATAGACGCAGTTATAGGTGTAGGCCCCGACAAGTCACAAGATTAATTCAAGAGGGGTAGTATAATTAGTAGTGGATGGATAAGAAGGAAGTCTGTGAGATTTTCCCATACAACATGTAGCACAAAATTCTTAGAAAGTTTTATTAGGTATTGAAACATTACATGATTTTATTACTGTTAAAGATATGATTAGATCTTTGTAAATACGTCAATATGTAAAGCTAGAAATTAGGGATCTTTTTAATTTTCTTTCCATGTATTCTTATTTGTATTATTTATTACTATTATAAATACAAATCTAAAGTGTGTGGGTAATACACATATTTAGTAAAACCTACATGGTATCAGTGAAATAGGTTTATTGTTGCAAACCTTTCGTCCCAAGGGTGTGCTTCTCACGGGTGAACAGCACCTGCACGATTGTTTTCGCCCCCCAGTTGCCGTTGAGCCGAACCCACTCCAACACAACCACACGACCGAAATCACCCTTCTTCGGTGACCAAAATGCCACTTGCCCCGCCGCCATCCACTACTGCACGCGCCTAGACCAAATCAGCGTAGAAGCCCTTTTCCAGTGAGTCCTCATGTCAGCTACCCTCCCACTGGGCCTCTCTCGAGTGAGCCAATCGAGACCCTCTTTCCCTCTTTTCACATGGCGACCACTTGTTCCTCTGACAACTCTGCTTTTGTTGCGACATTTACCAATGTCTCGCTGATCCCCTGTGGAAAATTGACCGGGATAGCGAATTATAGCACTTGGGCTGCTACTGTCTAACTATGGTTCCAAGGCCAAGGCCGTCGAACAGTTGACCACCCAAGCCTTGACTATTCCTGCCAAAGATTAGGTTCATTGGTAGCAAATTGACGCATCCCTATGCAGCGCCCTTTAGTTCTCCATTGCTCCCAGCCTTCAACCCTAATACCAAGCCTTCCTCACTTGCTATGATGTTTAGACCAAGGCTAAGAAAGTCTACTCTAATGATGTTCACTGCCTCTACAGTGTGGTGACCATTGTGATGTCTACCAAGCTAGAAAATATGGACATGCAGACAAATCTTGGTAAGCTTGACATTTGCTGGCTGAATTTGCTAATCTTATGCCTTTTACTACTGATGCATAATCAGTTTGGGATTTCAATTAAAGTTTTACGAACTGATAATGCATGAGAATATTTGTCCATGACCTCACTGTAGGTAAAGATAAACTCTCTACTCAATCTCTGAAGTGTCTTTTTCTTGGTTACTCCCGACTTCAGAAAGGATATCATTGCTTTTGTTCCTAACTCCAACGGTAATTTGTCTCTGCTAATTTGACTTTCGAGTCGTCACCCTTCGCCACTTCCACGGTTGACGATGCTCCTCTAACTGTACTACTGGTTGTTTTAGCTTCACTTGTCGACTTTACTCCACCACAACTACTTACATATCAACAACGACAATGACTCCCTCCGGTAGATCCACCTACTGATTCTCTAGCATCATCTCCTGCTTCAAAAGCCTCTTCGCCATTGTCACTTGTCCCAGAACTTCCCATTGCCTTTCGCAAAGGTATTCGGTTCTCTCGCAACCCTAACCCTTTATATGCTTGTCATCTTCATTATGACTGTTTATCTCCTTCCTATTTTTCTTTTATCTCTTCTTTGGATTTTGTGTTTATTCTTAAGTCTATAGGTGAAGCCATGGCTGATCCATGGTGGCAACAGCGATGTTGGATGAAATGGCTGCTTTACGAGCCAATGACACTTGGGAACTAGTTCCGTTGCCTCTCGATAAGACTGCTATTGGTTATTGCTGGGTTTATACAGTGAAGATTGGCCTGTGCTATTGATCGGTTCAAAGCTCTCTTGGTAGCTACGGGCTATACTCAAATTTTTGGTCTCGATTATGGGGACACCTTTTTCCCTGTGGCCAAAATCATTTCTGTTTGTCTATTTCTTGCTATGGCCATAATTCGCCATTGGCCTCTTCACCAACTAGACATTAAAAATACCTTCTTGCATGGTGAGTTGCAAGAAGAGGTTTATATGGATTAGCCCTAGTTTTTACTGTTTTAGGTTACCCTCGACTTGTCTGCCGCCTTTGTCGCTCTTTGTATGGTTTGAAGCAGTCTCTTCGTGCCTGGTTTGGCCGTTTTAGCTTCGCCTTGCTTTAGTTTGGTATGACTTACTGTGAGGCTGATCATTCTGTGTTTTTCATCCATTCTTCGTCTGGCTTGTACATTTATCTTGTCATCTACATTGATGACATCATCATTACTAGCGATGACTATGATGGCACCTGCTGTGTCAAATCCCATATACACAGTCAATTTTAGACAAAAGATTTGGGGCCACGCAAATACTTCTTGGGCATTGAGGTTGCTCAATCCTCCTTCGGCATTGCCATTTCCCAATGTAAGTATGCTTTGGATATTCTTACTGAGACTAGTATGCTTGATTATCACCCTAGCGATAGTCATATGGACCCCAATGTCAAGTTTTTTCTGGGTCAGGGAGAGCCATAGGAAGACCCGAGAAGATACCGACAACTTGTAGGTAGACTTAATTATCTCACTATCACCAAGCCGAATACGACGTTTGTAGTTAGCGTTGTCAGTCAATTCCTGAATGCCCCTTGTGATAGCCATTGGGATGCTATCATGCATTTTGAGATATATCAAAAATGCACCCGGCCGCGGATTATTACATGAAGACAAAGGCAATGCCAAAAATGTTTGTTACTTTGATGCTGATTGGGCAGGATCACCATCAGACAGGAGGTTCACCTCTGGCTACTGTGTCTTTATTGGCAGGAATATGATCTCATGGCGAAGCAAGAAGCAGAATACAATTGCTAGATTAGAGCCGGAGCTGAGTACCATGCTATGGCAGTAGCTGTATGCGAGATTATGTGGCTTAAGCAACTTCTCCAACAATTACAATTTGGAGACACTCAGGATACTAAGCTTATTTGTGACAATCAAGCCGGTATCCACATTATATCTAATTCGGTTTTCCATGAGCTAACCAAACATAGAGATAGATTGTCTTTTTTGTAAAAGAGAAGGTGCTCTCAGGAGAAATTACCACTGACTTTGTCAACTCTAATGATCAACTGGTAGACATTTTCACAGAATCTCTCAAAGGCTCTCGGGTTGACAACATTTGTAACAAGCTTGGGTCATATGACATATATGCTCCAACTTGAGAGAAAGTGTTAAAGATATGATTAGGTCTTTGTAAATACAAAAATATGTAAAGCTAGAAATTAGGGATCTTTTAAATTTTCTTTCTTTGTATCCTTATTTGTACTCTTCATTACTATTATAAACACAGACCTAAAGTGTGTAGGTAATACACACATTCAGTAAAACCTACAATTACATCAGCAAGTACAGTAGGATTAGGATGGTCTAACCTATTATGCCAAAGTGAAAATACATTGGAAATTGATTTAGTTATAGAGGTAACATTTACATTGGACATTGAAGGCAAATTAACAGAAGAAGAAGCAATAGAAGGCAAGCGAGAAGCCTTGCAAGAGGACTGAAGGAGGTGAGGAAAAGTGTAGAGTCCATCTTGACCCAACAAACCTTGAAGGAGAACTTGATTATTAACTTGAGATTTGATAACTGAATGAGTTGGATGATATTCAAAGTATATATAGTTAACCTTGGCAAACTGACTTGCACTAAGTTTTTAGTGATGTTAGGAGCAAGTAAAAGATTATTGAAATGAAGTTTAACATTAGAAGAAAAAGAAGAGTTTACTATTGCAGAACCAATGGAGAGAATTGTTGAACCTTGACCATTCCCTAAGAACACATGTTCATTTCCAAAGGCTGGAACTTTTTTCAATACATTATGTGGATTGGCAGTAATGTGATGAGTGGCACTTGAGTCCATATACCAGTCTTAAAATTGTTGAGTAGGTATTGAATTGGCCAAGTAAGCCCGAGGGAAATTCGGCATTACACCTTGTGGCATAGATAGAGTAGTGTATTGCCATGCAGGGGATTGAACACCCTAAACAATGGTGTTCTAAGATGAAGCAAATTGAGCAGAAGGTTGCGACTGAACTGTCTAATATTAGGAATCGTGAATGTTGTAAATATTGTAGATATTTTAGGATATTAAAAGCTATCTCTTTATATCTTGATATTTATCTTTTTTGATATTGATTCCTTATTTTTGCCTTTTAGGCTTAGTTGTTTATAAAAGGAAGATTAGAGCTTGTATTAAAAACATATCAAATATATCAAAGTTCCTTTTCTTTCAACTTGGTATCAATGCCTATCCTAGATCCATTGTTGAGCTACATGCATTGCCATGCTTTAGACTGATAATCCTGGGTGTGAGGGGGGTGATGGAAACCCGCCTTAATTGCAGTGACCTTTAGCCTGCCTTAATTGCGGCCTCTTTCAGGGCTACCTCAAATTGTAGTCTCAAGGGTGGTGTTTAGTCTTACATTGACTGAAGAAATGGCCTAAATAGAGCTTATAAAGCTTGAGCAATCCTCACTTTACAAGCCAAACTACATAGTATTTTGAGACTTGTAGATATTTTAGGATATACAAAAATATCTCATTGTATCTTGATATTTATTTTTTTGATGTAGTTTCCTTATTTCTTTTTTTAGGCTTAGTTGTTGGCCCTATGAAAGGGAGATTAGAGCATGTATTAAAAACATACCGAATATATCAAACTTCTTTTTCTTTCAAGTTGGTAATAGAGCTCTCAATCTTGGGGGCTTTGTTTTTCCAACTAGATTGGTGGTTGGACTAGGTGGTGTGACTCCCCTTCGGCAGCCAAACGTCAGAAAATCAGGGCCGATCTTCATTGCTCTCAACTCTACACCACTACGATATTTTTCATGCACACCAACTTTTCTTGTTAGTAGATTTTTCAGTGCTACTTACTGCGATACACTTCCCTATTGTCTTGATCCGGTCATGGCAAAAGAAAAGGTCATCACTTTGGGTCTTAATGACCTTCCAAAGTAGGTGGGTTCATATCGACTTGATGGTCGTAACTATCTACAGTGGACACAATTGGTTTGTACTACTCTCAAAGGGCATATGAAGCCGAGCCGTATTGTGGGGGATGGTTCTATTAGAGATGATCCGAAGTTTGAAGCTTGGGACAACAAAGATTCCTTTATTAGACTTGGCTATTGCTCTATGATTCCAAAGATAAGTCGGAATTGTATGTTTTTCTCCACTTGAGAAATATGGGAGAATCCTAATCTAACATACTCCATGAAGAAGGATTTTACTGTCTGCTATGATATTGAATGCAAGATCTTTAATACTAAGCAAGGAACCTTCTTGATAACTGACTACTATGGAACCCTGAATGGATTATGGGTCAAGTTGGACTGGTACTAGAATTTGAAGATGACATGCAAAGCATATTCTATAGGTAGGCCTCCAAGAATAAAGTCAAGTTGTTCTTGACAAGAAACAGATTCACCGATGGAAACTAGTGAATCAGCTTGGGCTTTAATACACATCAGAAATTCAGCAATTGACCGATCATCTTTCTTCGTATTACGAAGCTCAGTTAGTAGATAACGAGCTTTAATTTTAGCTTTTGCGTGAAAATGATTGTGAATTTTCTCCCATAGTTGCCACGAGTGGACACAGCCAATAACTTTGGAGAGAATTGTTCCAGAGAGAGAGGATTGAAGCCAACACAGCAGCAATTGATCTTGTTACTAACGTAGGAACACAGGGTTTTTGATGCTCGCATTGCAATCTGCTTGCAAAAGAAAACGCGAATGGATTTGAGGACTTGCAACGAATCTATGGAGGTGATGTGCTTTGAGAACAGGTTCAATCTGTTGTCGCCTGACAAGAAAATTCTTCTTGTCAAGCTTCGCTGTAATTTAATAGGCAAAAGGCATTGGAGTGCTCGTTGGAGTACCAGAGTTCGCCAAAGAAGACGGATCTGGTATCAAAGATGGAGGAGGGAGCAACACTAATGGATCTGGTCGCAGTGGCTGGCCTGAATTTGGATCATTAGCCATGGTTAGGCTTTGAAGCTCTTGACACCATAAAGAGTTGAGAGAAATCGAGAGAAAGTGATCTAATGAAAATTTTATTGAACTGTAAAAATGAATTGTTATTACAAAGAGAAAGAGTTACAAGGCTCATAAATATAAAATACACTAAGATAGCTTCTGCTACAAGATAAAGAACTAAAACCTAACTGACTTCCAATAGAATCCAGCTGTCATTACTGAATGACAGCTGGCTAACTAACTCTGACAGGGTACTGAGTCAGCTCAACTGACAATTTGACACTTCAACTAGAATACATATATATACAGAATTACAGATTACAGTTGTACACTATCAAACAAGAGGAAGCTTGAACTCCAGTTCAGAAAATTCCCTATCATTTTAGTTGTGAAAAAAGTTAAAGTCCCATGAAGCAACAGAATCTTGCATGCTTATAAACTTGTTATGTGAGGAAGAGAGGAGATAAGGGAAAACCTCCTGGAAGTTGACATGAGAATTGTTGCCCAGCTTTAAAGAAAGCCAAGACTTAAATGATATACATCTTTCGAAAATTATGAAGTGAATATTAGCAGTAACACTCCAGACATGTAAAAGTGAAACAAATAATAAACTGCAGTTCCAAGTTTGACAACTTATAAATAAGCACTAGTATAGTTTAAAGTTCGGCCTTGTAGGGTTTTTTGTAGTATTGGGCAAAAGAGGCTGATAATTAGTATGGTCAATTTGTTGCGACATTATCATTTTAATAAAGGTAGTTAATATTGGTACTTCAGTTCCCTGTAGTTTGGCTGATGTTTACTTAATACTGGTCCAACATATTCTCTACTAAGACTTTTTTTGTGTTCAGTTTGACAATGAAGGCACTGTGGTTAATCTTCCTTTACCCGAGTGTTGGGTGGTAAGACAGTTTTGTTTTTACATTTTTTATGTTGCTAATTTTGCTCAGCTGCAATAATCTTGATTAATATTTTAGGTGTCAAAACTTCACTTGCTCATTGAATCTGTCAGTGCAAGCTATGACAAATTTTACTTTGGAGAAGTGGGACGAGAAACATATGATTTCTTTTGGGCTGATTTTGCTGATTGGTATGCTGCTTTATATTAATAGTATTATATGCGTTTGTGTTTCTATACGGTGATCTTTGTGGGTCTTTGCCTTGATTTTGAGTAATGCTTTTTGATCTTTTAGGTACATTGAGGCTAGTAAGGGGCGTCTTTACCACTCTGAAGCTGGAGGCAACTCTGTTGCTTCAGTGGCACAAGCTGTTCTATTATATACTTTCGAGAATATACTCAAAGTGCTACATCCTTTCATGCCATTTGTAACTGAAGAGCTGTGGCAGGTAAATTCAACGCAGACTCTATATAGTGCAGCACGTACAAAATTATAGTGATGCTTTTCTATGTTCCTACAATTTGTTGCTGTAAGTTTGATGGGGATTTTAGGGAACATATTTAGGATGATGATTTCAAGTCTTTGCCATCGAGTTAACCTATGGTGTCTCCCAAATAAGCAAATATGAATGGTATTGAATCTGAAGAAGCATAGGCTTTCTCAGAATCACGGTTTTTCCCCTATGAGGAAAATTACACATCTTTCCCCTGGGGTTTCTTTTTAAAATCTTGTGTTAGAATGTAATTATTAGAGTGTGTTTGGCCCAACATTTTTTGAGTTTATCTTCACCTTAAAAGGAGAATTGAGAATTTAAGTTGTTGGAGATCCCACATCGACTAGTGATATGGCCAAACAAGTGTATATAAGTGGGGGGCAATCCTCACCTTACAAGCTGGTTTTGTAAAGTTGAGTTAGGCTCAAATTCACATTTTAATATGGTATCAGAGCTTATCCTAGCGATTATTGTTGGGCCTATTAGGCCACCCACTATAGGGACGTTATCGGACCACTCACAGATGTCCAGTCCTGCAAACTTCACGCTTGAGATATCTAGTCCTCGTCGTGAGGGGGTGTGTGTTAGAGATCCCACATTGACTAGTGATATGGCCAAACAAGTGTATATAAGTGGTGGGCAATTCTCACCTTACAAGCTGGTTTTGTAAGGTTGAGTTAGGCCAAACCTACATTCTAAGACAAGTCAAAGACTTTTCATAAAAAGCTCTAAAAAACTAAGCAACTTATTTTCAAAAAAATGAAATTTGAAAAAAAAGAGAGTAGTTTTTAATTAGGTTGGTACGGGAATGGGGATCTTTTTTATAGTTTACACAGAGCTTATTTGAATAGTTTGCTCTTCGAATTCCAACTAGACCAAAAATACCATTTTTTTTAATTTTTCTTTGATTTTCCAATTTGATTGTTTCATTGGTTTTCCCATTAAATAATTCTAACAAATTTTAGTTTATTTTAAATTATGTTTATTTACTGTGAGGTCTTAATTTATTTTAGAAAATTAAAAATTATTTTTATTTTTCTTAATTTTCATTTCATGAAATAAAAGAACATTACTAAGATGAGTATAATATAGTTCAATAAAATTTTGATATTTTAAATATTTATAACTTTTATTCTCTAAATTTAATTTAGATTTCAGATTTTTAAAAAAAATTTAATTTATAGTTATGTTTTTGAATTCTTAATTACAACAATTTAGTTTTTCAATACTTTTTTGATTATCTGTTAAATACCTTTCAATATGTATTTACATTATTGAATTTTGTTTAAATAAATTATTTTTTATTTTTAAAAATATTATTGAACAATAATATAGAAGTTTCTAAATGTTTTATCTTTTGTAATTAATACTAAAATTTAGTTAATTAATATTATATGTAATAAAATATTTGCAAATTATCTTTAAATTTAATTTTTATTAATTAAAATAGTTTTTGATAATTTTAAAATTAAAAATTTTAAATGTATTCATTACATGAAATAAAAGAATGTTACTAAAATGAATAAATAATATAGTTAAAGAAAATTTTGATATTTTAAAATATTTATAATTTTTATTCTTTAATTTGGATTTCAGATTTTTTTTTAAATTTTTAATTTGTAGTCAAGTTTTTGAATTCTTAATTACAACAATAAATTTATTAAATATTTTTGGATTATTTATTAAATTCTTTTTAATATATATTGACATTATTAAATTCTTTTTTTATATTATAAAAATATTTTTAAACAATAATATAGATTTTTTAAATATTTTATCTTTTTAAATTTATTTAATTAATATTGTATGTAATAAAATATTTGTAAATCATCTTTAAAATTAATCTTTATGAATTAAAATAATTTTTGACATTCTTAAAATAAAAAATGTTAAAATATATATTTTATTATTTTTATTTATTTTTGTTATCATTAAAATAAATTTATGTTGATTAAAATAATTTTAAATAAATTTTATTTTTATCAATATATTCTTTCATTGGGTAAGACAATTAGTTTTAAATAAGTTTAATATTTTTAAAAATTTTTACCAAGCAGCTATTAGCTTAAAAGTAGCTCTAAAACTAAAAAAATTAAAAGTACCATACAACTTTTACTTTATTTTTAAAACTCTTATTTTGAACTTTAATCTTAAAGTAACTTTTAAGCCCAAAAAAAGCTAGGCCGAACATAACCTTTGTGTATGAATTTGTTACAATAATGTTTTAGGCTTGTGCAGGTCATGCATCCGGGAAATATGTATTCTTTGGAAAAATTGAGTCATAGGAAATAGCATAAATTCTTTTTTAGTGTCTTGTAAACCGAAGATACATTTACTCTTAATGTATACAAATACCATATATGCTGAGTGCTTACTAAAGCAGGTTCTGAATACTTTTCCTCAATATGTCATTTTCTAAATCCAAATTGGTTTTAGAGCTGGTTTTGACCCAGATCTGTACAGCTGTTCATTGATATAAAATTATCTGCCATGCGTCTTGCAGGCAGTCCCAATCCGGCACATTTTTTGGCAACTGTTCAACTTCCAGTTACTGTTCGATACTCCATCTGCCCTTTCACAATGATTTCTAATTCAGATCCAAAGGAGCAATTTTCTCTCTCCACTTATCTGTTTCATCCATTACAAACCAGAAAGAAACTAACTGGTTCTGCTAATTACAAGTCATGGGCATCCTCTGTGAAAATTTGGTTTGCTGGCCAAGACAAGTCAAAACATCTTTCAAGTTACAACTAAGTAGATCAATTGCCAAAAAGAAACAAATTGATTTGCAGCTACTAAGTGTTCTTCTTTCTATTGACCCATCAGTTGTGGACCTCTTCCAACCTTTTGAAACATGCTAAGTATGGCAAGATGTTTCTAATGTTTTCTGTTAGAGACTTAGAGCAGAGCAGAAAAGAAGGAAAAGAAAGACTGTATTTATTTAATGGAAAAGGGACTAACAACTAGAGCAATGCTCCTCAGGGAAGCTCCCTGCTCGCTCAAGATGACAATTCTCAACAATACCCAAAAACTCCCTTCTCTCTCTCTCCTACCCCACATACAAATATTCCACAATCACAAGTGATAGAAACCAAAACCTGAAAATAGTAAAATCAAGATAGAAATCAAGTAATTGCTGGAAATAGACGTACATATGATTTAGAGGAAAAAGATAATACAAAGGAATCAATGCTCACTTGCCCAAAGCCAAGCTCCTTCAGAGAAAAAAAGTTCTCTGCCCAATAACTAACCAAAATGATTTGCCAATCCCCACTCCCTCCTCTACGTGCCTACTATAATCGAATTCACACATCACATACCCTGCCCTCCTCTCTCTCTCTCTCTGTCTGCCACCTCTGCATTTGTTCCCTGCCCTTTCCTATTTCTCCTACTATAAACTCTCCAAATTGTGGGCTTGGTCAGTTACTGTGTTACTGGGCTTTTTGGGCCTAAGCTAACATGTGAGGTTCTATCATTGCCTCCTTCTTGAGGAACAGACTTTTCCTCAAGTCTGAGATCTGGAAATTGGCTTTGAATATTGAGTTCATCCTCCCCGGTAGCATCTTCGACAGCTGTCCCTTTCCATTGGACCAGCAACCGCCAAACCAAATCTCCTCCCATGAGTACTGTACGAGCTGCCAGCACTGCCTCAGGTTCAAGGAAAGTTGTTGTGTCACTTTCCTAGTCTTGAGGAAGATCCTCCTCTACCTTAATAGTCACCAAGAGCCTTCTTTAGCAGCGAGACATGGAACACATGGTGAATTTGGGCCGATTCGGGTAACTGAATCTTGTATGCTGCTACGGCTCTTATTTTTTCTAGCACCTGGAACGGACCGTAGTATCTAGGAGACAGCTTGGGACAGATTCGAGCTCCCATAGTTTGCTGCCCATGAGTCATAGCTTTAAAAAAACCCAATGCCCAACCTCAAAGCACCTTTCTTTCCTGTGAAGATCAGCCTAAGCCTTCATTCTTCCTTGAGCTCTTAACAAATGATGTTTCAGTTGGCACAAGGCCTCATCGTGATCTACAGTTCTCTTTGGATGAGTTCAACGTTGGTTTCCCTTGCTAGGAAACGAGTCACAACTAGAGGTGGCCTCCCATACACGGCTTCGAAAGGTGTGGTACCCGTAGACACATGGAAGGTGGTATTGTACCAATACTTAGCCCATGGCAAACATCACACTCTCTGACAAACTGCTGTATGGAGTTTTTCATGCCAATCTAGTATAAGTTAGCTGCCACTCTTCTATACGTACGATAGAACCCGGAATGGCGCCCTTGTGGAGTGAAATGGAACTCTTTGAGTAGCGTCGGGATCCATGATGACTTGGTTGAAATCACCAATTGTCTCTCATAGAATAAGAACCCGTTATGGTAAGTGAACCCTTTCCTAGCCTCTTTGTTCTGCTATAAATCAGCAAAGATACCTTTTAACTCTTCATCCCAATGCACCTCCTCTACCACATCCTTTCCTTCTAGCCAGTTGCGATAAGGAATAACGGCAACAAACTCTACATTCCCCATATATCCGTGATAGAGCATTGACCCCTTTATTTTCTAAACTCGGCTTGTAAACAATGTCAAATCTATACTCAAGGAGCTTAGCTACCCAGTTTTGTTGGTCCATTGTGGAGACTCTTTGCATCAAAAACTTCTTTAAACTCCTTTGGTCAGTACAAACAGTGAATTTTTGACCAATTAGATATTGTTAAGACAAAAGACGAATTTATAATCCTCAAATATTTTGATAATAACAAACAATTAAAAAGAGTTTTTTAAGCAATCGTTTGGTCACTCGTAATCTGCATATTAACTATTGTCTGATAACTTGAGTTTATATCGTCTTTATCCTTCTTTTATAAGATTTAGTAACTAATGGCTTTCAGACGAATGTTCAAATGATCTGCACACTGGTTAGTTATAAAAAGCGTAAACTATTTCGAAATAAATGAAGTCTATGTACCTACTCTTGAGGAAGCTTACTTTACGCGTAAAAGAAGAAATGTGTGTGCGGATATCAAAACGGAAAAGCAGATATGACCACTACTACAAGATTGAGTACGAGAATGGTAAAGATAAACAGACTGTTTTAAGGCATTGAATGCTGCATTTAATACTTCAATGACTCTTTTCAACAGACGAAAGTTTTCTCCTACAAGTACTCCCAATGGATACTTTTCTAGAAAAGCTTATAAATAGAAGAAGAGACTTCAGTCCCAAGAGTTAGTTGGCTGGCTGATCAAAATCTCCATCTATCGAAAAAGCTCTCATCTTGTAATATTCTAATTGTAAAAAGTTTTATTTGTATTCCATTCTATATTTGTCTGTTAGGATGTTAAACTCAATGAGATAACTCACATTCAACCTTTCTCTTTAAGAAATTGGTAGAAACCTGAAGAGGCTTTGATTTAAAGAATAATTGGGTTTTTGCTTGGAGAAGCAAGTTAAAGACTACTTGGGTTGAGTCTGAAGAGGTTTGTTGAAAGAATACTTGTATCTTGGATAAGTTAGTGGAACTGGTTATTGTCAAGAACTGGATGTAGTCTCTGGAGTGAGACGAACCAGTATAATTCTTGTGTGCTTTATTGATTCTCTTTTGAAAAGGTTTTGGCGAAAAATTTACTATAACACAATTCAACCTCCCTTCTTGTGTTATTTTTGTGTTCTATAGATATGGCCTCCAATGCTAAAAGGCCAAAGCTACAACCATGAGTTCTTTTTCATAAGCTGATTTAGTCAAATTTCTCTCATTCAGTGCCTTACTATAGTAAGCTATAGGACTGCCTTGTTGAATCGGAATATTACCCAACCCTTGGCTTGAGGCATCACTCTCAATGGTGAACTCTTGGCTGAAATTTGGTAAAGCCAAAATTGGGGCTTTATTTTTTTCTTGAGGAGATCAAAGGCCTCCTGTGCTCAGGGACCCCATTGGAGTCCTTCCTTGTTGATGAGTTCTGTTAATGGTTTCATAATCTTGCCATAATCTGTGATGAACTTTCGATAATAGCCGATTAAGCCTAGAAAACCCCTTATTCCTTTCACATTCTTAGGTTATAGTCATTTGAGCACACTGTAGATTTTATTTGGGTCCATAGCCACCCTCTCTTTGGAGATGATATGTCCCAAATATTCCATGGATGTCTGAGCAAAGTAACATTTCTTTTTGTTGGCCACTGTTTGCTATTTTTTTAGTACCTCTAGAATTGCAATTAAGTGTTGCAAGTGAGTTTTCCAATCCAGGCTGTACACTAAGATGTCATCAAAGAAAACTAACATATACTTGCATAACATAGCTCTAAAAACCTCATTCATTAAAGCTTGAAATGTAGAGGGTGCATTCATTAACCTGAACAACATCACTAAGTATTTTTAATGCCCTTCATGAGTCCTAAATGTCGTTTTATGGATATCATCATCTTTGACCCTCACCTAATGGTAACTTGACTTCAAGTCCAGCTTTGAAAAGAATTGAGCCCCATACAACTCATCCAATAATTCATCTATCATAGGTATTCTAAATTTATTCGGTACAGTCACCTTATTTAAAGATCTGTAATGAACACACATACCATGTCTCATCCTTTTTCTTCACCAAAGTCATTGGACTAGAAAAAACACTTTGGCTGTGTCGTATCATACTTGGATCAAGCAGCTTCTTCACTTGTTTTTCAATCTCGTTCTTATGATGATGCGGATAGCGGTAGGGCCTCACATTTGCAGGTCCTTGACCCTTTATAATGTTGATGGCATGTTCCTTCCCTCACTTAGGTGGCAATCCTTTCGGTTCTTTAAAAACTTCTTAGAATCAAACTAACAAAGTTTCAATTTCTAACTTTTGTTGGGGCATAAGCCTTCCTGTATCTATTTCTTCCTTCATAAGAAATATGACTTGCAATTCTGTAACAAAGAACAACCCTTCTATCCACTGTGAAGACTTCCCAAAAAAACTTTGTAATGCCACCTGACCTGAAACTACCTTGTTTTCTCCTCTTAAATCTATCCAATTATCATTCAACTGGAATTTCATGTTTTGTTTTCCCTAAGAGACACCAACCAAGACATCCCAAGAACAACATCAATGCCCTCTAAATAAAAGAGTAAAGTATCAACAGTCATCTTACTAGTCCCTAATTCTAGCTCAACTTTCTTACATGCCCCTTGTACTATGACTTTGTAATCGTCTCCTAACTTAATTCTCATTGGTGTGGTCTCCTCCAATGGCAACCCCATTGCTTTCACAAACTTTTTAGAGATGAAATTATGGGTAGCTCCACTATTGATCAAGATAAGAATGGGCACTCCCCTCACTAGACCCCTCAGTTTCATAGTTTGCAGTCTTCCTCCTTTTTCAGCAAGCAAACTTCCCAAATTCATTACGCTACACTCTCCGTCAATCTCTACTTCGTCGTCCTCTACTGCCAAGACTTGGGCTTCACCTTCCACTTCATCATCATCATCTACCACTATTATTCTCAATTGATGATCTGGGCATTGATGGCAGGGATGGTAAGCTCTGCCACATTGATAGCACAGCCTTTTTTGTTTTCGGTCCATTTATTCGTGATAAGGGAGATGTTTGACCCCCCGGATCTCTTTGTTGGGAATGATTTTTGTCCCGCATTGAGTCTTTGGGAGGCCTTGGTCCATTATGCCCATTCTCCTTCACCTTATTGCCACATACATACACCCATTCATTCCCAATTGTGTGACCTGAACCCATTGGACTGGGTAGAGCGTTCTAGTTGGGCCTATAATTTGGGCCTGAGCCAAAACCACCTTGAAATCTGCTAACCCGTTGCCCATAATTCCCTTTCTTCTCCAATAATTCCTACTCCACAACTCTCGTGAAGTTCAATAGATGCAAACTTGACAAAGAACCTAGTATCCTTATGCTTCTTACTCTTCCCCTTATTCCTTCCTTAAACCTATGAATGAAATACCCTAAGTATTGATCATTAGGAAGTTGCGGAACCTAGGCAATCAATTTCTCAAAATCTCGAATATACTCCTCCACACCTACTTGCTAGAGTGCTGCCAATTGCTCATAAATTTTCCCTTCTTTGCCCCAGTAGCTTTGCTTTAAGTTGTTCCCAAGTGAGTTCCGCTTCTTTGTCAAGCAAAGATTTGAAGAAATGGATCATTGACCCCTCCATACATAGTTGGGCCAAACTCACTTGTATCTCCGAACTTGTTTCCTAGATTTGAAAATAAATCCGCCCTCACAATCCATCCCGGCATGTCATCACCATTAAGCATAGGCAATTCCACCTTCTTCACAGATTGATGGAACTCATCTAAGGGGTCTCCCTATAGTTTCTTCACCCACTATTTGACTTGTCACCAAATGCTGGGTGAGCATGGCAATAAGCTGCTCTTGATTCTCATCTGCTTTGGATTGCATTGTTACGAGAGTGTTTCGAAGATTGGCGACCTCATTTTCTTGAGTTACAACCTTTGCCTCCATCTTCTTCGGTGGCATCTGATTCTCCTCAGCGCTGGTCCCTCGCTGAAAACATACTTCACCTTCCCTACATATCCAGCAGGTTGGACTAGTTCGATAGAAACCAAAACCCGAAAATAGGAAAATCAATCTAGAAATCAAGTAATTGCTGGAAATAGACGTATGTATTATGTAGAGGAAAAAGATAATACAAAGGAATCAGTGTTCACTTGCCCAAAGCCAAGCTCCTATAGAGAAAAAAAGTTCTCTGCCCAATAACTAACCAAAATGATTTCCAATCCCCCACTCCCTTCTCTACATGGCTACTATAACCGAATTCACACATCACATACCATGTGCTCCTCTCTCTCTCTCTCTCTGCCACCTCAGCATTCATTCCCTGCCCCTTCCTATTTCTCCTAGTATAAACTCTCCAAATTGTGGGCTTGGTCAGCTGCTGTTTTACTGGGCTTTCTGGGCCTAAGCTAACATGTGAGGTTCTATCAACAAGTACCTCACATTTGCAGAACTGTCCAGCTCAGCATCCCACTCCTTCTGGCCTATTTTCCTAAGAGATTTGTTATTCATACAATTCATACAACAATTTTAAAATGTTTCTTTCTCCATCACAACATTTATTACCTCTCACACTTCTCTCTCTTTCTCAGTCTTAGTTGTACAAATAACATTTCTCTTTTCTTAACTTTTCAAGAATACCTCTTCCAAACTTTAGGCCCATGAGCCAATTGCTCAACCATTTCCTTTTCCTCAACTGATTCGGGCCTAACGTTTGGACATGATAACCCTGTGACAGTTTATCAATATGGAAACTTTTCTTGGCAAAGCTTGTTCTTTGATGCAGGAATTTTCAGCAATGACGCCCTATAATTAAGGATCAGGCAGATCACAAGAAGCAACAAGAAACATTTTTTATGGCTCTCACATTATCTTTTTCCAAATGATCTGGAGAATGTCTGACTACAGATTCTGATCAGTGCTGCTGCTCCTACTTTATCAAAAATATTTCTACAATTGCTAAATATTTCTGATATGGCAACACATCCTGTTATTAGATATGACAAGCCTTTGTCTCTCATGTTCAGGTTTTTCTCCCCATGGTCACACGTCTCAATCCAATGCTATTAGATATAAAATCATTCTTTTGCCTTCTCCTAACTACTTAAACTTTTGGGTAGTTGGTTCTTGACATTGTTATTAGTGGTGCATATTATCTACAGTTTGTTTCTTGAGAAGAGGATAAGAAATCCTCAAAAATAGAAAAGAAAAAGTATGCTAGAGAGAACAGAGACATCAATGTGATAAAGCTATCTAATAAGTAATACCTCCCCATATCTGTAAGGAACACTCCTTAAAGAAGGCCATGTGGTTTACATAATATGGAAGTCAAGCGGCTAGCAACTGCTTATCTGAATAGAGATTTGAAAAAGTAGTAGGGTTATGCTCTACCCAAATAACCCGAAGTGTAGCAACTACAAAACTTTGGTTTCTTTACTTCTACCAAACCCGCTAAAACTAGTCAACTAAACTAGTACAAGGACTTGGGAGTTTAGGATACACCTATCGTTCTCCAGAAAACAACAAAGAATTCCACAAGCAGTAGCAGCAGAATAATGTAAGAAAACATTTGTTAGAATTTCCACGTGGTTCATGTATCATATGCTAAATGCATTTAGTATCTACTATCTAGGAAGTAGCACACTTATTCTTCGCCTAGGAAATAGTACCCACTAGTCTATATATATATATATATATATATATATATATATATGGATGTTCTGCATAAAGGATGCTCTGCATAAGAAAGAAAGCAATTTCACTCAAGCAATTCCATCCTACCTCCCTATTTCTCTATCTATCGCCCTCTAAATTCAACAGTATGCTATCTCAATATTAGTTCAAGTTCAGTGATTATATGATGGAAATTTTGTGAGGTTTTAATTTCTTCTTTATCAACAGGCACTCCCTAACCGGAAGCATGCTCTTATTGTATCACCTTGGCCAGAGACTCAACTTCCAAGGAACACCAGCTCTATAAAAAAGTTTGAAAATTTGCAAGCTTTGGTGCGTTCATATCTTTATTTTCTTCTCTCATCCTTTCAATACTTCTTTGGAACATGATTCATTTACAATCATCATACTGCTGATGTTACAGAACCATGACAGCTTTTTATCATTTTTTTTCCTTCTTACTTAGGTTAGAGCTATCAGGAATGCTCGGGCAGAATATTCTGTTGAGCCTGCAAAGCGGATATCCGCATCTGTGGTTGCAAACAATGAAGTTATAGAATATATTGCTGTAAGTGTGATTAATCCTCATTTCTCAACCCCTAATCTTTGAGAAAATGAAACTGAACTGCAATGTTATTTATCATCGTCTGATTTTTATTTTAATCTATAAATCATACTAATTATGCTTTTGATATAGTTTTTTGGCTTTTTCTTCTTTTCATCTAGCTGCTTAAAACCTGCCCCATTTTTGGAGGAATCATTTCATTTCTAGGCAACATGGGAACTGTCACCTTGATGTAGTTCTTAGATCATCTCCTCTGCTCTTGTTCTTGAGATATATTTAGTAATGTTATGGTGTATCTAATGTTTTATCAGGAAGAAAGAGAGGTTCTAGCACTTCTCTCTCGGCTGGATTTACAAAATCTGCATTTTACAGATTCTCCTCCAGGCATGATTTCTACTACATTTTGCACTCCCTGGTTGAAAATTGAAATTGCAATTTTTTTCCATCTTTTCCTCATGTCAATTGTTTATTGGTTCCAAATAAATACTGGTGGCTGAACCAATGTCATGTAATATGCTTCAGGAAATGTAGATCAATCAGTTCATCTTGTGGCTGGAGAGGGACTAGAGGCATATCTCCCTCTGGCCGATATGGTTGATATTTCTGCAGAAGTCGAACGACTTTCGAAGCGCCTTTCCAAGATGCAGAAGGAGTATGACGTATTGATAGCTAAACTCAATTCTCCTCAAGTATGAAGCAATATATTTCTTACCTTCTGTACTAAATAAATGTGCACAAACCCTTCCTTGTTCCCTGGTCTATTTATGCTGCTTAAGTATCAAAATCAGGTAATATAGGAAGATACAAAATGAGTCTAAAGTTTAACAGAAAAGTCGGTAAAGGTGGAAAATGAGTTTTCCAGATTTTTTAATATTTTTGCTGTTTAAGTATCAAAATCAGGGATACAAAATGAGTTTAAACAGAAAAGTGGTTAAAAGTAGAAAATGTGTTTTCCAGATTTTTAACACTATATTTGGGAAGATAATATAAAATCTAAGATCAAATATTTTGATATAAAGTAAAATAAACAATTATATAAAAAGAAAAAAAGTAAAATAAACAACTATTGAAGAGCTTGAGTATTATCTGGTAATATTTTTGGAGACAAAAGGATATGCACTAATGGTGTAAGTTTGTTTCTACAGTCATCTAATCACAAATTATCATGTATGATAATTTGATAACTTTGATAATAATCATCCTAAGTTTCACCAAACCTGATTTCTAGTTAATTGATATTAAACTCATATTTTTGTACAACAGCTTTTTAGCTTTTCTAGAACTAGCTCCAATATTTGGTTTCACTTCACAAATATGCCAGGGGGAAGATATATCTGCAGATGGGGGTAAATTGGTGACAATTTTTTTGTAAATGCCAATTAATATGAATTTCAAGTAGCTGGACAAAATATCTGGGAATTTGGGTTTCCATTCTGAATACTGATTGGTTACTTACCTAAAAACTTAATATTTTTCTTATAGTTAATTAGTCATAAAATCATTCCACTCTGATTTTCATTTTATTGTCTTAACTTTCATTGGTTCGACATCCATTAAATGGTTAGTTTTGGTAGTTAGCAAAATGTCAGTTATTATGAGGTGTCCATCGTTATTTTGGCACTATACAAATGTATAGAAATTCTTCTGAAATGTATGCACAAAAGTAATCTTAGCCAAATTACTTATTGCTATGACTTGCTACAGTTTGTAGAGAAGGCACCAGAAGATGTGGTCCGTGGGGTGCGAGAAAAAGCCGCAGAAGCAGAAGAGAAGATCAATTTAACCAAGAAACGACTTACATTACTGAACTCTAATGTTCCAGTTTCAAAATAGGCTTGACCAGGGTTGCCTGCACGTTCCAGCTATTGATTAATGCCTATCGTATCCAATTTCATGCCCTGTTGTGGTCAATCAACATCTTGGCATCTGTTTCATGTTGCATTAAATGGCCTATGAGCAGCAAAAATCACAGCTCCTCTACTTTGCATCATAGCAAGAGAACACATGATGTGGATCTGATACCATTGCCTTCTCTCTCTCTCTTTTTTGTCTTAAACACCAGGGATTTTTAATCTTGCTAGGGGGATGAACAAAAATCTACAAGGGTGCTGTGACCACCGGACGAGCTGTTATAAATGTAGAGTATTGCTAACTTTACTCTGCAGCGATTTCTCAAGACCCGTTAGCCTCAATTATTTGATTACAAATTGGATACTTGAAAGTGTCATTGAAAAGCACCAAGGACAGTACTGACACCTGTGTTCTTGTAGAAACTTTATTAGAAAAAGGTTTCTTGGAAATTTTCCAAAACAGTTTTGTGAAAAGAATAATGGCTTCTGCTGCCAAACATTTCGGTTTAGATTACCTCAAATACCATCAATATTGTTCAATCACTATAAAATATAAAATAAATGGAATGTGGTCTTTTGTTTAGAGACGAGTTCTATGGTGAACCACCCGGGTATGTAGTCTACAGTGAACCATTCTTTTTGACTGGCTATTATAGGTATCATTCAATTTTTTTTTTTCATGTCATTAACCATTTTTTTAAATAATTAAATTATTAATTAAATGCCCTTAGAAATTTGAATGAAAACCAAAATAGGAATCATCTTCCTCTTGACTCCTTTTCAAGGATCTCGCTTTTCTTCCTCTGTCCTCGACACCGCTTCCTCTAATAGGAGTTCTAGCGCCACCAACAGTAGATCCAAAGCTGTTGACCATGGCGGCAAAGTCGTTCAACGTGGTTGATCCACCAGTTGGATAAGAGCATGGAGAAGTATTTGGAGCAACGGAGGATGTCGGAGTGGAGGTAGACATGGAGGTCATAGTTGAAAATGAAGTTGACGGTGGCGGAGGGAGAGGATTCGAGCGAAGAGGGAGAGTTGATGAGATGACGTCCAATCAGAACCATGAGTTAGTGCAGTGGCTCTGCAGGAGAGTGTGGTGGATCTATTTTTGGCCTTATTTTTCTTTTCTTTGTTTTTTGGCTAAGAGAGATGACTCACATATACTCTGCTCTTGGGATGAAAAATGTTTCCATTGTTTTCCCAAGAGGGCAAGGAACTAGAAAATCCTTGCAACATTCGTAAAACACCTCACACCTTTCATCAATTAAACATATGAATGCAAAAACGCACAATTGAATTGCTGAATTCATTAAAGGATAATGCAAATTTAATTCAAGAGTCGAATTAAGAATGAATGAGAGGCATAGAAGTTCGAGTTCATTTGTTCCGGAGAAGATGGCCGTTGCAAAATGAATTCCATTAGTCGATGGAGCATAAATTTTGTAGATTGAAAAGGCATATGTGTAAATTAAATTAAATTTAAAAAATAAAAAATAAAAACTAATAACTGCTAAAGGAGGTAAGAGGTAAGTCATCACAATCATTTAATATTTTAACAATAAATCTAATGATTATCTTAGACCACCATGGACATTTGTTGGCCTTGTCCACTGTAGCCGTGGTCTTGTTTAGATTACCTCAATTACCAACAATATTACACAATCATTATAAAGAATATATGTTGCTCAGTTGGGTTGTCTCTTGTTGAGGTTTGCTTTTAGTACATAGAGATTTGAGATTTGATATCGCCATATCGGAGTCACAGAAGCAACTTGATCTTCAATTCAGTAGATCTCTAAAATACAACCTTGATCAGAAAACTTGGATATTATTTAGCCAGATAGAAGAGAACAAATTGCAACCTATTTAAGTAGGAACATATCACCATGATAGCATATGCTGAATCAACTATAGCATAAAAGAAACAAGGAATTCAGATAACTGTTATCCAAATCGTATGACACCCTTGGTTACACCTTGCTGGCAAGTCATGACATGCTCTACTCGCTAGAAACAATGCCCATCATTAAAAGAAAAGAACTTGACCGAACGTTTCATGAATTAGATTTGAATAATTTGCAAATAATTCAATTCATTTACATTCCTACTTCATGGCCCCAAAGGGAAAACCTTAAGCACAAAAAATAACTGAACAATAAGCCATTAGACAGATCTTGACCTTTCAGTTCTCTTTAACAACCACAGACCACCCATGGGTGACCCTAAACACTCTTGACTGTGCAAAAGCCAAAATGAAAAACAAAATAATCTTTTTTTATTCTTTTCTTTTTTAACCAAAACATCAATACAGGCACGCAGGTCACAGTAGATGGTACTATTAGTTACTTTACACCACAAGGAGCATCCTTCAAAGCTAATGACACAGAGAATAGTAGTATGCTAATGTGATTGCAACTCGTGTTTTATCTTCTTGCCAAATGTGATAAGCAAGAGATAAAACAAAATTTTAGTAAGGGGTGGGGGGAACAAAAAGTTGTACAAAGACAAAAAGTGGCAAAGTAATCTTTAGTCATAATTTATATCAAAATTATTGTTCAACACAATTTTCAAGGTCGCATTTATTTATCTTCAAATTTAGTTATACAAAAAAATTATAATTTAGTATATAGGAGGAAGAGATGATCAACTGAAAGTTATAATATGTTACAAAATCTAACCTACATCTATTTATATTAATAGGTCAAGTACGAAAATTTACTAGGGAAACGTGAGCTCATTGATGACAAGACTAACCCAAATAGTATATCAAAGATAACTATGCTTTATCTGACCAAGCTAAGTTCAATTTAGAGCCCAAAACTACAGCCTTGATAAAAAACTTGAAACAAATAAAACAGAAAGACAAAAGAACAAGACAATCTATTTCAATAAGAACATATCACGTGTCACCATTAGGAGAAGATCAACATAATAGCATATGCTGAATCAACCATACATAGCATAAAAGAGAGCAGAAACAATAAATAGTAGACTGCCCATTGTTAAGAAGAGGAAAACTTGATACAACTCCAGATTTCTAGCCATACTTTGGTCACACAAAAAGAAGAGGCATTCAGACAAGTGTTATTCCCAACACTATGACACCTTGGGTGCACACTTCTGGCCAACCCTGATATGCTCTACTTGCTAGAAACACGACCCACCATTAAAAAACAAACTTGATCAACATAATTCACAAATATTTCAACTCATTTATACTTCTACTCAGAGCAGAGGCAGAACTCCAACAAAAAGCAAACCATAAAAGCACAAAATATGACCAAAAACAATAAGTCAAACACCTTAACTTAATAGAATCAGTATCACACCAAAATTACACCAAACAGCATTGGACTTTGAAGAAGACAATAAAATTGTAATCAACTCCACCAAGCATAACAACCACTACTAGACCAACCAAGTAATCCACATGTAAAGAAGCACAATTAATCTTGCTCAAGACCCACTCTCTGTTTCAAACAGGAAAGTTTTAATGAAGTTAAACTAAAAGTCTCTTATCTATGTCTTCATACATATGGTGTCAAGGTTAACAAGCATTTCATTTCTCTTTAAATTTTAACACAAATCACTAGACAAGTGAAACTTAATCAAACAAAAATTATGAAGTAAAAGATTGGGAAGGGTTGGGATACCCATGTTTGAAATGATAGCTAGACAAGTTAGCTACTTGATGCAGAGCCATCTTCCATTTCTCCAACTTCTCCACGTGATGGTTGAACTCTCCTTATTAGCTTTGAACCTTTCATCGTGCCTAGCCAATGCTTCTCTATAACTACCTTTTTGATGTCGCACATTAGAAGGATCCTTAATGATCAAAGGGCTTTGGCTAATGATAGCCAATGGCTTTACGACATGGATCCTTCTGATGTGCGACAGCAAAAAGGTAGCTAATGACTTTACCACAAGTACACATAAAACCTTTCAAAACTTATACTAGCTAAAGAAATAACAACAACAAAAGCCTTTTCCCTACTTACATGAGTAAAATTTTGAATACTTGCCCAAGAATCATAACATAAGCATGTTCTATGGAACTTTGAGAAGTCAAACGTATGTTCAAGATGATTAGGTGCAAAAACTAGATTAACAAGGGATTAAAAAGTTTAATTCGATTTTTTTTTTTTTTTACATTAATACAGAATGTTAGCTATCATAAGGGGACAGGCAGGGAAGCAGCCAAAAACACCAAAATACCATCTTCAAATTGAGATGCAACATTAATATAGCTGCAAGTGACAGTTTCCAACATGCAACCCTCAAACTAATGGCGAAACAAACACCTCATTTATCATTAAAAGGATAAAATAACATAGTAAAATTATTTAAAAGAAAAGGAAAAAGCAAGGGTTCGCAGCACAAAGAGTAAAGCAAACAATAAGGAACAAGAGAACCAAAATCCATAAAAAAAAACTAAAAAAATCAGTGAAGTTGAATTTAAAGGGCATGAGTGATGCGAGTGTTGTGAGGATTGGAAACAGAAAAAGACGAGAATAAGAAGAGAAAATCAGTGAACCAGATCGCAGGGAATGAATGCACGAGGTTAGGGTTTCGGCGAAGCTTGCACATGTAATGAAACGCATCTCTTTTAGTAAAGCACGCCATTTTTTCCTTTTTGAAGTTAAAGAAATGGATTTGTTGATTTTATTTAGAAAAAAGAGTAATCCACACCTGCAAATTTTTTGCTCAGCTTCCATCTAGATATGTGATTATTTATATTTATAAATATAATTAATTTTGTCTAGTTAAAAGTAAATAAACATAATTGTATATCATTATTAATATATGATTAATAATGTCATGTGATTATTAAAATATATAATGGTAGTTAATTTTATTTTACAAATAATTAATAATATGAGTTTAATGGTCATGTACTGTCAATGTAAAAAATTTTACATTATCATCCAATCAAAAATCACCATTATTATGATTTTTAAAATATTTATTATAAAAGTCAATAAACTTATAATAAATGGTGATTTGTGATTAGATGACAATGTAAAACTACTTTACACTGTCAGTACATGACTATTAAACTCTAATAATACTATGAGATTATTGATCATCGTATGTAATTAATTATATATATAAATATAGTTAATTTTGTTTCATAAGTAATTAATAATAATGAAGTTTCACCAATTAGTGACATTAGCATAATGAATAAAAAAATGCATTTTAAAATTAAAAAAAGATCTAAGAAAGGGTAGTTATTGACTTATTGTATCCATCGTGCATCGTGTCTGTCTCTTATGCACAACCGGTCTTCTACTCTCAATTCTCATGTGCGATGCCCAATGCTGCTAGTCTGGAATCCATTGTTGGTGCACAGCCACTTTACCACCATCGTCAACAAATCTCTATCACCACCAGTATAAGACCTTGCCCAACACCCTCAAGCCACCATCCACGACCTCAAACCACTATAAACCATTTCATGACAACCTCAACTCCCCCTCTCTTTTTGCGCATGTCTAAGTCTCTGTCTCCCTCTTTCTTAGATCTGTAAATTTGCTGATTCCTTAACCTATCAATCATTTGATCGTGTTTGTGTTCTAGTCTTGAACATTAACTGGTTTCAAATTTGATGTTTACTTTGGAATTTACATTCATGTGTTTTTTTTCCCTGTAGGCTTAGGTTCTCCTCTCTGTTCTTTCAGTTAAGTGCGTGTGCTCTTCGGTAGTCAATGACAAATATCACTAAGGCCTTCAAAATTTCAGACATCTGTGTTACTTCCTTTCTGTGCAAGCATTTTATGCGATTAAAGAAAAAACAAAGTAAGTTTTTGAACAAGGAGACAAAAAATAGTGTTTTGCAAGGTTCATTCTAGACCAGTAGTTCTGCATATGGGACTTTTATTATGTGTGCATTCATTCCAAAGGTTCATCTGCTTACTTATTTACAGGGATTGTTTAAAGTGTTTCAGAAAATTAATATTAAAGCATAAACTGTCTGAGAATATTCTTTAAGCAGAAATTCCTTAAGTCTTTGTTAGAAAGAAATTTTTTAATTAAATTATACTTTAAATGAGTTTATATCACATTAGTTTTGTTTTTCTGAATTTTGAGTGTTAAACAGAAACCTACACAGGTGCTTATGGATAGCTTCAAGAAAAAAAGAAAAAAAAGGTAGGAAGAAACTGACAAGCGATTTATTTTTCAACATTTTAAGATCCGATAGTATTTGACTAGAAAAAAGGAATTTTTATCCTTACAGTCTCTATTGTGGTTGAAATTGAAAAATATATATAGTCATATCAAATTTGGTTTCCTCTTTTCTTTTATTTTTCTTAAAAGTGAATGTTTCATTATCATTGGAGATTATTATGTAGCTGTTAAGTCTAAAAGTGAAATTGGCAAATTTGAAGAAATTAAATCTTGTTGGGGAAATTATTCTCAACAAAAGTTTGTGAATCAAGGCTAGTGTTGTTAGTTGGGAGGATGCAATTGTTCAATTGCATATTTTGCCAACTCCCGTTTAATTGTATCCTTTTATTTACAATTGCATTTTTATTCTGCCTCTAAGCCATGTGTTATCTTATATCTAAATTTGATGTTCCCTGAACGACTTGTCTGATGGATTTTCTTGGACAGTGGATTCATTTACTAAAGCATTTGTGTCAAAGTTGAAATCATATCCTTTTATGTCTCTCTCTCCCCACACACACACATATAAAATGCAGTCTTAGCTTTATAAGAATATAATGTTTTAGCTGGATTCCTTAGCAATACTGTAACAATTGTTGGTGAGATCTTTGGATTGAAAAGCATAGATGCATACCACAGTGGCCTAGATATCAATACTGACGTGACTAAAAAGGATGCTGAGGCAGGCGTTGATTGGTGAGTAGAGTGTGCAGGTTGGTTTTAATATGATCTTTTTCAGGATATTCTCACTCAATTCTATACTTTCAACTGGGAAGCTTGTCTGCATTGCAAACAACTTGGAAGTTGCTCAATCCTATGACTTGCCAATGCTGATCCACACAAGGCAATGCTTGGTTTTCAATTGTTTGATACTTTTACATATATTGATATCCAGGCATTTTGGGGGAATATATAATAAAAGCTTGGGATATGGGAAACTCTTCGAGAATTTCAAAAAATTACTCAGCTAAGTTTAATTGAAATAATTTGAGTTTCTAAGTGCTTAACAAGACCTAAATTAATAAACTTGAACATATAAAGCATATTGAGCTGGTACTATCTTACATTTCAGACTCAACACATCACTGATGTTAATGAGGTGAAATTAGTCTGTGCCTTGTCTACTTCTAGGATTTACCACACTTCTCCTAAATGTCAAAGATGTAGCCTCTTTCCCTATTTACAGCTGTTGGGGCACAGATCACCATGATTTTCTGCTTGATAATATCTTACTTTACCTACTATACTAATTTGTTCTTTTGCTAAATAGCTTTGGGGATAAAGATTTGGATATGCGACATTTTTCAACTCAATGGCTTGATATTGTATATTTGAATTTGAATTACTGGTTCACTAGCAAGTAACACAATCTTTTCCATCAGCTCCGTAACACCCTCATTTTAGTGCCATATTTAATTTTTTAATATTTGTGACATTGTCTCTGATAAACCGGAAAATTAAGAAATTAACAATTAATCTTAATTTTTCTACATTGATAGCTGACATAAGGAAAAGGTCTAAATGACTGTGAATTGTCATTTTGAGCTTTGAAATATGTCATATATATTAAAATATAATTTTAAAATTTTTTTGAAATTTTTTTGAAATTTCTGTGAAAAATGACCAAACTGCTCTCTATTGTTTGCTAAACTATAGCTAGTATGGGTGTAATATATGAAATAGACAAAATAGACATTCTCAGTTCATTTTTAGATTAAATATTTAATTTTATAATTTTCATAAAATTTTGAAATTTTCTGAGTATCTATGAATTTTTAACTCAAAAATACCAAATAAATACTTAAAATTTGAAATAAATTATTAAAAATTAATTTTAAACTTTGGAAATTATTTTTAATCAATAATAAAAGTACTCACAAAGTTTCAATTAAAATTTCACTTATTTGCTATAAAAAGAAAATTTCTAAGTTTTAAGCACCTTATCAATACCGGTCAATTCAACTGCAAAGAAAACGAAACACAGAGATTTGGGAGAATAGAGATACAGTATGTCTAAACCTCTCTTAGTGCTGATTCACTTCTCTATTTTTCACATGTTAGAAAAGAAAACCCAAAAAGAAATTAAAAATAGGTTACTTTTTTTTTTTATGACAATGTAGCCCTAAACCTCTCTATAAAAAAGCTAACTTGGACAGATTTTTACCATATTTCTCCTCCCAATCTGCTGGCTGAAACCACCACCCCCTCTCCCTTGTTCATTTTAAATTATTACCATACCAAAACCACCATTTTTCCCTCCTCTTTCAAGACCACCACCACTTAGTTGGAAACTTCAAGAGCCCATCTTCCTCACCTCTTCTTGCAAGAACCTTGAGGTATAAGGGGAGGGGGGGAGGGGGGTTGTTCTTAAGTTTTAATGATTTCATATAGATGGTTTGGGTGGGCTTTGCCTCCAAAACCTTTAATTTTCTTGTTTCCCTAATGCTTCTACTTTTATTTCTTCTTCTTCTTCTTGTTACCTTTTAACTATGTTGTTTCCCTTCATTTTTTGATTTATGGCTTAAATGCTTGTTTAAAATTTGTTATTAACTTTAAAATATTGATTTATTTGGAGAACTCAACATAAAATGTAAAGGTTTGAACATAAACCCTAAAACCCAAAGCTAAGGTTAAAAGCTTGAAACTTTTCTTCTTAACAAAATAAGAAGCTAGAAAAAGGATAGACTTTTGAACCATGGACCCTTCTTGAACCCTTGATTAGGTCCTTCCAAAGGGGACCTAAAAGATAATCATCTTCTTAAGACAAGTTTGAAGCCTTACCCACCAACAAAAGGACCTAGGACAACAAAAGACTCTTAAAACTGAACCCAGACTTAGCTGATCCTGAATGTTGGTATTTTTTTTTCCTCAATGAGCCACGGTTTTTGTGAAATGAAAAGATGGTTATTTTAGCTTTTGATGTGCCTAACAACCCAAAATTTTTGTTTTGACCAATTAAAGTTCATAACATGGTGAAAAAGATGATTTTCTAAATAGGTACCTAAGTTCCAATAAGCTGTTTTCGAAATCTATCTGAACACCGATCACTTTTATTTGTAATAACTTGATCTACACTCAATATTTTTAAGTTCTTGTTACTTGTTAAAAACTAGACAAAATTGTCTTTGAAATGGGAACAAGAAGCATTTACAAAAGTTGAGAAATGACGAAGTTACATTTTTTAAAATTTAGGGTTGCTTTTTTAGAAACTGTAACTGATAGCGTGCACAAAAAATCTATTTTCAAAAGTTCTATTGGGTTTTACCAAAGGCTACCTAAACTACTAGAAAGTAGATCCACTAAGATTTTTAGAGATATATAGTTTGCTTATATTCACCCTCATTTACTATTTTTAATAAATTTTTGAATTCGGAAGTGCTGCAATTTTCTGACAGGTAACAACTTCTCACAACTGTAAACTTTGAAAAATCACCATAAATTATATAGATCTTGGTTTCTGGAGTTCTTTGGCTTTTTAAAAAGGGTTTTTAATGTACTTTCTAAAAAAATGGGCTTGGTTGCTAAAAGCATGAGACCAGACAAGAAAATAAAAAAATAGGACTATTGGTCCTCTAGTAAGGTCTTCTGACCCATCTATTTTTTTATTTTTGTATCTATTTGTGTAGATTTTTGATTGAGATGATCCTTGATGATTTAGAAACTAGAAAGCTATGGATCATGTCAAACAAAAATCATTTGCTCATCCAAATTGGATTTCAAAACTAAGTCTTAAAACTATTGCCTCTAGAGGTCTATTCTAAGTCTAAATAAATGATAATTCCTCTACTTTGCAAAACCTTATTTTCCTTAGTGCTCAAAACGAAATGGTGAACCCTTTTTGTAAAAATTGGACATATTTTCATTAAAATAAACATGACACTATGTCTTATCCAATTAGAAAAGGATCCTCATAAATTATTTCTTGGTTCAAAGTGCAATATACTTAATCCAATTAAATTCTTTTTGAGTCATGGCTAAATTACTAGAGTTATTCTAATAAGTTAAGGAAATCATTAAGACCTTAGGCAATTAAGTCCCTAAAATGTGAGGTTAATCACATACTAAAGTTTAATTAACAATTTGAAGCACCTAAGTTCCCATTAAGTTAAAAATTTAAATGGTCAATTCTACATTATTACTAGTTAATTTAAGATTTCCTCAAAGTGAGTTTAACCATTAAATTAGGTGCTTAAAGTAAACCGATATTTGACAAATAGATTGCTAAATTCTTGTTGTCTTCTTGATTTATTGAAGTAATACTTAGCTTTTACCCGATATATTATACTGTGGTAAAACCCAACTTTTGCATTAGGAGGCAGAGATATTAAGTAGAGATTGTATTGGTGCTCATATATACTGAGACCAGAGAAACCTTTGTCTAAATTATGAGTGTTATGGACAGTAAATAAAGTACAAGTGATGCGAGGGACATACAGTGGCATGACACCCTACATGGGAAGTAATAATTGGTATGCTGAGAAATGAAAGGCAGGGACCCACTTACGGAGGTCTTAAAGGTAAGGTGTTGAGCAGTGAAGGTCCCAATGACCAAGGTCTTGGGTCAAGATGTTTTCATGAACAAGCTTGATAAACCTGATAGCTACTTAACATTCCAAGATTAATGCGAGAGTATACCTCTGAGCGGACGATGAACATCTTGAGCTGTTGCTCTGTTCCTCGCTGATGATAAGGATTGTACCATGATTTTGATAGAGGTATATGTACTTCCAGTCACTTCCCAGTTCTGTTGAGAACTAGTTGAGGAGTATGAATCTGTATAGTGTCAAGGATAGTTGTTATAACTTAGGCAAACCCTAGGTTCCCTTTTTCTTTAATGTCAGCTATGTTTTATCTGTATAAGGCAGTAGGATATACTACCATCTATGTGAAAGTAATTTTAACAACAAAATCGCCCTACTCCTCTATCTATATCTTCTTGTTATGCATGACTATACGTGGCTTGTACTTGAAGATGATAGCTTTTCCCATCCTTCTGAACATGTATATTGATTATGATAATGAGGGGACTTGGATTTATGACGAAGCGACAGGCTACTTGACATTCAAAGGCTTTGTCACCATCACTTTCCTGTCCCCTATCCAGGGAGTACACATGCCTCCCATGTCTTGGACACTTCTCATATCTGTCTCATCTTCACTTGCACCGCACTTCGAGTATGTTCCCCTGTGCCACTCGAGGATCCAACCATACCTTTTATGGCTCCTTATCTAGACTTCGCGTCACCCTGCCAAGCAGCTGCCTGTGGATCCACCTCATGATGCACAACCTATACTTAAGGACCCCATGTGATCTCCTATGGAGGTTGTGTTGGTTGAGTCCCTTGAGGTTCCCCCATGGTGGAATATCAGGTGGGCATGGCCAATGGATGACACTCATCACCCTCGTCAGCACCGTCCAGTGCTAGGTCCCTTCAGGGGTTGCCTAACGGATAGGTTCACCACTCAGATTTTGATGACTCCGAGACGACATGGATCGACGAGGAATGATAGTAGGGGTTGGCTTTCTTTTTTTTGTACATAGGGACTAGGAGTAGATCTGTAAACACAACTCTAAATTAGGATTTTTTTTTTTATGTACATAGTTAGGGGAGGGTTGATGTCTCTTTATGTACTTTTTTGATTTCCTTGTACTTATGACTTTAGACGTATGACAGTTCAGACTCAGTTGTATATAACTAAGATGTATTCAAAAACCTATGTACTCGGTTCTGACTTATGATTATATGATATGTATTGTTTTCTTATCTTTTACTCTCATTTCCAAATTCTGTTTTACTTACGATTTATCTATTTTAAAAGTTTGTATGACGATCGCATATGATATGAAATGTGAAAAGTATTGTCGTAAACTTATAAATCAGACAACTAAATAATTAATTAAATAAACGTGGGTTGTGTTCAATGCGAATGAGTGTCATAAGGTCTACCTAGATTTTAGGCTAGCAATTTCAAAGCTTAGTGTACCTAGGATGATCTCTTCAATGAAACAGCTATTAGAGCTGGCTCCAATAAATAAGGTGACAATATATGTAATCCAAATAATTTTCAGTGAGAATAAATTTTTTTAGGTATAAGTACCAATACCATGCACTTCTTGAATCATTTATATGAAGAGAATAAATCGTTTGATATGAGTAAATTACAAGAGAATAAGAATCCTTTATAATGGAATTAGAATCTTCTTGAACTATGAATTATCAAATGAAACATATAAATTGTGAGAGAATGAGTTCTGGCCACGACATTTAATGTCTCACAAGAATAAACTTTGCAATGCAGGTGATGTACAACACTGATGGCTATGCTTTTCCTGAAACATTTTACGTAGGTTGGTTAACATTTATTATTACACCTAAGTTGAAGATTGGTAGAAAATCAAGAAATAAAGGAACAAGTGAGGATGACCAAGAGTGAAAGAATTCCATTGAACTTTAAGTTATCAAATGAAACATGTAAATTGTGAGAGAATGACTTTTGGCCATGACATTTAATATCTCACAAGAATAAACTTTGCTATGCAAGTGATGTTCAACACTAATGGCTATGAGTTTCCTGAAACATTTTACTTAGGTTGGTTAACATTTATTATTACACCTAAATTGAAGATTGTTAGAAAATCAAGGAATAAAGGAACAGGTGAGAATGACCATAAGGTAAAGGAATTCCATTGAGCTTTTAACCATAGTTGCTAGTTACACACATATAAGCTATTTATTCATCTCTATTAAACGAAAAATTTATTTTTTCTTTCATTTGTTTCTTCTTCTATTCTGATTATATATATATAGGTGTTGTTATCGGGCTTGTAGTATTCTAGTTGAGCATTTTCATTAAAAGGTATTATGTTTTTTTTTTCATGTGTACAAAAAAGTGGAACAAATAGCTGAAGAGGATCAATCATTGAGAGCAAGTTTGGATAAATATAACTTACAGAATGAGAAACAGATAAAAGAAGCTAATGATAGCAGACTTGCTGCTGTTACTTGTCTTGACATGATGTATTATGACATATTTTGTTAAAATGAGATATGGGTAAATTGCCATATTTTGTATTTTGTACTTTGTACTCACTACTCAATACTTTAAAAGATGGAAAATGAATATAAATTAGATCTTGGCCTTTTGCCTTTATACAGATCTATGGAATTGATATTAATTAAGTTTTCTCTTTAATTACTCATTATTGTTGGTAAATGGAGACATATTGGTTTAGTTTGCTCTTCAAAGGTTTTCATTTTTTTGACCTTGCGATCTTACAATTGTCACCAAGACATGAGTAACACACAAAGCATCAAATGAGGAAAAGCTATCTACACATCGATATAACTACAGAAACTTTATTTACCATTTATTTATGTTTGAAGTTAAAGTTTAATTGTTATGCACTGTCAAGTAAAAACTTTTACACTGTCAACCAATTAAAAATCAGCTTTAACGTGATTTTTAGGATGGTTATTATCAAAGTCAACAAATTTACCATACATGGTAGATTGTAATTGAATGACCGTGTAAAACTATTTTATACATACTTATTTTTTCTTGAAGTTGTGATTTTTTGTTTTATTCATTGGAGCTTGTTGCACTAGACCTAACACTCATTTTTAGTGAACAATTATAAGTTTGTATGTTAAATTGTATTATATCTCTTGGTCTATGATATCTCCAACACTCTAAGTGACAAAAGAAATGAACAAAAATTGATAAAATTCATTGAAATATGCCTAAATAAATTATTGACAATTAGAGGTGAAAATAGGTAAATGTAGATTTCTAAATTGTTGTGGAGACCCATGTACGTCCAGCAATATTCTCACTTACTTGTCTTTTTTTCTTACTAACTAACTTTGTTTTAAGTATCAAATTATACATGAAGTCAAACTAATGATTTATAATATTTTTCCTTATCATATGAACTTTTCTGGCAATCATATATATTATAGCAATACATAACTAAAACAACCAAAACTAGTATCAATTATAAAATAAATGATCAACAAAAACATCAGAATCAATTCCTTCCAATCCATATGAAATTGACTTCCATTTCCCAATTACACCAAAAAAGGAAAAACTTCATATTCCTTAAATAGAGAGTTCTCCATATTATACACAATCCAAGCTGCATAAATAGATTAAAAAAGAGGTCCACACAATACTGAACAAGATTCAACACCAAATAACTGCCAAATTATAGCTCAACTCACAACTCTTCCAAAAAGTATTCTCAATAAACATGGGTAGTATTTTCTTGTAATAAAAATGACCTCATAGCACATCAACCACACTTCTTAGATTTTCAATGAAACAAAGCTATATTTACATTGAACACATTAGAAAGTTAACACTAGAAAATTTGGTAATTTCCATAATAAATTAATGTCTTGACACATTTTGGGATGCGGTTAATTTGCCCCCATAATTTCCTACAATGTAAAGTGATAACAATGTTAGAATAAAAACAATAACTATAAAGGATTGGAAATAAAAAGATAATGTTTACCTTTGAATCAACCAAACTGGAAGCTCCAATGTTAGAGTTTGAAATTTGACCATTAATATCACACCTAAAAAACATATGATAGATATTTACCTTAACATGGTAAAAATGAAAAACAAAAACTAATAGGATATTTACATATAATATTTGTTTTAAAGATACCTTGTTTGGTTTATACTTGGAAATGTACGTTTGTTGTGTCCTTTCTTTTTACAATAGCTACAAGTAGAAGAACCTTTTTTGAGCAATTCCAAGCTACCTTTCATTCACAAAGTTTGTGGATACCCTTTAGACATCACAAGTGGAGGACCACGCAAAGTTATAGCATTGTTAGACACTTCTTAGATAACTTGATTTGTAGAATTACCAAAGTCTCCTCTTGATTCTTCAACTTCCAATAAATCAAGTTTTCCCATTAACTCTTATATACCTTCAATTGCACCATCATGATGCTTTTTTGATCTTGAAGATAATTCAAGAGATTGAACCATAACAACATTAAACAATAAAGTACTAGAAGCTTTGTTAATGCCTTCCTATAAATCTTCACCTTTCAATCCTTTAGTTTTCTCTTTCTTAGCATTAATGGTCCATCAATTTATAATATATTGTGAAGGAAGAGAAAAAACCTTTTTCTTTAAGAACACATTTAGCACATGTCTACAGAGAATACCCAAAAATTCAAACATGCGACAACTACAATTTGTTGCTTTTGAAATGACATGAAAAGTCACATAATAGTTAGGTCTCTCTTTATAAATTTGGTGAACCTTGTATGTGGACACTTCAGTGGAAAATCCAACTTTGTCTAGACTAAACAATTGAGAGCCAACCAATTCATCCTAAAATATTTTGAATAATTTTCTCATATAAATTTTTGAAGCTTTTTCCATGGGATAGAAATTTTGCATTAATGGCTTTGAATTCATGGTCTTGAAAGTCTTCTCCCTCTCTTTGTGATAATAGGCATCAAGAGCCTTCTCATATTGTGTCACAAACTTGCTCAATGGAGTACTTGAGTTTAAAAAATCCTTAAAGAACTTATGCATACTTCCACTCCTTTGCGTAGTGGGCATTCCAACACAAAATTCTAACATACATATAAGTAAGAATCCATTTTGCTCGATTACAGTATATCTTTTTTAACCATTGATTATCTTGTAACCCATATTTATCTATCATTACTTCCCAATTAGATTCAAATTCTTCAATAGTGATAGAGTGGTGAATGCACTTGTAAAATTGGTTCTTAAATTCACCATGCTCACAATAAATGTAGTTTAAATACTCCGAGACTTGTTTCTCAATGTGCCATATACAATAGTGATAATTAACACTAGGAAACACCCTTTACTGATAGCAACATCTTGGTTTATGATAATAGTTTTGGGACAAAATCCAGACATTTCTTCTAACCAAGGACTTGACAACCAAACAAAACTCTATTCAGTTTCATCCCATAGAAAACCACATCCAAAAAGAATGGATAGTTGATGATGATTATCTCTAGTAAATGGAACAAAAGGCATTTTGTATCTATTTGTCAAGTATGTTGGGTTCTAAAAGTCACTACATCACCAAAATATTTGTAAGCCATTCTAGACCTTGAATCAACCTAAAAGCAATTTGCCAATTGACCTTTTGCATCCATTTGAAATGCATTAAAAAAACCTAGTTTTCTTCAATTGACAATTCTTAAAATATGATAACATCAATTGAGCATCCCCCTTTTCTAATTGCTTTTGTCTTTTTGCACTTAAATAAGTAATAACATCTTGTTGACTAAATCCAACATTATCAACACTTCCACTTCCACTACATAAGACAGATGTTATTTTGCTAGGGCCTATACCAGAATCATCAAGCACATCAATAACTCTAGTTTGTACTTTAGTTTTCTTTCTATGCACTCAAAAGATTGTGAACTTTTTGGGGGAAAACAATTCGTGATTATGGTCTCTTATAAATCTAGAAACAATCCATCCATTTTCATTTTTCTTTAAGTATAATATTGCCTTGCATCCTATCCTTGTTTCGTTATGCGTTGTAAGGCTACTATTTTCCCATTTTGCATATTTTTTGCTCGAAACCCTTCCTTTGAACAAGGGATTTCTTGACCAATTATCATGCCATTTGTTCTTGATTTAGTAACACAACCCATGCTAAAACTAAAGCCTTTGTTCATTGCATACCTTGTGTAGTAATTTTTTCCATCTTTAACCGATGCAAGTTCCATTCCTTCAAAAGGCTCTAAAGGGGGATCTAATGGTAGTTCATTATTGAGAGGGTACACATTTAGAGTACTTTGAAGTCTATTATCCAAGCTAACCATAGTGGAATCTCCATGCACATCTGTGATAATAGCAAAAATATTCTCAATATGTTAGCATGTGACTAAATCAATAGGCATACCAACAAAAGACTCCAAAAGCTTCTTTTAGATAAGTATTGCAACAAATTCATCACTCATCAAATTTGTCAAGGATAGTGATTTAAGGCATAATTCTCATCTATATGGATTTATATAAATAGTAAAAATTTACTATGAAAATTGTAACATTCCTTTAATTTTAAATATAATTCATATTAATTTAATTATTACTTTAAGTTGATGAAAATGTGAGTAAATTTTTTTTTTTCGATACTAGCAAAACAGAATTTAGAAATAGAAGTGAAATGATAAAAACTGCTTATGTATATATATATATATCCAACTGTACATCATGGTTTGAGTAATACATAATAGTCAAAGAGAAAACAAAGTACATTAAAAGATATATACTACCTAACCCAATATATACATAAAAAAAGGATCCTATACATTAAAAGTACCTTATCCCTTAAGAAAATATTATAAACTAGGTCTTCAAATCTGGAGAAGTATCCTATGGCTCTTCCTCAGCATCATCAGGCATTGTTATCATCTTCAATAATCACGATTCAACATGCATAACAAAAATAATGAGTGAGGTGATTTGTTCTAAATCACTTTCACATGTATGGTAGGAATTTAAATACAATTAATGAAGGGAACCTAGGGTTTATTCTAAGTTATACTACACTACCCTTGACTTGGTATGGATCCATACTTCCCATCAGTGAGTAATAGTTCCTAACAGAACCTGGGAAGTGACTGGGAGTACATATACTTCATCAACATCATCACATGGTACAATCCTCATCATCAATGAGGAACAAATATCAATTAGGACGTCCATTTATAGAGGTATACTCTCGAACCAATCCCGAAATGCTGAGCAGTTGTCGGGGTTATCGAGCTTGGTCAGGTGAATATCCCAGCTCACGGGCGCGACCCTGGCTATTAGGACTTTCACCACTCGATGCCTACCCCCGAGACCTCCCAAATGGGTTCCTGCCTTTCATTCCTCAGCGTACCAAACTGTAGCTTCCCCAACAGGGTGTCATGCCACGGCATGTCCCTTGCTTTACATTACTCACTAATCTATTAATTTTAAAGGTTCATTCTGGTCTCAAGTATTTGAGCGCCAGCATAATTTCTACTAATATCTCTGCTTTATATTACAGAGATTTGATTCATACATATCATTCACATAATTCATAATTCAAATTAAAGCACATAAGCAATAATTCAATAAAAATAAAGATATACAATTTAAAATAAAGACTGATAATTAAGAAATAAATCATAGAATGGTCAAAAAATTCCATAAAAATAATTTTTAAACTTAGAAAAATAATTAGAATTTTATCATGAATTTTTAGAATTTTTTCGAAATTTTTTTAAATTTAGTATTTCTAAGAAAAATGTGTCTACATGCACTTATAGAGCACAATTAAAAGTACTAAATAAGCTTTAAAATTTATGAAATTTTTACAGATGGTCTATTAGTGTGTCTAGACCTTACCTGAACGATAAGAACTTAAACTGAAATTTCTATAGTAGTTTTCTAAAAATAAATTCATAAATAGCTCATAAAATAATTTCTATCTTTAGTTTCATATTATGAGATTTATGGTTTATTTCTTCTACTATTTTTGCTAAACTAATTGAGTATTACTAAAATTTGATAATTTATAATTATTTATCATAATAGCTAAAAATATTTTTTCTAAATTTGGGCAGTATAACAGCTTAGTAATTCTACTGTAATTGTTTAAATTCGAGCAGTATAACAACTTAATAATTATACTATGGTTGTCTAAATTTGAGCAGCATAACTACTTAATAAGAGTATTTTAATTATCTAAAATTGAGCAAAGTAACATCTTAGTAAATGCATTTTAATTTTCTAAAAATAAGCAGAGTAACAGCTTAGCAAGTGCATTTTAATTTTCTAAAATTGAGCAGAGTAACAGCTTGGTATAATTTAATAATTTAAATTTGAGCAAAATAATAACTTAGCAAAATTTAAAGTTTAACATCAAATAATATAACAATAATATTAATAGTAAAACTAAAGCCTAAACGGGTTTAGGGAAAAACCCTTCCTACCAACATGCAAAGTAATTGAAAATTAGAACCAACCCCACTCCCTCCATTACCTCAAAGAGTTGGTGAAGTTGTTGGTATAGAGCTCCTAGGAAGAGGATTTTTACTAGTTATCGGAAAACTAGTAGAATTTTAGCATAAAAACAAAGTAAAAGAAAATTTTCTAAAGAGAGAGAATTTTTCTATGGAAGCTTACAGTGGTGAAAGGAGGAATGGGATGAAGAATTCAGTTCTAAGTGATGGCTATTAATAGGAAAAAAATGAACCTAGGTGTCCATTGATGAGATCATCCATGATGTCAAAAATACAATTTTTGATTTATGTTTAATTGAAAATTAGGGACACATATATAAGTAGGTGGTGAATCACCTCTTGGTAGATCAGAAACGTGGGATAGCAGCTGTCCCAAAGAATCTCAGTATAAATTTTGACTGTTAATTAATTATCCGGTACCGATAAAATCGCCTAAACTTGAAAAAATTAACTTTTAATACCAAAATAATTAATTTAAATATAAATCAGAACAAATGTAATATTTTTCATCAAAAATAATCTCTAAAAATAAATTTTAATTTTTTTCGAATTATAAATATATATATATTATACATTTTAAGCTTAGAAAATTCATATTAAATTCATTTTAATTCAATAAATGCTCAAATTTTTATGAAAATTCTAAAATTACATATTTTACCTAGAAATGGACTAAAATATCATTTTCATCATTTTTGGATGTCAAACCAATACTGAGTTGGTTATTTGACAACTAGGGGTATTTTGGTCATTTTATACAGGAATTTTAGAAAATTCCCAGAAAATTTCCAAAACTATATTTTAATACATATGACATGATTTTAAACTCAATTTGACATTTTAATATCAATTGAATCTTTTTCTTATGTCAGCCCTTAATATTGACAAATAAGGACAAAATCATCATTTTCTAATTTCTCCGGGCTTCAACTCGAAAAAATTATTGAAAATCACGATTAGATAGTTTTCGCTATTCTGAGTTCAATCGTGGGGATCAGAATTTTTAGATTCCTTCCCGATTTTTTTCAGAATTAAATATAGAATAAATAAATAAATAAAACAATTAATTACATAAAAGTGAGGGTGTTACAAAAACTATGAATCTTTTTGATACTATAAATAATATGTTATATACAACTCACTTGAAGACATGTCAGTATGTGGCTTCAATTATGTGCCAAGAACAAGTTTGTTAACAATTCAAGTAATATATATGTCCAATGTTTCTAGACCATGGTGCTTGATTAGTGATCTGCAATTGAATTTGACGAAAAAGCATTTCTCTTTATTCATACTAGACAAACATGGAATAAATTGTCTTATACTTGAATTAAAAGGTAGAAACAAGTCTAAAATCATTAAGTTATAAACAATGGTTAGCATGTTTGTTGATAATAATCTGTATTAGCACTTTACCATTAGAATAAACATATTAAAGAGCCATTTCAAGCAAACCTTGAAAGTTAGACACAACATTTCAAGTAGACAATAATCAAAAGCATAAGCACAATTACAAGAAATATATGAAGGGCAAACAAGTATTTAATCTTCCTAATTGTGAAATTGAACTATGTAACACAGTTAGAACCATTTACCAAGACACTGAACTCCATATTCTTTTTTCCAAGGTCTTGCCAAATAAAGTTGTTATAAGGGGATCATTGTGTCCAACATAATAAAGGATTTTTTTTTCAAAAATAAACCATAAATTGAAATCCAAATATGTTTTGCCACTACAAAATGAAATTTAAAACGGTCAAGACCAGATACTAATAAATATCTCCTACTGTTCTACAAAACATAAAAATACCAACATGGATACCTACCCTCATTCAATCCTTTCCAAAACAAATGTGGTCTTTGCTCTTTGCCATTCCGATTTGTGTGCAACTTTCAGTAGATATGAGGTTGCCCATTAATTAATTGTTACCTCTTTTGTCTGCATTAAGAACCATGATTCTTTATGTTTAGGCATGAATTGCTATTGCTCGTTTATTAATCGTTGTCATGTTTGTGTAAAAACCATAACTTTTGACTCTTTCACGTATGAATTACCATTGCCCACTACTTATTTGTTAATCATTAGCACATTTGTATAAAAATCACAACCTTTTTTTTTTTCATGTATGAATTACCTTTGCCCCCTCTACAAACACAAAAAAAGACATCACTAACAAAGGCCTAATATGCTAATGAAACAAGAATCCTACTTTATAATATTTTCATGCATTATGAATAACCGACACAAAGCTAAAAAAGAATAAAGGAACCCTTATCTCGCATCGTTCTCATATATAATGACCAATGGATCCCCTCATGATAATTCTATTTTTTAGGTATTCTAGAGATGACTACAGTCAACCACAACATCCTTTTGTTGGATCCCAATATCCTATTCAAGGAAGTTCTCCAAGCATTGTAGATACTAGGGACATTGATTAGCGGAACGACAAAATAAGAAAGGGTAAAAAGGAAATGTAAGGCAAGTTCAAGCAACAACAACCCAAATTTTCATGTTGAGATACGTGGACGCATTACCTTAATTTTTTCAGCTTGGTGAATCTCTAAAGGCATTCCTCCACCTCCTTTTAAGCCGATGACGGTGGTTATAATAGTGGCTTATGAGAGTCTCTCTCCCAAAGAGAGAGTGACACTCTAGGTTGAGGTTGCGAAGAAGAAGGCATGTAGAGATGAGCATAACTAATTTTGTTTTTCTTATTTTACTCATTATGCTGATGTGAGTAATTAGTGAAATTTCATTAGATGTATGTGTAAAATAGCTATACACTGACAATGTATTTATTTTAAACTCATAGTGATGAGGTTATTGATTGTCACACATGGGACACTATATATGTAAATATGGTTAACTTTATCTTGTAAGTGGTTAAGTGTAAATGAATGTGATTATATCAATTACCAATATGTGGTTAATAATGCCATAAGGTTATTGAAATGTCTAATGGTGGTTAACTTCTCCTTATAAATGGTAAATAGTATTATGAAGTTATTGAAACATCTAATAATAATTAACCACTTTTGAAGCAAAAGTAATCATATTTACATACATGATTAACTACATGTACCAGGTGGACACCAGATGTACAATTTTTGGATGTATGATAATCAGTACTCTTTTATTTATTCACTAACATCCAAAAACTTCCATGAAGATGTATAAAAAATTTAGTTTAATTGCATTTTTGATTTCCTTTCTTTTCTAATTTTGCGAATTTTGTTCCTCAATTTTTTTTTTTTGCAAATTTGGTTCCCTACTAATTTAATTTTAAAAATTTGGGGTCAAATGTATGAAATTGATAACGACATAATGATGTGACACATGAACGTGACTTTTATGCATTATGTGGCATTATGACATGATACCTAAAAGATTTAGTTGCACTTTTAGTCCTTCTATTATTGTCATTTCTTTATTGGTTTCCCTAATTTTTAATTGTGCAAATATGGGTCACGCATTAATTGTCTGTTAAATAAGTAATAATGACGTGTCTGAATAATATTTTGTGAATATTGATGTGTATCAATATTTTGAAATTAAACTAAAATTTGAAAAGAGGTATAGCTGTCAAAATGGGTCAACCTGTTGACAACAAAGACGTATAAAGCATCTAGTCCCTAAAATGTTTTAATGATAATAAACACTATTAAAATTTATGAACCTCTAACAATCCTTGTTTTGCATGATATAAGTGTTTTGAGACCTTAAGCATCCATAAAACACTTCACCATATCGCTCTGCCTTAACTTAGTTTTTATCCACTTTATGCATATAAGCGTCTAATATATGCTAAACAAGCCATCCAATGTTTTTCTACATAAGCATTCACAAAATTAAAATGCCCATATTTGTCTTATAAAAAACTTCCAAAAATTGTTTTATCTTAAATGACCTTATACGCTCTATCGCTTATATATTTGGACAAAGTTATCTTATGAAGCAGAAACCTTAACATGCTTTCTTGAAAAATGACTAAGTGCTTTCAAAGAATATATATGCTTTGTCTTTTTGAATGTTATAAAGCAGGTTTAAATCAAACAATAGTTGGAACAAGCTAAAGAAAAAAACCAAGTCAACTTATCAGAAGAAGTACCAAAGTAGCTTAACAAAGAGATAAAGTTCGAATGAACCTTACATGTGTCAGGAAAGAGAAACATCTTTTTGGTATAAACTGCCATTGCTTTTGGCGGTGTCAAAATCCCTCTCTTCAACTTTATGTGATACGCTATCTCATGCATTTAATGCATTCAAAATGGAAAAGCTCTATCTCTTAATGGATATTTTCCCAAGCTTTTATAAGAAGACTCAAGAGTGAAGGAAAAGGACAATGAAGCTACATAACTTGTGTAAAAATTCTATCACTCTTTGGACGATTTCATACTCGTTTTGAAACTTTCATATTCTTTGTAATCTCAAAGTTATTTGTATCTGTGCTTAAACTTGTAAAGCTCACTATTGTGAGTTATCTTTTCAAAGAACAATTTTTGTGAAAGCCTAAAGAGGCTTAGTTTTAAAGAATACTTGGGTTGAAGTAATCTTGGGTCAAGATTACTTTGTTGTGGAGCCTAAAGAGGCTTAGAGAATACTTGTTGTAAGCAGTTTCCTTAATGAAACCTTTAGGTTGAAGGGACTGGAAGCAGCTCTTAGTTAAGAGTGAACCAATATAAATTTTTGTGTGCTATCTATTCTCCTTATTCTTTTATCCTTCACATTGTTTTTTATGTAGTGCATACGAAAACCCCTTTTGTGAAAATTTTTCGAAAATACACATCACAAAATTCAACCTCTTTTCTTGTGCAACTTAGCCGAAACTCACATGGGATAGGGCCAAAAAAGCCCACGACCAAAAAGTTGGCCTAACTTATTTCATAATTTCATGGATCAACCCATTTCTATTTTTTTAAAACATTTTTTTGAACTTTTATTTTTTATAAATAAATCATTAAATTAAGATAAATTTATTTTAAAATAAAATCAAAATCTTATCCAATATTTGAAATAAACTAACAGCAATCCAAATTTATAACAAATGGTGAAATTAATGCACCTTGTTTGTTATATAATATGTAGCTTGCCACTGTGAGTAGAGCAACATTAAACTTGGGACTATAGGGTTCTCCAATTGGCTCCATCTTTGTCAAAAAAAAGAAAAAAAAATCAGGTTCATTTCCAAGTAGTGAGTGATTGATAATTTTTATGTATAAAACATATATTTGATCTCATTTTGTACTACAACATAAGTTAAGAGTAACAACTAATAACTTCAAAAATCCAATCTATAAAGAAATCAAAAGAATAAAAAAATAATTTAATCATTAAAAATGACATAATCAATTAATGTAATCTTATAAAATAAAATAAAATAATGTTAGTCTCTCACTTTAAGAATAATCAATTAATTTAATCTTTAGTCACAGTTCATAACATAATAATCATTAATCTAGTTCTTAAACCTAAAAAGTATTAGTGCACTTTATAGTGATAATCAAAATAGTTGATAAGACACCGTCATCATGATTAAAAGGCCATTTTCCCCTATAATTTAAAGAAATAAAATAATTAATTTTAGGATTAAAACTAATATTAAAATAATTATTAAAATAAAAATTCCTTAATTTGATGTTTTATTCCTAATAAAGCTACTTGTCGCACTTCTTTCTTTTCATCTATCATCAAAATAATATTATAAAAAAGAAAAATAAATTGAAAGTCTATTAGACATGTGCAATGAAAAGATCAATGGATAATTGACTTTTTGGTAGGGTGCACTTGCGCTTCTCTTTCTACAAGCCAAAACAAATATTTACTTTTATTAATTTAATTATAATTTACATTAACTCTTTGTAGTTCAACGCATTCTTTGTTCGTGTATGTTCCGTGTAGTCATGCTCCCCATCATTTCTAGTCCTCAACCTTTCTCGCATTCTCCAAACCCTTCACTCGTAAAATGAAAATAAAATGAACGACATATACTCCATTATCTTATAGTATGTGTTGGCCCTTTTTAAATTTTGTCTTAACCCCCTTCTTAGGTGGTTTGTGTAGGTTGGGGGCTTTTAAGCCCCCTTATTATACAAAAAAATTGGAATTATTATAATGAGTTAGGAGGGTTGACCATAAAAAGGAATAAAAATTTAAACTTAGTAATGTGAGGCAACCACAAATATTATTGTTTTGACTTAAATATACTTTTGGTCTTTATAATTTACTCTCCTTTTGATTTTGGTTCTTATAATTTTTTTTAAAACTCTTTAAAATATTTTTTTTTTTACTATTGGTCATTGTTGTTAGAAGTTAGCTAATGGTTGTTGATGTCATTAAGTACCATGTCATCAAAAAATGTCAAATCAATAATGTCACATCATCAAAAGTGACATCATAGAAATGCCATGTCAACAGGGGCTAAAAATAAAAAGAATATAATTTACAGGAATTAAAAGAAAAACAGTGACATATTTTCAAGGACAAAAAATATATTTAAGTATTAAATTAAACATTAATATAAAATAAATACTTTAATATGAAATAGACATTTAATGGTGGAAACAGGTCAAGTCAGCCTTTGTAGGCCTAAAATTGACATGATTCATAATTACTAGCTTGTTTACTTGTTACAAATCAATTTTTAGGGCCTGACCTGAAAGCCCACTTACATGGCTTGACCATTAACAGGCCACTTGGTTGGAATATTTTCACCTTTGTAGGTCTTTAAGTATATTAACAAGCCAAGCCCAAGCTTTTAAAATGGTCAGGTCAAGCCTAAAAAAATAGCCTATGAAGGGTAATAGGCTAGGCTGGGACCAAATTTTTTTAAAATAGGTCAAGCCTGTTTAAGCAAAGTCTTATTCGACTCAGGCTATTCCTACCCTTATCTGCACCCCCTTTTTCGTCTCATCCCTCTTGTCTTGTCGTCCTCCAAGCTCCACCCTTTCCTTTTGAACCAATTGGATAAGAAACTATAGAACATAGGACAACACATGAAGAGGGTTAAATTGTGTTTTAAAAACTTTTTGCAAATCCTTTTACTTAAGAATGTATTTCGTCTTATGTAGGATGATATATTAGCAATTTAAAAGATAATAAGTTTTGAAATATCTCTTGAAAGTGATTAATACTTGCTAAAGTTTTATAAAAGGATTAATCTTCTTTAAAGAAGATATGAAAGGTAAAGAAAATATAAACACACAAAAGATTTTATACTGTTTCATCTTTAACCCAAGTAGTCCTTGGTATTTAACCAAGAGTTCCACTAATAGACAAGATTGTTACGACTATTCTTTAACACAAGCCTTTTCAAGCTCACTCGAGTATTCTTTGACTTGTTTTTCCAAGCAACAACCCAAGTATTGTTTCACAACAAGCCTCTCTAGGCTCACACCTAAGTACTCTTTGAACAAAGTCTCTTTAGGCTTCCACTATTTTCACTTAGAAAAGATAAGGGTAATGCTCATTGACTACTTCATCTTACTAAGACAAATATACAAATTTTCTTAAGTCTTTTTCTTTTTAAACAAATATTTACAAGAAAGGATTTGTAGAGAACTAGAGATCTTGTTAAGTTATTCAATCAAGAGTTCTTTTCATCTTCACTTTTTTGGTATTTATAGGCAGTGTAACATCCTAATTTTGGCCATAGGAACCCAAATCTTGATCAATTGCTTTATGCCCTTGTTAAGTTCTATGTGCTTGTTATAGCCTGAGCTTGCATACTTACAAGCATTTGTAGATGCATTCATACACATGTATGTTTTTAGAACATCTTTACAAGCATATTATATATATATATATATATATATATATATATATATATATATATATATATATATATTCTTAAGATTTATAAAGTAAGCTATTTCATAATATTGTATTTATTTTCAAGTAATATGTTTCCTTTCAAGGCACCATATTTATTTAAGAAGCTAGTTTTTAAAAGTATTTATACTTAAAAGCTCTTTTGTACCCTATTAAATTAAAAGTTATTACACATAGCTATAGTTTTCATTATTTGATAAAATATATTATGCTAAGTATTTCTCGAACTATTAAAGTCTTAATTACTTGATATTCATATTATGTTTTCTATAACTTGAGAAAGAATAAAAATAGGCTACAGCTACATTTCTTCTATTTGCCTTTATTAATTCAAATCAAGTTTCTAAAAGTGAGATGATTGTACTATTAGTGTTTTATTAAATTAAAATGCATTTTTTCAAATCTGTTATCTATCATAGCAACTTATTTTATATACATATTAAGTGTAAAGTTTAATAAGTTTTCTTATAATAAGATTTGTTTATACAGGTATTTTATTACTATCTATAGTTTCTTTAAATTAAATTAAGAGTTACTATAAGTATTCCTTAAAATAATCTTTTTTAAAACAAGTATTTTGTTTTTATCTAAGGTTCTTTAAATTTATGTTGCTATAAAGGTTTTAAATTATCATGCATGCATATATATATGTATAATGTAGATAGCTTAGTGTAGCTATAGTTAGTGATTTTAGATCACTAACTACCTGCGAGGAGATCCTATGTGGGGGCTGCCCCTAGTGGAAATAGGACTTAACCTCTAAGCGACTTTTAGGAAATGAATTTGGAAGATGTTGGTTTAAAATATAGAAAAGAGCAGGAAATTTTTTTTGCGTTTTATAAAAAAAAAATGCAATACTTTCTAAAACCAGAAGTCTATAGAATACATTTTTAAAACCACAGGATGTAAATAAGAGTATAAGCATTTAATTCGCCATACGCGCGGCATAATAGTTGGAAGCTTGATGTAAAAGTCAGTAGGTATCTAATAAGTAGTTGTATACAAAATAATATATATATATCTCTTAGGATCATAACGGATCACAATCTAAAACATTTAATTAAATTTCCTTGGGTACCTGATTAATAGTTATAATAAATAGGGAAGTAGTAAAGAATCCAAAAAGGGTGTGGGGAATAAACTATGCAAACATCATATATAAAAAGTTCAAAACAAACAAACCAAAAGAAAGAGTATATGTTTTTTAACAGAACATGGCCTCTGTTTGCTATGATAACATAAGTACTACATACATATCCAAGAGAAACATAAGAATTAATTTAGCAAGGTCCCCAACATTAACGCAGTACAGATAGAAAATACATACAACCAACATAAACAAAACACCTAGGGCCCTCGACAAAGATCCACTAGCGTAGAAGCTCAAGGGTGAGATTTAACAACCTCTAGGCTTTTCAAATTGGACCTTTCACTGCTCGTCTCCTCCGTCAATTGCTTATAATAAGATATGCAAGAGACAGACATAGAAATGGAAGAATGAGGTTGTGGTAAAGCATGAAAAAAGGCAAGAGAGATAACACATACACATACATATAGGCATAGACTTGCATATAAACTACCTTCCATCATACTAAGTCTTAAATGAAAGCATCTACACATGTGCATGCAATGACAAAAGTATACAAGTTATTATACACGCACACTATACCACAAATGAAGGCATATGCATAGGGGAAATAAACAATCATCTCAATTCACAGCATCAAGCCAACAGTCACAACATATATCACATTAGTTAGTTTCTTATATGCATGTTGTGCATGAGACCTGTATATGTTAGTTCTATTCCTTCCAATTATGCATGGGTTACCCATAATTCCTTATATGGTGCTATCCACCATGTACTAGGCATTTTTACCATGCCGTACGAAGCATTGTCACCCTACGGGTGTTTCCTTCCAATTCTAATCAAGGTGCATGCAATATATGTCTCTGTGAGACAATCACCTGCGTACAAGGGATTTTGCCACTATGTCTTATATGTTTAAAAAGGACTTTCCTTCCTATAATGTCATAATGCATGAGTAGTTTCTACATCTTTTATCTTTGGCATTATAGAGATGAGATGGATGGAATGGACTCCACAAAACTCTTGCCCCATCCTCCACTTCAAATAGGTTTTTCTCACCCTTAAGAGTTTAGTGGGAAAACTTACAAAATCCTTGAAACCAATCTTAATAAATATAAGGATATGAATACCAAGACATAGAGTATCATGGAAAATAGTTTTAGAAATTCAAAAAGAAAACTACAAAGTTTTTCTTTAGTAAGATAAGTCAACATTTATTAAAAATCTACTTCAAAGCAATTATAGAAAGCATATATAGGAAAATACATTTACTTTATAGGCATAGCCATGACGTCTTGGAGGCTCAACTCAATGATGTCTAAAGGCCAAAACCCATGAAAATCACTTTTCAAGGTTAAACATTCAAAATTCTTAGGTCAACCACTTGGGTGAGAAAAATCCTAAAAATAGAAAACTCAATATTCAAGGCCAAGATTCCACAAATACCTCCTCAAGGTGTTAAGAAACCATTAGGATTTTTTCCAAAAATTTACAACCACAATAGGTGCCAAAGATACAATTCCATCTTACACCACCAGAATAGAATCCCACAATTAGTTTTCATCTTCGTCCTTATCTTTAAAAATTCCTTATTAATTCTCTACTCATGCAATCTCAACTCCTTTAAACCAACACAATGTCTACTTTCATGGAAAATATAATGCAACCACCATCATACACAAATAAGTATAGAATAGCACATTTCCACTCACAGGTTAGATTCATAGTTCAACATAATAGGTTGCACTAGAAAAATTATCATAAATCATAGAAAATTCAAAACGTGATGGGACCAATTGTATTTCAAAGATACACATATCTACAATTCCACCAAAGGAAATCTAAAAATAATATTTGTATCCATCACAGTAAATTTCGTATTACATAGCAAAATAAGGCAGCATGAAACAACAATGCATATATACTATATCCATTCCATCCATCATAATTCATGAAGGTATTGCATTCAAGATTTAAACTACTTAGATTTACACACTGCTCAAACATACAAAAATAGGGATATGGTCCCTCACACTTTGATTTGCATATAAACTCCATTTAACTACTCATAATCCATTGACTTAAGTTGTCCAAACCTGAAAAGTACTTATAATGTGTCTTAAAGAAAATATTGGTATAATTTGTAGAAAATAGCTATTTGTGTAATGCCTATTTCTTGATAATCTGTGAATAAATGTTTGAATAATTTAAAAGAGAAATTTTAATTTAATTTCCCTTGCAAAGAAATTTTTTGTGTCTGTGTAAGTTTCTGGGGAAAACTTCTGCGAGAATTGGACCTGCACTACTATCAAATGAGCAAAGTTATATCTGTAGAGTTTTGATCGACAGTGTAAGGTTATGGAATTTAATTATAATTAATTAAATTTAATTATGATTGAATTCTAGTCAAGTTGGTAGTTTTCCTTACTCTCAAGCTAATCCTTTTCTTGATAAATTACTCTGTTGAAAAGTCTATCTAGAATCCTGCCAGATAAAGTAAATTTAGTTGTTTGATTGAACAGAGTCAGTTCAATCATAACTAGAGAAATTCTAAAGAGTCATAAACTCATTTAGATTCTAACATCAATTAAATTGTTTTAATTGATTCAAGTGTTAGAAACCCTAAACCTAATTTCATGAAACTCGTTATTTGACCACATTCTTCATTGTCAGTGTGAGAAATTTAAAAAAAATTCTTGTCTAGACCCAAGTTACATGTCCCCAAAGCCCAACCCTACTAATCTAACCATTAGTCCTAAGTAAACTAGTTTAGTTGCAACCTAACTAAAAACTTTTTCACAAATTCTTACACCTAGTCATATCAAGTGTCCTTATGTACCCCAAAACCACTCTCCACCCATGGTTTCTCCCCTATGGCGGTCTGTAACACTCCTTAAATTTTAAGTATAATTCATATTAATTTAATTATTACTTTAAGTTCATGAAAATGTGAGTAAAATTTTTTTTTTCGATACTAGCAAAACAGAATTTAGAAATAAAAGTGAAATGATAAAAACTGCTTATGTATATATATATATCCAACTGTACATCATGGTTTAAGTAATACATAATAGTCAAAGAGAAAACAAAGTACATTAAAAGATATATACTACCTAACCCAATATATACATAAAAAAAGGATCCTATACAGAGTAGTGTTTATCTACCCTATCCCTTAAGAAAATATTATAAACTAGGTCTTCAAATCTGGAGAAGTATCCTCTGGCTCTTCCTTAGCATCATCAGGCATTGTTATCATCTTCAATAATCATGATTCAACATGCATAACAAAAATAATGGAGTGAGGTGATTTGTTCTAAATCACTTTCACATGTATGGTAGGAATTTAAATACAATTAATGAAGGGAACCTAGGGTTTATTCTAAGTTATACTACACTACCCTTGACTTGGTATGGATCCATACTTCCCATCAGTGAGTAATAGTTCTTAACAGAACCTGGGAAGTGACTGGGAGTACATATACCTCATCAACATCATCACATGGTACAGTCCTCATCATCAATGAGGAACAAATATCAGTCAGGACGTCCATTAATAGAGATATACTCTCGAACCAATCCCGGAATGCTGAGCAGTTGTCGGGGTTATTGAGCTTGGTCAGGTGAATATCCCAGCTCACGGGCGCTACCCTGGCTATTAGGACTTTCACCACTCGATGCCTACCCCCGAGACCTCCCAAATGGGTCCCTGCCTTTCATTCCTCAGCGTACCAAACTGTAGCTTCCCTAACAGGGTGTCATGCCACTGCATGTCCCTTGCTTTACATTACTCACTAATATATTAATTTCTAAAGGTTCATTCTGGTCTCAAGTATTTGAGCACCAATATAATTTCTACTAATATATCTGCCTTATATTACAGAGATTTGATCCATACATATCATTCACATAAGTCATAATTCAAATTAAAGCACATAAGCAATAATTCAATAAAAATAAAGATATACAAATTAAAATAAAGACTGATAATTAAGAAATAAATCATAGAATGGTCAAAAAATTCCATAAAAATAATTTTTAAACTTAGAAAAATAATTAGAATTTTATCATGAATTTTTAGAATTTTTTCGAAAATTTTTGAAATTTAGTATTTCTAAGAAAAATGTGTCCACAGGCACTTATAGAGCACAATAAGAAGTACTAAATAAGCTTTAAAATTTATGAAATTTTTACAGATGGTCTATTAGTGTGTCTAGACCTTACCTGAACGATAAGAACTTAAACTGAAATTTCTATAGTAGTTTTCTAAAAATAAATTCATAAATAGCTCATAAAATAATTTCTATCTTTAGTTTCATATTATGAGATTTATGGTTTATTTCTTCTACTATTTTTGCTAAACTAATTGAGTATTACTAAAATTTGATAATTTAATAATTTAATTATTTATCATAATAGCTAAAAATATTTTTTCTAAATTTGGCAGTATAACAGCTTAGTAATTCTACTGTAATTGTTTAAATTCGAGCAGTATAACAACTTAATAATTATACTATGGTTGTCTAAATTTGAGCAGCATAACTACTTAATAAGAGTATTTTAATTATCTAAATTTGAGCAGAGTAACATCTTAGTAAATGCATTTTAATTTTCTAAAAATGAGCAGAGTAACAGCTTAGCAAGTACATTTTAATTTTCTAAAATTGAGCAGAGTAACAGCTTGGTATAATTTAATAATTTAAATTTGAGCAAAATAATAACTTAGCAAAATTTAAAGTTTAACATCAAATAATATAACAATAATATTAATAGTAAAACTAAAGCCTAAATGGGTTTAGGGAAAAACCCTTCCTACCAACATGCAAAGTAATTGAAAATTAGAACCAACCCCACTCCCCCCATTACCTCAAAGAGTTGGTGAAGTTGTTGGTACAGAGCTCCTAGGAAAAGGATTTTTTACTAGTTATCGGAAAACTAGTAGAATTTTAGCATAAAAACAAAGTAAAAGAAAATTTTCTAAAGAGAGAAAATTTCTCTATGGAAGCTTACGGTGGTGAAAGGAGGAATGGGATGAAGAATTCAGTTCTAAGTGATGGCTATTTATAGGAAAAAAATGAACCTAGGTGTCCATTGATGAGATCATCCATGATGTCAAAAATACAATTTTTGATTTATGTTTAATTGAAAATTAGGGACACATATATAAGTAGGTGGTGAATCACCTCTTGGTAGATCAGAAACGTGGGATAGCAGCTGTCCCAAAGAATCTCAGTATAAATTTTGACTGTTAATTAATTATCCGGTACCGATAAAATCGCCTAAACTTGAAAAAATTAACTTTTAATACCAAAATAATTAATTTAAATATAAATCAGAACAAATGTAATATTTTTCATCAAAAATAATTTCTAAAAATAAATTTTAATTTTTTTCGAATTATAAATATATATATTATACATTTTAAGCTTAGAAAATTCATATTAAATTCATTTTAATTCAATAAATGCTCAAATTTTTATGAAAATTCTAAAATTACATATTTTACCTAGAAATGTACTAAAAATATCATTTTCATCATTTTTGGATGTCAAACCAATACTGAGTTGGTTATTTGACAACTAGGGGTATTTTGGTCATGTTGTACAGGAATTTCAGAAAATTCTCAAAAAATTCCCAAAATTATATTTTAATACATATGACATGATTTTAAACTCAATTTTACATTTTAATATCAATTGAATCTTTTTCTCATGTCATCCCTTAATATTGACAAATAAGGACAAAATCGTCATTTTCGAATTTCTCCGGGCTTCAACTTGGAAAAATTATTGAAAATCACGATTAGATAGTTTTCAATATTTTGAGTTTAACCATGGGGATCAGAATTTTTAGGTTCCTTCTCGATTTTTCAGAATTAAATATAGAATAAATAAATAAATAAAACAATTAATAAAAGTGAGGGTGTTACAAGGTCCACCCATTCCCTAGAGAAAGTGAGAAATTTTTTTTTCGTTTAAATTCAAATACACCTCTAAATTTTGCTAGTTACCAAAATGCCCTTCTAAAAGTGTCTTATAATAAGTCTTAAAACACAACAACTCTCTTTATTTTTTCCCCTTGAGGCCGTGAGCTATAGAGAGAAGAGAGAGCTTTGTTAAAAATTTCCTAAGTTTTGGAAGAGGAGGTATGGACTAGGGTACCCAAAGAAGAGGTGCTAGGTAAGAAACTTCATCCTTTTCATCTTCTTTTTCCTTCATCTTCTCTTTTCCTACCAAGACCTAAGTGGTTTAAAGTTTTCTTTACCTCATTGATTCTAAAGTTTGTTCCTTCTTATGTTCATGTCCTATATCAACCATTTTGGTGTTGGTCGGTGGCTTACCCTCTCAAAGTTGGAAGGAGATTCTCCATTTGCTCCAAAAACCTTTACAAAGCTTGAAGAACCTTAGCCTATTGTAAGGAAAGCTAACCTTTTTTCTATGTGTTTGGACTGTGGTTGATATGTTTTGTTGTTAAAAATGTTGTTAGTATTTTTAAAAGTGGTAAACTTGATGAAAAATGACATTTTCGTGCAAGTGTGTAACATGTTCTTGATGCTATTTTGTTTCCTGTCTAAGCATGGTGCACATTTTTTATGATATTTGGACCTGTAGTTAATATTTTTGAGTTCTTGTTGTTTTGTTGTAAACTAGACAAAATTTTCTATAAAATGGACTCAAGAAACACATTGAAAAGTTAAGAAATGAAAATTTTAAGTCTTTTGAAATTTGTGCATGCTTTTTGAAAACATTGACCCAACAATGGGTAATAAAACGTGATTTTGGAAAATAGGTTGCATACTTGAAAAAAAATATTTGAACGACTAAAAATTAGACACAAAAATATTTCCAAGCATATATGGTTTGCCTATATTTGCTTCGTTTTTCTATTCTTAATGATTTTTGGAAACTAAAGGTTGTACTTGTTTTCTAACTGAAAGTGGTTTTGAGAACTGTGAAATTTCAAAAATCATGTAAAATTGTCTAGACCTTGATTTTTTATGTTCTTGGTCATTTTGAAAAAAAAATTAAGTGTAATTTCATAAAATAAAAGATTTGATCTTTGAAAAGTTTTCCTTGTACATGAAAAATGGTAGGACATACTCGTTGGTCTCTTTAACAAATCACTCTGACCTTGCTATCTTGTTATTTTTGTATCTTTTTTTGTAGATTTTTACGTGAAGTGATCTTTATTGTTTTAGAAAATAGACAAAATTTCCCTTCCAACCATGTATATATCATGTTAAGAAAAAATTGTTTACTATCCCAAAATGATTTTCAAATCAGAGGCTGAGATCTAAAAGTTGCTGGAAACTATTTTAGAGAATAAGTTTTTTATAACTTTTGTATAACTTTATAGAACTCTATCTTTTACAATAAAAATTAAATGGTGGATCCTTTGAAATGAAAGTTAAATACGAAATTTAATAAAATGTAATTTTTTTTCAGTTATACATAATTTAAAAGTATATTTGATAATTTGATAAAAAGAAATTCATAGTGAGGCTTACAAAACTATGTTCTATGACAAACCTAAGACCTAAGTTTGACTCAATAATTCTATAAATGTATTTTTTCTTATTTAATTCTCATATCTTGATATACATATATGACTTTGTAAGTGTTGGATTAAAAGAGAGTTTTTTGGTGAAAATTGTCAAAGGCATGACTAGTTAAATATTGGTGACTTGATGGCATGTTGATTATGTTATAAGACTGTTGATAAATGGCTTATTTAGGTGTGAACGATAAGCGGTTATTGATATATGTTGTCATCAATGTCTATTTATGATGAGATGTTTGTCATGCACGCATGCATTGTTGTATGAGCATGTGGTACCGAAGGTGTCAGTATTCACAAGATCATGGTATGAAAGCTTAAGGACTACGGATGGCGCGATTCCACAGGAGACCGGGGCCTTGCAAACCCTGTGTTGTGGTGGTGGTTCTCCCATATGAAAATCCTGACAAAAAGCATTGGTTCCCATAATTAGTAGTCGGTATTCCCCAAATGGTTTAGGCACGTGCCACTTTGAGAACCTTAATAAGGGTATCTGTGTTTATTATACCATGATTAAAGAATATCCGAGCTAGTCGCTCAAGTTTTTACATTTCCATGGAGAGTCTAGGATTCATGGTCTGCATTGCATACTTGGCCACGCTGTAATCAAGAGTGATACATGAATGAATTCTTGTGTGCTTATCTTTATTGACTATGTGCTTACTTTATGTTTTGTATGTCGTATATTGGAATGATAGGTTTGTTTCTTTTAGGAAGCTTATCCTTGCTTGTGTATTTTGTGTGTGTGTGACTGTGATGATCGCGATTGTCTTGATCGCAGGAGCAAATAACGTTTCCCACGAGAAGCGATGCCGTTAGCGTGGGTTGATGTCGACCTTCCAGGACGGGCGGGGTGGTTGGACTATCGATGCGGACACCCACCAAGCACGTTTTGACAACCTGCTCCTTACCCTTTATATGCCACGTGACGCTTTGATCTCCACGATTCTGGTCATGATTTGGGTGGACTTCTCAGAGTTTGCTCAGAGGTGTTGTATCCCCTGCTTGCTTTTCCTGCACACGCTCCTACTCTTCGTCGAGTAGGTAATGCTCGTGAGTACCGGAGGCTTTTTAGCATGCGAGCTTTCCGTGGGCATGAACATGGACGAGGTTCAGGCCGAGTTTCTTTTGTGGGAGAGAAGGACGAGGACGATGACACACCCTTCACCTCTCCTCATTGTCTCTAGGAGACAATGTAGTTATGCTATATCTTTTGAGTAAAGGTGACCAGTACAGGGAGTGAGTTATGTATCCCCTCCCCCTTTTGAGTTGTATGCTGGGTTCACTGTCACACACCTCTCTCACTATCTTATTTGATATTTCATGTTTATGTTAGATTCATCCATTACGGCTTATTAACTACTCCATGAAGATACATAAGCACACATGCAGATTTAAAGCATCACACATATAGCATCATTGCACAAAACCACATCCAACTTTAATTTAAAAACTCCACACTTAGACAAGCATTTGAATCACAGTAAATATGAAGGATTCAAATTTCAACATACGAGATTAATATATCCACAACATCATATTCCATAATCACCAACATACAAGACACAACAAGATTTAAAGAGTGTTCTCAAGCAATTTCACTAATTGCTTTGACCATAGGTTCGTTCATCCACAAGAGATTATCACTAATCTCCCTACACCACATATATAATCATATAGAAATCCATAAACTCAACAACTTAGAATATAAACTAGCTCTCGTATAACCCAAATTACGAGTCGTACTATGACCCTTTGGCACTAAACCCTAAAAAAAGTTAGGAGTAGGGAAATCCTAAATTTCTCCTTGTGCTAACTTCATACACCATCCCTCACTCCTCCTTATCTCAAACATGTAAGGGACTCCAAGAGTGTGTCGCACTTCGTTCTTGTTCCTCGCTCTTCACAAACCTTGAACTTTCATCGGTGCTTTGAACGATGATTAAGATCTACCAAATCAAAGAGTGCAATAAGTACTACACAATGACTGGGTTCCATGTGGAATCAAATAGCTATAGGCCCCACATGCAAGCCCTTGAACATGTGCCCATATAAGAGAGAATGGAAAAATAGTGTCGATTTGAAAAATCGCTTTGATCATTGTGATCAGGAGATTGCAAGGAGTAAACTTATGGGCACGTTTCAATCAAACAATATTATATGAAGCCTTTTCTTTCGAAAATAAGAAAATAGAGAAAAAGTGAGAGATTATGAGAGATTAAGAACATACCAAGATGACATGAAGTCGTTGTCTTGATCATGACCTTGAATAGATGAAAACCCACCTATTAGAACTCGAGTTTGGGCTTTAAAAGCACCAAAGCGGGGCACACAAGATGAAGTAGGAGTGTAAGGTCAAGCTCGTGTTTCTCACAATGGTGGTGATGTGAATGATGTGTGAGGAAGAAGGAATGAGCACAAGTCAAGATAGTGGTGGTGGCTCTCTTGTGGGAGTGTCATGAATGAAAGCAAGCCAAGAGTGAGAGTTGGACGAGAAAGAAAAATGGGAACCTTCGTAGGGCTTAGAGAATAAAAGGAAGTGAGACTTGTGGGAGGGTGGGGGGTATGTCGTGACTTAAGGAGCAAGGGAGGGGGTTAGCATCTTGATTTTGAAGCTAGGGGATGACGTTAGGTTTGTATAATAAGTGTAAAACACAAAGATAACACAAGAAGGGGCTTGAATTATGTTATAAGAAATTTTCGCAAAACCTTTTTAAAGACGTACCGTCTGAAGGATTAATCAAAAGATTTTTTAAAACATTATTGAGAGAAAGACGAATGCTGAAAGAAAAGCAAAGAAGCACAAAGGAATTATATTGGTTCGTTTCACTCCAGACACTAACTTAAACAAGTTACAAGTATTCTTTTAACCAAGACTCTTTAGGCTCAACCCAAGTAGTTTTTAACTTGCCTCTCCAAGCAAAAACCCAAATATTCTTTGAATCAAAGCCTCTTCAAGCTTCTATCGATTTCTTAGAGAAAAAGGTTGAACGTGAGTTATCTCACCTAGTTTAACGTCCTATCTGACAAATATACAATAAAGTACAAATAATTTTTTTACAAGCAGCGTATATGAATATAACAAGATGAGAGCTTTTCAACAAATAGAGATTTTCAATCAGCCAGCTAACTAACTTTTGAGACTAAGGTCTCTTCTTCTATTTATAGGCTTCTCCAAAAAAGTGTCCGTTATGAGTGCTTGTAGGAGACAACCTTCGTCTATTGAAAAGAGTCGTTGAAGCATTAAATGCAGCATTTTATGCCTTTCACCAACTTGTCACTTTGATAAGATAAGTAGTCTACTTATATTTATCATTCTCGTACTCAATCTTGTAATAGTGGACATATCTACTTTTTCGTTTTGACATCTACATGCACATTCCTTCTTTTACGCGTAGAGTGAACTTTCCTCGAGAGTAGGTACGTAGACTTCATTTATTTCAAGGTTGTTTCTGCTTTTACAACTAACCAATGTGCAGATTATTAGAACATTATCTGAAAACAGTTAGTTCTGAAACTTTTAAAGAAAGTTAAAGATGGTACATAAATAGGTGATCAGATGATAGCGAACAAGCAATTCTCAAGTGACCAAATGATTGCTTGAAAAACTGTGTTGGATTGTTTGTTATTATCAAAATAAAGAGGGTTTTGTCCTTTGTCTTAACAATAAGTAAGATGGGGTACATCTTCTCAATGAAGTTTTGCACGTGTATAACATAGGGTTCAGCACAAATTAGTTTAGCTATTATAAGGTATTATTTGTTTTGCAACAATAAAGGGAATTGGATTTAAAACACATAAACACAACTTTAAAATACAAATTACTCATTTGAAGGCATAAAATTTATCAAAGGCAACGATTAAATCATTTAGGATCATCAAATAATTGTTTTAAAGTAAGGATATATCAATATCAATTAATTTGGAATCTAATAAAAGAGAATTTAAGAACAAATCTCAAATTCAAGGATCAATGGGATTAAACAATAATCCCATAACTTCCATTTTAATATTGTCAGATTCCTTAAAGAGCAATACTCATCTTATTGACCCAAGGTTTGCACTGTAACACCCTAAGGGATATTACCGTAACTAAGTCTAACAAAAAAAAAGTTAAAAATGTAGAAACAACATGCAGATGCTACTCATAAATATAATTAGATTTTATATTCGAATAATATAATAAAAAAACCATACATGCCTAACTCATCTATCACCCAAAGCTGTTGTACAAAACATAACGAGGAATAGAAGAAAACAATGTAAATTAGACTACGTCTTCTTACATGTGACTTAAGCCTCTATCTGCACACGTCTTCACCTATATCTTGAAAAAGGGAAAACTTAAAGGAGTGAGACATAATGTTTTAGTGAGTGCTCTAAGGACTCTATAACTAGGTCAGACTTTTCTACTCAAACAACCTTCATCACTTATCTCTCATGACTTTAGCCTTATTAGGTCTCTCATAATTCTCTATACCTATGGTTGTGTCTACACCTTTCAACAATCAATACTTCCTATTAACTCATCTCTCATTCTCACAACCATTATATTAGTTTACTATCTCATTCTTAACCTAAGAACGCATCCTCATTATTCGTGCTTTTTTCTCCAAAACCATCTCTAGTATTTAAACCCTTCATGTTTAGATTTTACTGTTCTTCCTTTTGATATTTAAATTGTCCTCCAAGGGTCAAGTCTAAGGCAACAAACATTCTAAAATACTCTTGACACTCCCTTAACACTTACCTTAATACTCTCAATTTGTTTTCTCTTACTTGTCTTATACCTTTCTATTATGCCGTGTGGGAATTCACCCTTTCTTTATCTCATTTACAACTATTATTATCGAACTAGAATCCTCATAACACTATCCTAGGGTCTAGTCCCTCACATATCCTTAAGGTAGTAAAGACAATCCTAATTACAAGCATAAATTTATTTCACATCCTTTGCCTAGTAGCTATACATATACCTCGTTTTGTTTTATCAAACAGGAATAACACATGTGCATAATATAATTACATATCCATAACTTTGACACTTCATCACAAGACACAATTACATTTTTCACATGTGTACACATTACATCAATCGCTCATGAACAAGGTCATATAGACTTCACATAGTTACAACATAACACACTACAACAGGATGCATATGCATGATATGTTCCTAAATAACTACTCATGCACATGTGGTATCAACTTTAACTTGTCAAAAAGTAGACTAGGAGTAAATGCACGGCCAGAAGAAGCACCATCGGTACCAATGCCTTCGGCTTTCGCACCCTCGACTAGTATGATATCCCTCGGCAACTAGTCAAGATTACCCAGTTTTGGCAGTACGCCCCGGTTCCATAAGATCAGCATGGACCATTGGAGTTTCCCAACCGGATACATCCCCAAGGCTAGCGTTAGACAACCCATCATGACCTCCACTAGCTAGATTCCTACATACTTTCCTTAATCACATAACTTTGATATTATAATGCATGGACACATACAATGCTTACAGCTTTTCATAGGCTTTTATTATGAAACATTGACACAAATTCATATCACATGCAGTTTTCTCAAGGTAAATAACAATCACAAAGTATAAACTCAATAAGGCATAAAAAAAGAAGCAATAATGACTTAAAGACTACAAAAGGAAGTTCACAAGCATAAAAATGGAATAGCCAAGTTCGTACACGCCCGACGAGTCAGGAGGGCCGCCCAACAGTCACGCTAAGACCCAACTCGCTCGACATGCCTGGTGGACAATGCAGTTGCTCGGCACCAACACGAAGGTCCAGTTTTTGAAAAAAAGTTGCCCAGTGGCAATCTAACCCCACCAGGTAGATCCGAGGTATGAATTTTATTTTTTTTTCCTATTGTCTTTAGCTTCTAAATGTTCCAAAACAAATAATTAAATTATCACTCACTTCTTCTACCTTGATAATTGGTCAATCTAATCTATAAACTCTTCACTCACTCACAATCCCTTCAAAATCCATCAAATTCCTAACTTAGGCATAAAGAGGGAGAAAGGGTAAATAGATAAACAAATCACAACATAGAGGACAAGGAAGGACATGAGAGAGAGCACTCACCTTTAGGGACATGCAAAGCTGAGTTTTAGGCCTTGGATTTTTCGGTTTCTATTCCTTCTCTTTCTCCTCCTCTTCTTCTTCCTTTTTTCCTCATTCTCTCTAACTTCTTTCTTCTTTTATTTTGTGACGGCTAAACCTAACTCTCCTTCTTTATTCCCTTCTTATAACATGTGGGTGGGTATGTAGCTTAGTTAGTCCCCTATTGGACCTTAGATGCTCTTTTGGGTTTTATTATAACATTCTTACTAATTTCTATCATTAGGGTAATAATAACAATAATATAATAACAACACCATAGCACAAAATTAATAATGATAATAATAATAATAATAATAATAGCAACTACAACAACAACAAATATAATAATAACAACAATAGGAACAACAATAATAATAATAAGAGATATAATAATAATATAATAATAACAATAACTCTTAAGACGTCTTTTATTTAATAACACATGAGAAGGGCTCTACTAAGAGCTACCTCATGGTTTATTTCTAGTACCTAAAATTTGGGGTGTTACATGCACTACCTTGGCCCTTGCAGAATCGCCCATCCACTTATCCTCGAAGGCCCAAGACAGCAACCCCACGTCTAATCCAACACTAGGTTGGAGGCCCTGTCTGAGCCATTCACTCCAATCAGCCAACTAACTGATGTGCCTACTTGCACCACGACGTGAGATCCATCGTCAGCTACCTCAATTGCCAACATACGCATGCAATGCACATACAACACCAACAACATCATCTTAACATCAACACGTCAATTAATTTCAACAACAATACCATGTGGGCCCAATTCAGCACCACATATGGCCAAACAACCACTACCAACCTCGTGTATGCTTAATTTAACACCATACATGGTAAATAGGTAAAGCCCTATCCAAGCAGCCTGCACCCCATTAGAAACTTAAACAACCTCATTTATAACAAATGAAGGCCCTATCTAAGCAACCATCCATTTTAGCCACATACCCAAGGTTTTACAACAAAATCTTACACCAAGAATCCTTTTCAAAACCACTTTGAAACACCAATTTAAAACTCAACTAGGGTAACAAAACTATGTGACCAATTTGCTCAGTGACCAATATACTCGCTCAACGAAGGCTTCACTTGCGAAGGCTTTCGTTTAATGACTATAAGTGTCGCTTAGCGAACTCTCAACTCCAGAGAACTCCTTTTTCTATCTATAGGGGTTTTCGCTCAATGACCACAGGAATCATCGCTTAGTGAATTTCATTCTAGGGACTTTCATAAATTTTTTAATACATCATTCGCTCAATGAACATCATCCTTTGCTCAGCAAAGGACCACACTAGACAGTAGCAAAATCTTAAAATATTCCTCCCACCAAGCGAACACATTACTCACTCAACGAGAGGCCTACCACAAAGAACATTAACTTTTCAAAACCAAGAAGTTGCTCAGTGAGTCTCCTACTCACTCAATGACTTACTTTCTGCAAAATTTCCAAATTCCACATGAACACTCACTCAATGAATCAAATACTCGCATAGCGACCAACTTCATTTCTCTCAATCCCCATAGGATCAAGAACACTCGCTCAATGACATCACGAGTTGCTCAAAGAAGTTCATGGCCGATGGCATCAATCTGCTCTTAGGAGCATTTTCACTCAGCGAGCCTAGCTCTCGCTCAGCGACTGCACGTGATCACAACTAGAGGCTTTCTTTGAAAAACCCAAAAATCCAAATTTTCATCTCTTCCCTTGCCCAAAATCAATTCCACAAAGGTCAAACGACGTCACCAAACATCCAACATCAACATATCTATCAAATTTCACAGTCATTTCAACTTATCAACAACAAATCATCAAATTCACCATTAAACCTATTTTTAAACAAAATCTCAACACAACGAATTCAAATCATGATTTTAGCTCAATCCAAGGCAACATTCTAACATCACAACATCCACAAATTAGACAAACAACAAGTGTAAGCTTCCCTTACCTCTTGGAGCTTCCAAAGTTCAAATTTGTGGAAGAGAAGAATAAGGACAGGAGAACTCTAGAGCCAAACCTCCTGGAGGAAACTCAACAATTTCACCACTTTCACACCACCTAGAAAAATAGGATTTATCTTGGAAAGCTTGCTCAATGCTTGAAAAACTTTGAGAAAAAGATTAGAGAGTATTGTGATAAATGAAGGAAGGAAGAATGTTTGTGTCTTAAAAGGGCTCATGGCCCTGATGAGGAACCTTGGGCTCGCTAAGGCCTACTATCACTTTCCAACCTTCCAAAGCCCAAAATTGGCCCGACATCATTGCTCACTCACCCAAAACCAAATACAGGCACCATCAACAAATTTATTTGGCTCCAACGACATTTTTCTCAATTTCCACAATTTAGACCAGAATTTCAAGGCAACACAACATAAAACAACAATCACATAACCGCAACTCTTTATTATATTTTAATGACAAAATTAAATTAGTTTTCACTTTCAATTATTTAAATCACCAAATCGCACATTAGGGAAAACACAAGTGTTACATCCTAAACATCGATCAGGCGAACAAGAAAAAAGTTACACCAATCACAAGTTTGAGAGAAAAATGAGCAAGGAGCATGAACGAAGCCAAGAGCGCAATTAGCAAACCGCTCACCAACCCAAGGTAAGGGGGAGTGAGATGAACCTACAAGTAGTAGGTGTAAAGAGTCAGTTAGGAGCACCTCACTCTTGATGACTTATAGCTCTGTGTGTCGATGTTGTATTTTTACTCTATTTTGTGTGTTGTGTTTAAAATTGTGAATGTTGAAGTGTGGGTACTGCCATATGTGTTTTGGATGTATCCTTAAATCCTTAAGGTGCTACGAAGCTATAAGGTATAGTAGCTCATTGGGCTACTCTATAAGCGAATATTCAAGGTTAAGAAATTGCATACTAAATAAGTATGATAATTGTTTAGATTGTGTATGTGTGAGTTATAAAATTTGTTCTAAGTGCTCTAAATTGTAAAATTATTCAGTCTTAAGTAAATTAAGTGTCAAACTAAAGATATATGAATTTTGGATATCAATGTGCCAATGTTATTGTGGATATGTGATTTAGATTATGTGTTGAGATTTAGTGTGTGTGTGTGTGTAAGCTATGGATCAATTGTAACTTTGAGTTCCCATGTTAAAACATGGTGGTTGCTGGCTGTGGAGCCTATGGACTATCTAATTGAACATTAAGTGCATTAATTAATTTACTTGCATAAAAAGAAAGTGCAAATTTGGGTCTTTGGTGCATGTTGATGTCTTTATCTATACGGATTTATTTGTGGTGTGGGGTATGAGGTAAATCAAAGTTTTAGAACCTTGTTTATTCACTAGTCTAACTGAATAAGAGCTAATCCTATATGTGTGACTAAAAACTAAGTGATAGAAGGATAAATTGCTAAAGATTAACCATTAAAACTTTATTGTTGGAATTGGACAACAACTACCCTGTTTTCAAATAATTCGTGTGAAAAATCCCTCATAAACTAAACCAAGCCCCTTGGTATCCCTTAGTTTCAAGTGTCTTTTTTCCAACCCAAGTGGTCCCATAATTTTTAGAGTTTCCTAGAATATTTGATGAATATTTTGGCGAGACAGGTTTAGTATGGTTAGGTGTAGAACAATTTTTGTGTAGCTACTGTTTGTGTCAAATTTTGGGATGCAATGCTTTAACCATGAGTTGGGGTTGTCTCCTCTGTTTCTATGCACCTTAGAAGGGCCTACACTTAGCCTTCCCAAGTACCAAACCTTGTCTAAGACTAGGTAAAGTTAAAGGTTCAAAACTATGTCAAGTATGATTACAGAATGCCTTCTTAAATGATGCCCTGTCTTTGAAAAATTTGCCTGAACTGCTCTGTTTGATTTAAGCCAAGTCCATTAGTGATCCTTCAATTTTAAGTGTTTTCTTTCGAATCCATTTGGTCCCATATTATTTCAAGTATATTAGAATATTTGGTGAATATTTTGAAGTAATTAAATGTTAGGGTCAGTCGGTGAAGTCTATGTGTGAGACATGAAATGGAGCTAATTAACCTGTTTTTATATACCTTAGAAGAGACTAAGTCAGCCTTACCCAAGTTCCTAACCATGGTTAAGCCTAGGGAAAGTTGGGTATTCTAAACCATTTAAAAAATGTGTGTTGAATTCTACCTTGTAAAATGTCTTGTAATGATTTACAAACTAGTAATGACGTAGGATGAGTTAGCTTAAACCCTTCAGTGTCTCTCTAGATTTATGTCTTATCTTTCAAATGCAAATAGTGCCATCCTATTTAGACTTTTCTTCAATTTTTAGTGAATTTTCTATCAAAACTGGTTGGATGAGCCTTAGGTGCAAGACAAATTTGGTTTTTATGTTCTGAATGGGTATTTTTGTGAATTGAGATGCATACGAAGTGAACCCTAAGTGCATTCCCCTGTTTTGGTATGATTTATGTGTGTCTAATCTCAATTGAAACTAGTACTAAACTACATCTAAGTGTGTGCAAAAGGGAATGATTGAAATGGATGCATTTGAATAAAGCTAAATTCTACCTTATAGTTGATCTACTTTACTCGCACTACTGAGACTCTTATGCGTTGAATTAGCTAAATTCCTTCTGTGACCTTAAAGCTCTATGTGTCTTCTTTTAAATGCCACTGGCTTCATATTTTTTTGAATCTTGTATGAATTGTGGTGAATTATTTACTAAAGCATGTTTTGTATGACTAAAAACTTAGTATGTCTACCATTGAATGTGTATGATTCCTTGGTTATGAATACTATAGTGCTTTCCCTATTTTTATTATGAAATAGACATCTGGCTAGATCCGTGGAAGTTGGTTTCACCCCAATTGCATATATAGAGAATTAACCACCCAAGATGATGATGGAGATTGTAGTTAAAATCTAAAATTGTACTTTGGGGCTAGATTTATGACTGTATGTAAGGCGCCTAATGTGGCTGCAAAATTCTAAGAAGAATCCTATAGATCCTTAATTGTTTTGAGAAAGCCATTCTAAAATCTTAGCTAAGAATCTTGTATTTCCCATTTATGAGATTTTCCTCACCAAACTAGTTATTTTAGAAGTTTACAATTTGTATCTTTTCTTCAAATCAGAAATTGGTTATTGCTTGTATTCTATAAAGTAACACTTTAATGAGGTTGATGTCTAGACTAGTGCACAAAGTATAAATGTCACTCATGTATCCAAATGTACATATATTGTGCATGTTTTGTGTTAATGTGAATTTCGAAGTAAAGTATCTTCCTTGAAATGTACTCAATGATTAACTAACTTTTCGTATTTCAAATCTATTACAAGTATAAGGATGGTTTTGAAAGTCTATAAATGATTTTTTGGTTGAGGAAAATGGATGTGAAAAGGAAGTTTCCCTGTAATTGAGGGTATAGGCTTTTTTATGTAAATCCATCTCTGATCCTTTCATCTGGCTAATTGATAAAGGAAAGACTTAATAATTCATCATGCATCATGACATCCCAGGCTTAGTGCCACCTCCTTCAAGATCTTAAGCCTATATGGCAAAATACCTCGTACACAGGTTCACTGTCCCATAGGGACTTATTGTATTGCTCACCTACTATCTAGAATTCCATTAAACACCCATAAGGTGGAAAAGCTTCATACAGAGTTTGTTAAAATGCCTAGTATAAGGTTTGCGGTTCCATAATCTTGGGATACAAGTACCCTTATGCATCATATACATTAATTGAAAGACGAAGAGACTAATTGGATAGTTGGCCATGCATTGTATGCATCCTAAGTGACTAACCCTTGGTTGACTCTGGTTGTAATTGTCTGTGATTGCTTGTAATACCCTTCTAAGGCCTTTTACTGTTGATCATGTATTGTATTTTACTTGGGACCTTTTCTTAGTCTGTTCCACTGTGTATAGACATGTTATGCCCTATGAAATGACTTTGGTGTAATTAGGTATGTGTACTTGAATTGAGTCAATGAATGTCTATATATGTTGCCTATGTTTGCTGGTTAGAAACTAAATGTCTTAAGACCAAAGAACTATTCGAGCTTACATAATTAATATGTGTTATATATATGTGTGGGGGGGGGGGGGGGGGTTATTGCCAATGGTAGGTGGCATCCCTTTAGATTTGTTGTGCTTTATTTTCTAATATCTATGCATTGGCTTGGAATCTCACCCCTAGTCTTTTGTTTCTTGGTTGAGCCCTACTTGTCACCAAGTAGAGGATGGAAGAGGACATCTCTAAACTACTCAGAACATACCCAAAAAAGAGGACTAAGCATAGAGCACAACACAAGCATGGTAGGATTAAATCTTGTTAAAGCCATTATGTCTTATCACGTAGGCCAGGTGGCATTCCTCTTAAACAATGAGTCTAGTAATGGAGGTGGTAGTCCTAGTGGGGTTAGCATGTGTCAGTAGGGTTGTTAGCTGGTGTTTCTTGTCTGTTTGATGGGACTAGGACTAGTTGGTTTCATTTGGAAGGTTGTATTTATGTTAGACAGGTACTTAATTACTTATTTGTAAACCTGATGTTGTTTATTTACTGCTTGAGAAAAGAATGAACTCTTTTATATTTTAGTGCATGCATAATCATTCTACTCGTTCCCAATATCTTGTATACAATTGATATCAAGTATCTACGGACAAAGCCATTATATATGGTCTTCTTCTTTATGATTTCATATCTCTCATGCAAGTTTATATATCTAAATTGATGATACAACAGGTTCCATATTATTTTAAAATAACTCCTCAATTATAAGTTAGATCTTTTCTTTATTTCGTTTTAAGTTTTAAAAACTTAACATCCAGGTTTACACAATCGCGAAAAATTTAACCTATTTTTCTCCACCAAATTCAATAAACTTTCATTTTACAATCCCAAACAAGCAAATTAGGTTCTATTCCTAACAATCAGGGTGCTACAATAGGCATTATTAGAGCATTCCCTAAAATTTAGGGCAATTGTTCTTAAAGAATTAGTTTGGGCAGAGTTTTTAATGGTTAGTTGTGGTTGCATGTGAGCACTTTTGCTCAATACCTAGTGTTTGTTGGAAAGGAACTTAGTTCTTTTGGCTAGCCTAGTATAGGTTGTTACTTGAACTACCTAGATGATTGTTGAAGTTGCTTGATTAATTACCTTTGTAAGGGAACTTGTTTTCCTTTGGATTGTATTATAACCTGCCAGTGTAGGACTATACCAAGTTCAAGGAACATCTCTAGTGTGACTACACAAGTGTTAAGGACAAGCTAGAAGATTACTATAAAGCTAGGAAATTAGTGAAGCAAGCAAGACCCCTCCTACCAGTAATCTCAAAGATCTTTAAGTCAGTGATCTCACATGGGGTAAATTCTCTACACATGACATTTCTTTGAGAGAAAAACAAGTATTCTAAACCTTCAGGTTATCCTCAACCACAAAACAACACTTGTTCCTGGGAGGAAAACAACAAGTATTCTTTTATCCTAGCCTTTATAAGTTCGATTCTGAGCAGTACTATAAACTGCCCAACCTCCATAGGCTTCACATAACACTTCTCTCTCAACCAAACCTAACCCACCTAGTTAGTTTGGGATAACTATAGTTTACACATATAGAAGGTAGTCTACAGCTTAACACCACTTATTTAGTGAATATCTTTGAAGCTTTAAGCTAAACACTTTCCCTCTGTAACCTTTTTAAAGTTCAAAAGGATTCTAGAGTGGGAAAAGGAGTTGAATCAAATTTCTACAGTGTATAGGCTCTTTCTCTCATGTTTTGTAGTTGTCTTCTATCAATTTATAGTGCTCCCAAGTCAATATAATCGTTATATGATCGTTATAGGGCTTTTATAACTTTATGGTAGAGTTACAACACCTTTTCGTGCTTTACAGTGAAGCTATCAACTTCACTTTTGACTTTATAGTTGTCACAACACCTTTCTAAGCATGCATTCTGAACAGCTTTCTATGCAGTTTATAACTGACACTTCTTAACTGTATTTTGATGCAGTCATATGATGATATGGTCTAAGAAGACTCTTTGATGTAGATGGAAATTAACCAAAGGTTTTCTTGTAGGAATACTTGATGATATAATTTGACAAACTTGTATTCCAATATTCTGATATGAAGCTTGCTTAGTTCGCTAGTGTATTTGACTTATTTAACCCTTTCAAATGGCCAAATTAGCTTTCAATGTCTTCATGAAACCTGCTGATAATTCTATCCTGGTTTCATGTCATTTGGACCTCTGCAGCTCAAGATATCCTCAAAATACTATAATTGTATCCATCAAGATAGAACAACGTCTCCAATTTCATGACCAATTTTGTTCATGATCTAAGTCATATTAGCTCACTACTTCTTCATAAAAGTTATAGATATTTCTTTAAGCATTCATAGCCACCAAGATCATCTTAAACTCATTTCCAGAGCTCAAGTTATGCTCAAAATTCTATAGTATGTAATGTTGTTAAGACAAAACAACATCTACAATTTTATGTCCACTTTTGTCCATGACATAAGTCATATTAGCTCACAATTTCTTCATGAAAAATGTAGATATTTGTTCAAGATTTCCTTAGCCACTGAGATCTCTTCAAGCGCATTTTTAGAGATCAAGATATGTCCTCTAGAATACTCTTATCTTGCTGATGAAGTTGCATTTTGATGTTGCATTAGTATGCAACATTCTGATGGTGTCATTTTGAACAAAGGATGATTCTTCTAACTTGAACATATTCTTGTGTATGTTGTTTCTTTGTGATCTCTCACAATGGCTTGTTGAAACAATATTCCTCTTGTCCTTGAGTTGTGATTTCTTCACTTGACTAAACCATTATTTTCATTCAATGAGCTTTCTAAATAACTTATATCAATCTTTTGACAATTGCTTGTTGAAACAATATTCCTCTTGTCCTTGAGTTGTGATTTCTTCACTTGACTAAACCATTCTTTTCATTCAATGAGCTTTCTAAATAACTTACATCAATCTTTTGAGTTCAGTAGTTGTTCTTTAATGAACTTGTCTTTCTGAATATGCTTAAGAAAACTCATCAGTAGACTTTAACTTAGATGGCTTATGATTTCTATTCAAAAGGTTTGTTATAATTAAAACTCAACATGTATATCTAGAATAGTCATCTATAACAACAAATCCATACTTTTTGCCTCCAAGACTTAAAGTTCTTGTAGGACCAAATAAATCCATGTGTAATAATTCATGGGGTCTAAAAGAGGGAACAACATTGTTTCCTTTAAAAGAGGTTTTAACTTGTTTCCCCTTTCTGACATGCTTCACAACGAATATAGGTTTTTCAAGAAATCTCAGGTAGTTTTTTGACTAAATTCTTTTTATGTACTTTTGAAATGTTTCAAGTTGACATGCCTAAGCTTTTTATGCCAAATCCTTCTTTCATCTTCTTTGGAAACTAAACAAGTTATCTTTTGTTTCTTTAGATCCTCAAGATTAATCTTATATATATTATTGTGTCTTTTAGCAATAAAGATTATCATTTCATCTAACTATGCATGAATCTTTATTCAAGGAGATACTAAATCCATTGTCACAAAATTAACTTATGCTAAGCAGGTTATACTTTAATCCTTTGACATATAATACATTAATTATCAATAGTAGGCAGAGGTGGCTTACCAACCTTACCTATAAAACTAATCTTTCCCTTTCCATTTCCTCCAAATAAAATTTTCCCTTCATACAGTCTTAGGTCTAGGAATATAAATCTTTCTCCTATCATGTGTCAAGAGCATCCACTGTCTAAGTACTAGTTGGAATCCTACTTTTTACCCACCAAGGATATTTGAAACAAAATAATTTGAGACTTTGGTACCCAAATCATTTTTGGTCATTCAATGTTAGTGGTAGTGGTCTTATCAGACCTTTTTTTTCTTTTGTGATTACATCTAGTTTTAATATGTTCGAATTTTCCACAAAAGTTATGTGAAGTGGAATAAGACTGAGTGGAGTTAAGTTTTTTATCTTTCTCCTTTTTATAGCCAATTATTGTTTTATCAAATGGATGCCTTTGACTTTTTAAAAGCATTTTTAGTTTTGAGAATCCACTAACAAAACTGGCTAGATCCCTTTTGAGACATGTTATTTCTTCTTTTAGTCTTGCAACTTCAGAAGACGATGCATCCTCATTAGGATTTTTATATTGACTAAGAATGTTCTCAAAAATCTTTATGTCATTTACCAACTTCCCATATTTCTTCTTAAGTAAATTATTTTTCAAAAGAGTTTCTTTGTATTTTTCTTTAAACTTTAAATACTCAAGAGAGATCTTATAAGAGTTAGCCAAAAAAGTGTTATATGGCATTTCTTTCTCAGTTTCTAACATAGATTCATAAGATTCAGAAGAGCTACATCTAGAGTCATGAGCAGACTTAGACAAGGTTTCGTCAATATTTGCCATCAAACGTATGTTGGTTTTCTCATCAATTTTTGAACTACTATAGCTACTACTGTCCAGATCCTTCCATTTCACTAGCAAGATTTTCTTTTTCTTTCTTGAGTGCCTTCCTTTCTTAAGCTTTGGACACTCAACCTTCAGATGCCTAGGCTTCTTGCACTTAAAGTAGATAATTTTGTTGCTTTCGTCCTTTGAAGGCTTTTTATATTTGTCCTTCTTCCTAGAAAAATGTTTATATTTACCTTTCATTTTCAATATGTTTCTAAATTTTCTTGACAAATGAAAGACTTCATCTTCAGTTGATTCACTAGTGCTTTCATTTGAGCTTTCAAAGTCTCCAATCTAAGCTTTTAAAGCTTTTGGTGTTGGCTTCCTTTCTATCTTTTCAGGTTTCATTTGACTAGATTTACCAATCTTGAGAGCCAAAGAATTTTTTAAGTTAGTCTTTTCTTTCTTTTAAAGGTGAACTTCATGAACCTTTAGATTTCTATACAACTCATCCAACCTTAGTGTCTTCATGTTGCGTGCTTCTTGGATAGTTGTGCTCTTTGGTTCCCATACTTTAGGAAGACAGTCTAGGATTTTGAAATTTTTTTAAGCTTTTGTGAACTCATATCCTAGATCTTGAAGGCCTTTAAGAATAATTTGGAATCTACCAAACATTTCATCAATGGTTCATTCTCCTTCATGGTAAACATCTCATGGTGCCTCAATATAGTGGTAAATTTTCTTAACTGGACATCTTTAGTTCCCTCGAGTGATTTTTTTAAACCTTGCTTTAGCATTGAGTTATAGCATGCTATAGTAATCTTATGTGTATTCTACTTCAAATTAACTACAAGATCTCCTTGTGTGATAATCTTCCTAGCATTGTACTAAGTAGATTTCACATATATCTCCATCCTATCTAGCCAATCAAGATAGTCTTCTTCATTAAAAGTTGGGGGCCTTATCAAGGAAGCTTCTTCGAGAACAAATTAACCTTTAGGACTTGCCATCTTGGACCTTTGTCCTCTAGCATGATTAAGTGCTAAACCCTTAGAGGCCAAGCTCTGATACCAAACTATAAAACATAGGAAAGCACAAGAAAAGGGGTTGAATTGTGTTTTAAATTTTTTTTTGCAAATCTTTTTTCTTAAGAACGTATTTCTTCTTATGTAGGATGATGTATTAGCAATTTAAAAGATGAGAGGTTCTAAAATATCTCTTGAATGATATTATTGTAACACCCTCACTGTAGACTTATGTTTAATTCATAATATCTGTGAAATTACCAGGGAATTAAGAAATTGACAGTTAATCTTAATTACTCTACATTGAGGGCTGACATATGGAAAATGACTAAACGATTGTGAATTGTCATTTTTAACTTAGAAATATGTCATACATATTAAAATATAATTTGAAAATTTTCTAGGAATTTTCTGAGATTCCTATGGAAAATGACCAAATTGCCCTCCATTGACTGCTAGAATTGTACCCGAGATAAGTGAAATATGAAAAAGAGAAAAAGTGAACATTCTCAATTCATTTTTTGGTTAGATATATAATTTTATAATTTCCATAAAAAATTTGGAATTTTCTAAGTTAAAATGAAATTTATATGAATTTTTAACTCAAAAATACCAAATAAATACCCAAAAATTCGAAATTAATTACAAAAAATTATTTTAAATTTGGAAATTATTTTTAATCAATAATTAAGGTTCTCACCAAATTCCAAAGAAAAATTTATTCAATTGTTATAAAAACCAAATTTACAAGTTTAACTATCGAAACTAGTTGATTAGTCTGTAGAGAAAACGAAATGCAGAGATTTCAGAGAGCAGAGATAGGACACGACTACCAAAACTATGCAGACCCATCCCCTAATTTTCTCACATGTCATGAAAAGATAAACCTAAAAAGAAAAGAAAAAGAGAAAAGAGTAAACTTACCTTTTTACCATTTTAAGACTACCTAGCTTCCTCTATAAAAAGCCTACTTGTGGACAGCTTCCTCACCCTTTCTGCTACCTCTAAGCTGGATGACCAGCTCCTCTATCCTCCCAAGCTCCATTTCAAAAAAAATTTAACCCACAAAGTCTCCATTCTCTCCTGCTTCCACCTTCCATCAAAGGCACCACCATCCACCACCTTGTTGGAAGCAAGCACTCATCCTCCTCCTTTTCTCCAACAACAAAAAATGTGAGGTATATGGGGCGGGGGGGGGGAGTGAGGTGTTCTTAAATTTCTTACTTTCATATAGATGATTTATGGGTGGGTTTGGCCTTCAAACCCTTAGTATGTTGTTGTTTTACTACTTCTATTCTTATTTTTCTTTTTGTTGTTTATAGTTTTTTTTTTGTAGTTATTCACTTTATTATCTATTGTTCTCTTTTATTCATGGCTAGAAGTGTTGTTTAAAATTTCTATTGACATCTTAATGTTGGCTTATATGGCTACATTACCCTAAAATGATAAAAGTTTGGTTAAAGAACTCTAAAACCTCTAAACCAAAGTCTTAAAATTGTAAACTTCCTTCAACTTGGTAATAAACAGAAAAATGGAAGGCTTTTATAACATGTAAACACTTTTGAAACCTTGATCCAGTTCCAAAGGGGACTCATGAAAATGGTCACTTTCTTAAAACAAGAATAAAACTTTACTCATCACTAAAGACCCTAGAACATTAAGGACTTTTGAAACTAGAATCAGAACTCAGCTGACGATTAAAAGTTTACATTTTTATCTCCCCCATGTCACAGTTTTGAATGAAGAGAAGGGATGATTATTTTGACCTACCTAATAACTCTAAAATTTTATTTTAGTCATTAAAGATCCACAACTTAGTGAAAAGAGTGATTTTTGTAGAGAGGTATCTAAGTTCTAGCAAGCAGACTTCGATTCCTGTCTGAACAACCGACATTGCTTTTGCAATAACTTGGGCTACACTCAATAATTTTAAGTTATTGTTTTTTTTATGAAAAGTATAAAAATTATGTTCGAAATGGACACAAGAATCATTAAAAAAGGTTAAGAAACGATGAATTTACACTTTTCAAAATTTGGAGTTGCTTTTCAGAAAACAGTAACTGGCAGTGTTCACTTAAAAACTACTTCTGAACTTTCTAGTGCGATTCAACTGATTATTCTTGAATGAATATAAAGTAGACTCCCTAATATTTATTGGGATATATAGTTTTCCTATATTAGTCATCATTTACTATTTTTACCGAATTTTACAATCAAAATCACATGCGTTGTTTCTGACCCGAGACGTCTTTCTCAATAGCATACTTTGAAAAATCATCATAAATTGACTAGGCCTTAGTTTTTGGAGTTCTTGGACTTTTTGAAAAGGTTTTCTAATTTAATTTCTGAAAATAATCTCCTTGTTTGCAAAAAAATTAAATAGGGATACGAAAATAGCAAGGGAGTGTTATTGGTGCTCTAGTAAACGCCTCCTAACCTTTCTACCTTGTTATTTTCTTATCTATTTTTATAGATTTTTTGGGGGGATTATCTTTAATGATTTAGAAATTAGACAAAAACATCTTTCCAACAAGCTATAGATCATGGCAAACAAAAATCGTTAGCCCACTCAAATTGAATTTCAAATCCAAACTTAAAAACTGTGCTCTCTGGAATTTCAATTTTTGAACAAAAAAATGCAAGAACATGCTTCTAGTCACTAAATCCTCATTTTCTATACTTAGGACCTAAAATGAACCTTTTTATTTAAAGTTAAACAAAATTCCCTTTAAAGGAATGAACCCTCTCTATTTTTATATAACTTAAAAGGACTCCTCCTTAACTAAGATATAAAGTCTTATTTTGATATCATGAAATAAGTGATTTGTTTTACTAAATTCTTTTAGAATCACGATTAACTACTACTAATTAATTTCGTTAAAATAGATTGATGGTGACATCTAATATTGTTAGGTAATTCGGTATATAAGACATACAAATAGTCATACACTATGTATTAATTAATTAAGTTGAACTTTTCATTAAACACCCAAGTTCCTAATTAAGAATTTAAATGATTAAAATCAAATCACTATTAGCTAACTTAGGGCCTCTTAAGTAAGCTTAATATTTAAATTAGGCATTTAAGATAATGGAGACGAATCAATGCTAATCTTTTAGTGCCCTATTCGTTGTTTTGTATTCTCAATTATATACTAAGAATCTCCCTATATTATATTGCGATAAGAACCTCTGCATTAAGAGGCATAGAT